>VYZX01000619.1:0-62894 GCA_013401335.1 Brachypteracias leptosomus
TCAGTGTCACCCCACCTGAAAGACCCACTACACGTAGATTTACTGATGGATGGCAACTTGTGATGTGAATCCAGGGGCTGAAGCCAGCTCTGGGTGTGTCATCAGCTTTGGAATTCACTGATAATCAGAAATGGGAAGAAATGGCTTTGAGTGGAAAAACGTCATTATCTGTGAAGGCACGGGTATCATTTGAGAGTTGTCCTTTGCAGTGGTATCTTCTGCACTCAGAATTCTGCTTACCAGTCACAACATGGCATGGTAGGACACTGCTGGGCTGAGATGTTTAGGTCTGGTCTTAGGGAGGTCTGGTTTGTAGTCACTTATTCTGTTCCTTTCTATCAGTTAATGATCCTCTGGGCTCAGTAAACTCAGATTTTTGGCTCAGATCTTTGCTGCTCTTGCTTTGCCCTGGAACCTACTGACACCCTTTCTGTTACAACGAGGGAGAAAGAAGAATGGTTGGGCACAAGTATCTGGAGGTTGTGGGATTTGGAGTTCTTTGTGTTACCTCACCCAGCCCAGGGATAACTAGTAGGTTTGGAAGGCTGAAAGCTGACACTGTGATTCTTGTTACTGGCAAGCAGTGTGAACATTTGGAGGGCACCAGCCAGTAGGAAGAGATTGTGGAATAAACTCTTGGAAGGCTTCCATATTTACAGTATGTTTATTGTAGAAGTAACTGTAAAGATTATGCAAATCTATGCATTTTGACAAATGGCTGTCAGCCAATCAGGCTGCAGGGAGTTACATACCAAGTAGTTAGTGAGGAAGTCTCTGTGCAGTGATTCTGCAACTTGGATTGCCCAGTTAAATATGAAGCACATCATGATTAGGGTAAAGGTGGAAATACAGTAATGCTTTTATACCTATAAAGCATTTTGTTGCTCTCTTGATTAAGATTATTTACTTACAACTAACCTGTTTCAATATAATTAGTTCTGCCTGTGGCACCCTCCCAGGCAGAAAAACAAACTGGGGAGTTCTGTCTAACACACTTTGCAGCATTTACCAGAAACAAGGTCTGTGAAGAAGGCAAGATCATGACATCCAGCAATTCAGAGTTAGGAATTTCAAAGTTCTTACTTTGTTTTATACAGAGTGCACTAAGAAAATGTAGTATGAATAAAATATGACCTAAAATGAGTGGGGGGGAAATGGATATGCTTAGACATGGCCTCCTTATGGCAGGTACATAGGATGTCTTGCAGAGTCAATGACCCATCACTTACCATTTGGGGTATTTTCATAAAACCAGACAGTAGTTGAAAATTGAGGTCTCTACTTAAAGAATACACAGACTGCACTAACCAAGTACAATTCACCTTGGTGGTGGTGCACTAGTAACTTTGGGGTATGTGAACAACTTTTGAGTATCTGTGATTTGCTCTGTCACATTTTATGAGGCCTAATATGGAGTTACCTTCTAAAATCCATCCTGTATCTGAGCTGTGAAAGGGTAATTTGATCAACTCCTGAAACACAGGCTTATTGTCAGTCAGTGTTCTCTCTTGTGGCTTGGTGCTCTGCCCCTCCCTCTTCCAAATCTGAAATCTGTTTCCAGTAATCTTGATCCAGAATTGAATGTGAATTGGGAGAGCTTTGTGCATTCTGAAGCAGCATGTCCATGCAAAATGTGTGTGGAGAATCAAACCTCCTGCTGTGCTGGTGAAGATGGGAAGGTGGTGTGGGAGGAAAAAGGAGGGACTTCATATTTACTTTATCCTAATGCTTGTGGAATCCTAAGCTTTATCTTACTGCTGTTTCTTTTCTCAGTCTTTGGACAGCTAATGGTTTCAGGTGTTTATTTTTCTCTTTTTGCAGGTACCACAAGAGCCAGGCTATTTATCTGGAGTCTAAGGAGAACACTAAGATCAGCTGTGTGATCAGTTCTGTGGGTGCCAACGAGGTAATGGGCTGCTCTGGTTTCATGGGAGTGGGGAAAGCCTTGGGGCAGTGGAGGCAGGTGGATGCTCTCTAGTAAGGACTAAGAGAAAATCAGTATGACTTTCAGAAAAGGTGTAGTTGTCTGGTGTCTAAAGAAGCTGAATCCAAGATCTAACTGAGTCAAGACATCTCTTCTTGAGGTCGATCTGAGATGGGGAGGGACTTGCTGTGTTTCTAAAGCATGATCCTGCCTTTGGCAGGCAGAAAAAATGGGGAGAACTGCTGAGTTGCATCTCATTGCGCTGCATTCCGAAGTTCCATTTCCATTATTTCAAGGACGCACATACAGTTATTACTGCAAAATTAAAAAGAAAAAAAAAATCCCATTGCAAATTAGGAAAACAAAAAATGTTGTCACCAAATTTAGCTGTTATAAGGGAAAACAATTCTTCCTGCTCACCCAAATACATGTGTGAGGTCATCTGGCAGCATTCATCACCAGCTAGAGGGACAGGGCAGCTGAGATGTTTGTCTGAGACCATTTCCTTGTGGCTAATGACTCAGGCTGAGAGAGGCAGGTGAAGAGAGGTGCCTGCTGAAGATTGATGTGAATCTTGCTGTGCAGTAAGTGCTCAAGCAGCACATCAGCTGGGCAAAGGGAGCAGTTTCTTCTTTGCTTGCAGATTCCAGATCCTTCAAGGGAAGAATTGACAGACTTGAACGGACTTCTCTGCAATGAGCCAATAAAGTAACTTTGATTTGTTTTGGCAGCTCAGGGGAAATATTTTCAACAAAACGAGCTGCATATGGGATATGCTTTGTATCACAACTGTTCCCCTTGCAGTAACAGTTGTTAGGCTCAACGGTCGGTTGTTTAGATAAAGGAGTAGTAGCAGCATGCTAATGGGTGTGTTTAATCACATTAGCAGGTCTATATTTTGAAGTTACTACTGTTAAGCTGTAACGTTAAAACTCAATCTTTCAGGAGCATCTTACCTGAGGCCTGAGGGAAATGCAATCTGTTAATTATATACTGCAGGAATTCCACTTTAAAGCGAGACAATTGGTTTAGTTTGGGTTTTGTGGGAGTATTTTGAGATAGGCTGGAGAGGAGGCATGGCACTTGTTTGCCCTGTAGTGGTTCATTGCAACAGCATAAAGCCAAGGGAGATAAATCCTTAACAGAATACTGAAGTGAGAAGGTGTTCTCTCAGGAGCACACTGTGCATATCTCAGGTTTCATCTCACCTGGTTCCCAAACTGTGATCTTAATGGTTGCTGCTTGAATTCAGAAGCAAGCAGCAGACCTAGATTTGGGGTCTCTAATTGTGAACTGGAGTCAGAAGTTGATGGCGTTTCTAAAATAAGTCAAGTTATTCAAAGGAACTTGACCAAAAATATTTGGACAGGGAGTCTCCTGACCAGCATTTTCATTAATGCTCAAAGTGAAAAGACTTAGCTAAAACAGCACAGATATTAATGGGATGCACTTGCCTTCTTGTGGCTGGGGAAAAGAAGTAGTTAACAGTGTATCAGAGGCATCTTTGTTCATGGAAGGTGTAAACCAGTTCTCTTAAACTGGATTTAAATTTTGTAATTGGCTGTGGGCCTCTCCAACACAGGATGTGAGCCTTGATGATCCTTTTTAAAAAAAAAAAACAAAAAACCAAAAATACCTTCCCAGGTCCAAATTTTTTACAGCTTGGTGATGTGTTTAGGTCTAAACAGAATATATTTCTATTGCTTTCAATGTGATTTCCTTGGAAACTGAATCGAGTTCTTCATTGGTGGAAATCACTGGCCAGGTGCATGGATCCAGTTTGGTCATTTGCCTTTTGACAGCAATAAACTCTCTTCAGTATGTTCAGGGAAGCTTTTTATTCCCATGGGTTTATTTGGCAGTCTGTTTGTTGGAAGTTGAAAAAAGAAGGAAACTTATTTTTCTTTTACAGTCCAGGAATAAAAAATTCAGAGATGATTGTTCTACCTTTTTTTTTTGTATCCTCCATCTCCTTCAGTTGTTCAGAAGTTACCTTTTGATTACAAAATACATTGTACATCTAAAGTAGCAGTTTTAAGTTCAGAATATGTCTTGATGTTTTTATTTTTCTGAACTGCCAGGCACATTTTAGTGTTAATAATTAATTTCACTGTTGTGGTCACTTAAAACTGAATCTTAAATTTCCTCCAAATGGAACTTTAACAAAGTGGTTACTTTTAGCAAAACAAATGTACCATTCATCACATTGTGATAGAATGTAAAACTGTTCATGTTTGTTGTTCTGCTCAGTTTGTAGATTTAAGAATTCGTGTGGTTAGTAAAACATACCCAGTACTTGAAAATGTTGCAGTGGAGAGATGATTATTGATACAGGTGGATTCTAGTTTCTGTAGAGAAATAACTGCAGTACACATGCAGACAAATATTAAATTTATTTTGTATTGAGGGCTTTTGCTAGTGAAGCCAATTTATAAGTAAAATAGAATTAAATCGGTCTACCATGCCAGGCCTGTAGCTAATATGTTATCTAAAAACCTCAATGTTTTGGATAAATCACACACCAACACTAATTTTACAGTCTTTTGCAGTTAGGCAACATTGGATTGGTGTCCTAAAATACTCTAGTACTAAGAACTCTCATTCTCCACACACTTGTTTAAATGCATTAGAATGATAAAATGCAGAGGAGCTTTGCTCACATTTGGTCTTTAAAGTGCAGGTATTTGGGTCTGAACTTCTTGCTCCATGGCAGCAATTTGTCCTTTGAAACATACCGTGTATCAGTAAGTTATGTGAATTCTTCCATGCAGGTGTTTAAAAAGAGACCCTTTTATCTTCAGATACAATTTATTTAATACATGGTGAGAAATGCTTCGCTGAACAAAATCAGAACAAGCTTTTCATTTGACTAATAGTTCCTTGTCTGGGCAAATCTTGGGATAGATAACTTTATGATCCGTGGATCTAGAGAGACTTACTCTTGATTAGGTGAAGCTTAATGCCAGAGTTCTGTTGGGAACTGCAGCAGAAGGAAACTTGCTTTCCTGATGATGCTTGGAAAGAGTAATTTTTCTTGATGAGCAGGAAGTGAAGGGGGCAAAGCTAGAAACCTTACCTAATTTTCTCTTCAGGTTGCAAATGGCTAATGGAAGGAGGGGGAAGGGATTAAGCTAAATCATCTGCACACCCAGAGTAACAGAGATGTTCAGAGCCAGCAATATGAATACCTGGACTTATTTGTCTGCCTATGACTTACTATGGGTTTTCTTTTTCTCCCCAGTATATCTCCCTACCACTTTGTTTCTTTTTCTTTCATGCAGATCTGGGTGAGGAAAACCAGTGACAGCACAAAGATGAGAATCTATCTGGGCCAGCTGCAGCGAGGTGTTTTTGTGATTCGTCGACGATCAGCTGCATGACTGAATGCTCTTCCTTGGGCTTTTTTTTTTTTTACCTGATAGACAAACCTCTAACGGGGAATAGCAGAGTCTGTTCACTCATCTTAGCAGCAGAGAATGCTGCCATGACCTCCTATGGGACAGTTTGTGGCTGGCCACATAATCCCCAGTAGTCCTTAAATCTTTAGTGATACCCGAGCACTGCCCTGGACTATTTCTGGATTTTGCCTCAAGCTTCTGTATGCTTTCTTTATAGTTTGGGTGACTATTTAAGAAGACTTTGCATCATACTTTTTTCATCGTTGTCTCTCAGTGCATAGATGGGACTCGTATGTTGAAAACAACGTGACGTGTGTGTTTTGAACCAGCCCTGTGGAAGAAGTTTTGCTTGTCAAGACCTGAGGTTATTTGTTCTTTTTTTGGTTTGTTTTCCTGCAAGGCTCGAGATGTTGGGCAAACGAAGGTTAATCTTGCCAGCTTTCAGTTGCAGCCAAGAGATGTGTCCATAATACCTGGTGTTGGATGAGCTGTTTAAAGACTTGAGCACTGAGGCTTTTTTTAAGAAAGTGTGAACAGCTTATAAACTGCTGAAAATCCAGTTGATTTTAATGTAGATAAGCAGTCACATGTGGTTCATCAGAAGCTTCCGTTTCTCTTCACATTAAAAAATCCTTCAATGAACAAGCAAAGAGTATTTCTATTTGCTGAAGTCATTTCCTGAAATAGGTGGATTGAGTATAAACCAAAGGATTAATTAGCTGCATTTTGCAGATAGTGAGACTACGTGAACTGTATGTGTGAGTATAACCACTCATGCAGTTAGAGGGTCAGAAGGTAAATTGCACTTTCTTTACTGATGCTCAGAGTACCAGGTGATGCTGGAATCCTGCTAACTGGAGATACTGGATCTGTTGTATCTTCCAGAGAAGCCTGGTACAGAGTAGAAAGCAGCATTGATATGCTTGTAGTGTAGAGCTGAAACCTTCATTCCCTAAAATGTCATGCAAAGGTTTCCTTTGAAGGGTATTTTAATCACTGGAGATAACACGGGGTTTCTACACTTGCCCTGCAATAGCACAAGTGAAAATGCTCAAGTGATGTTATTAATGTACTCCCTTCCCAGAAGTTTGAAGATCTGACTCTGGCATTACTTTGTTACTCCCATCTCTTGTGGATGGCTGAAGCCACCAGTACCACATGTGGCTGCACTGGCAGGAACCCCACAGCTCCCTGGCAATGCTGTCAGGTCTTTGCCTTCTGCGCAAGGGAACTCTGCACTCCTTTTGATTACTGGAGAAAAAATTGTAATTTCTGCCTTTATCAGTATCTGTCACTTTGAGGCCCCTTTTGTTTTTGCTTTTGAACCACCTCCTTGTTCAGCATCAGTTGAGCCTTTCTTTCATACCTGGATAAATGGAGTATTTTAAATGACTGTTTCCATTTCTTTTATTCGCTGCAGTTGGGTGGCAGCCACCTCCCAATAACTGATGTGTGTGTGTGTGTGGATCAGGAGTGGAGTGTTACAGCTGAGTTTCTGATGTGTTGCCTCTGTGTCTGAGACACCTTGTCTATTTTTACTGTGTTTAAAGCTTAACTGGAGCTTTGGTGAGGAGAGGAGCAGGGTGTCTGTTTGCCACCCCTTGCAAATGTGCTGTCTGTGCTGCAGCCTTAGTCAGGTGGAGAGCAGCAGGCTGTGTTTTGTCAACTTAACAATACACTTAATATAACTTAGTGTTCTCTGCACCTGCAACAGGCTTTTAATAAGGGGATGATGTACCAAACAGGTACATCAGTTGGTCTTAAAACAAACATCAGAGTTCTCACAATAAAAGGATTTAGTTCTACGTACATCATTTTATCAATATATGTTTGTGGAAATAGCTGGAAACTTTGGCCCAGTTTTGGGGAGCTGTCTTGCCAGCCTGCTGACAGCAGATGATCTCTTTGCCAGGGTGACGTTACCTGTTTTGGCATAACTTTAAAGGTATTGGTAGAAGTGTGGCAGTGCAGCAGCTCTCCTGGATCCAGGCTTGGTATAGGTGCATATTGTGTAAGCTTAATTATATAGCTTCAACACCACATCTTAATCTGCATCAACAACATCTGCTCCCCATTCCTTGGCAGAATGGGGAAGAAAAGCTGCTCTTGCAGCCAAAAAGCCTGTTTTTCCATCAGGTGGGGCCTTATTGCAGGGGGTAGGGAGGGTGGTGGGGGTGTGGAGTGTGGGGATGGGACATACATTTCTAGTTCACACCCTAAATAGAATTTGAAGAGTCTTCTGGAAGCAAATACCTGTGGGACTGTTGCACCATTTCCCTCTTCTGTAACTGCCCTGTGGACATTCAGCTGTGCTGAGAAAGTTACTGTTGATACAAGGAGTCTTCTTGTGTTGTTGCAGATAATCAAGGAGTGTAGCCTTGGACTTAGGTTGTACTGATGAAAAAAACAATGAGGACAAAGCAGTCAGGGTGGGGGGGGAAGAAATTTTAAAATGTACTGTTGTATTGGAAGGAAATTCTTTACTCTGAAGGCGGTGAGACACTGGCATGGGTTGCCCAGGGAAATTCTGGATGCTTCATCCCTGGATGTGTTCAAGGCTGAACTGGATGGGGCTTGGAGAAACCTGGTCTAGTGGGAGGTGTCCCTGCCATGGCAGGGGTTTGGAACTAGGTGATCTTTGAGGTCCCTTCCATAATTCTATGTTGTATTGACTGGGGCAATGAGTTACATAAATTGATACTTACCAGGGCAGTGCTCTAACATGGAAGCTGTTTAAACCTGATCACAAACTGGTCACCCATCAACAATCAAAACACCCATCTTGAATCTCCAGGAGGGATGTATAAGGTTTGTACAACTTCCTTCTATCAATTCCTTGCCCACTGCCAGGTTCACCAGTGCCTCTGGATCAACTTTGGACTGTAATTTTGCTTTTGGTGGTCCTGAGTGTGGGCTTGTAGCCTTCTTTGCTCATATTTAACTACTACACAAAGTATTTAGTTTTAAGGCTACTCCATCCTTAGTTTCTTATATTAATGAAATGCAAGTATTTCTTACCTTCATTGATCACCATCAGAAGTAGATCTAACTCCTCTAACAAAGTATGTGAATATTGTATCCTGTTTTTTCAGGCTGTTCTGTAATGGCCTGTGCCATTTACAAGGCTGGAAGTGATAAAAAAGCAGTGCTTTATTGTGCGTTCAGGGCAGCAGGATGTTTTTAATCCTAGAAGGATGCTCAGAGTGTGCTGTGGTGAGGATGAGGCATGTGGAGATCCAGAGTATAGACATCAGCCATAGAAATGAAGGTTTCCTGCCACTGCTTGGATAAATAGAGACAAGTTACTCAAGGAGATGGACAAGGTCTTGCTTAAATTCTAAGAGAAAATTGGCTTTTCTGTCTATTTGCTTGTCTAGCATCAGTCTTGTGAAGAATTCAAACCCTCAGTGAGCAGAAGTGGCTTTGCTACAGGTATGAAAAGATTTAATTCTCATGAACAGCGTTTAAAGTAAATTTAAGAAATGGTTTGAAGTCCTAGCTTTAAAGAAAGATGAACCTTCTGCCAAAAATAGACTTTTATTGAGGGTTACATTGTAGTTGGTTGTTGACTCATGTTAAGGGGTTTTTTTTTTCTTCATTGCCTTGAGAAATGAACTGTAATGTTGATCAAGTGCAAAATAAAAATGCTTCTCCCCCCTCCCCAGCCATTAAATGTTCAAATGGATGGGAAGTCAGATAAATGAACCAACTTCCAGTGACTTTCTGACATCAGGCTTGCTGAAAGATTTCAAAAGAGGCTTTTTCCTGGGATGAAAGCTAATAAAAGAAACTGTCTTTTTTTAGCTCATCTGCATAGTCTGAAATTTTGTACAGACAAAGTTATTTAACAACAGAAGTATTGGTTGCTTTTTTTTTTCCCTACATTAAAAACCTAAAAGCAAGAAATTGTTGGGATTGTTGTGAATAACTGAGATCTCCCTCTTCCAGAAAAATAAAAATTCAAACACCTTTTAGGTTCTTGTTCCACAGAAGGAAATATCAAGTGATAACAGATTTAAGAAAATCTGAATGGGTGTTTAAGGTTGGTTGTTACCAGTTTTAGTTAGTCCCATTCTAAAAACATAAATTTAATGTATTTTAAAGTCTTTAGAAAACAAAAGAACGAGCATTTCCATTTTTCTATGATTTATTGAAATCCTGCTGCTGCTGGAACTCAACATCTCATTCTGTTAAAGAATTCCACTATTTTAATGTCATGCTGAATTTGGGAGACACCTGTAACGTTTAACAGCAGCTCAGGTTTGGGATGCCAAAGTACCTTGTACTACATAAAGTACCTACCTCTTCCCAGTGGGGTCAGTGCTGGTGTTCAGAGGCCTCCTTTTTATATGTGGATGTTTCTCTAAAATATTAACTGAACAGAAATCAGGAATAAATGTGTGTAAAGAACTCTTTGGATTTGTATTACTTGTCAGAGAGACAAAAAAAACCTCACTGAAGCCTTTGGGTTTTATTTTTTCTCTCTGATCAGACGTTAAAAAAATCAGTGGAAGGGAGAAGAGGATCAAGGAAACCTGGTACCCTGGGACCAAAATTTAAATATCTAGGTGACAAAAGCCATTAATGCAAAATCTTTTCAGTGTGTGTATATATATATAAGGAGGATGGGTGTCCTTGTATAAATGAGATACTGAACAGCCACACAGGAAGAGTTAAGCCCTAGATTCTAAAATAGCAATGCTGTGAGCAAAGCCAGTCATCTTGAGGGCTTTGGAACCAAGAGATCGAACCCCCTGGAAACAGCTCCTGATTTATTTAATCAATCAGAAATTTGAAACCTATCAGTTGGCCCATATGCCTAAGGTAGTTTTGTCATTTCTCATTTAGTTCTAATTTGTATCCACATGTTCTGCCCCAAATCTTGACAGAAAAAAAGATCAGAATGGTGATGAAGCATGCTTATTTTTTTTTCATTTCACTTTATTAATGTCCCTTATTTTTACTGAGTTAGGATTCTTTTGACATGATGATTGCCTGCAGATCTCTGCTATTTTAGTGGCTACCCCAGTTAATGAAAGCTAATGAATACAAATGCAAATCAAGGTTAAAATTAGAATCTTAAATCAAGTTTTGTGTTTGGTGGTTTAAGTCCTGTTTGGAGTAGATGACTGAAAGGTGTCAAAGTGAACAGACTGATGGCATTGACTGACCATGGGCTCAGGGCTCCAGCTCTGCTTGCTTCACTAAATTAAAAGGTAGGTGGAATTTTTTGTTTGTTTGTTTCCAGGGAAGTAGTGAATGTCTGACAAATAATTGATTTTTGTTGAAACAAATAGTTGAAGGTAGCTGCTGATCATGTCAGAATACTGAAGAATTACTCATTATGGGGAAGAAATATCCTTTTGCCCGTGAACTAAATTTTAGTACATAATAATCACATGGATATTTTTTTTTCTAATGTGATTTTCCAAACCTCGTACATCAGGAGGCATTGAGTAATGGGAATACTCTGAATAGTAATGATACAAAATCGTGTAATAGAGCTGCACAAAGTTAGTATAAACACAGGAGGCAAATACTCTGATAAAGATTTCTGTGATGTTAAAAGCAATCTCATCCATTGAGATTGGGAATTACTATAAACCTTTTGGTTTAAGACTGTCCTGAAGGCCATAAGACATGGCAGAAGAGTTTCACACAGAACTTGGGGCCCAGGGGTGTGTGCTCTGTGATAGTATTTCAGTGCTAGAGTATTGATTAGGTCTCATTTGTACCAAGCGTGAAGTTTTGCAGTTCAGGAAAGGAAAGTCATGCTGAAGCTGGCAGGATAGTTACCAGCCCTGACACAGGCTATTGGTCTTGTTCTCCCCTAAGAGAATTCAGAACTATTGATTTCTTTATGCTTTTATTGAAATGGCCATATTGAGGAGAGCTTTGAGAGTCTGGGTGAAATACAGAAATAAAATGTCAGTCCCCTGGTCTCTGCCTGAAGATGGAAAACTGTTGTCCCAGGGAAGGGACAGCTGGCCAGCAATCCATCGAGTGGCTTGGCCACAGCAGGGCTTTGCTCACTGAGGCTGTAATCCATCTGAGGGGATACGGGTGCTTGCTTGTCCTTCCCGGGCACTGAGGAGATGAGTATTGAGCAGATATTCTGGGATGCAAAGTTGTGGCTTTGGTGCTCTCTTCCCTGGACTGCTGCTGCTGTGTGTCAGGAGAATGGAGGTGTGGCTTGTGGGCAGACTGATGGCTGGACTGTTGGAGGGAAGGGCTGGGATTAGTGTGGTGAGGGCTTTCTGGAGTGTGCAGCAGGGTTGGACACCTCACTGTTGTGAGGAAGCTTTCTCAAAGTCTAAGGGTTTAGTTTGCTCTGAGGTACTGAGAGCCATAGGGAGCATCAGAGATGCAGCAGCACATGTTCTGGACTGGCTTGTCGCAGTGTTTTCTGTGTGTGGCTGTCCTCTGCTACCTGAGTGCTAAAGACCTTGGGGAACATATCAATGGACTTGCCTTGCAATGGGTGTAAACAACCTTAACTGCTGGCTGCAGCCTTCAGAAGGTGTGCTGGTCCTTGCTAACCTTTTCCTCTAACTAAAGACATCAATCCACAAAGCCTCTGAGCAGAGAGGGGTTTTCCCTTTCCCTCAGAGCCTGGCAGGCACTCAATCTTGATCATGCCTCAGCTCTGGTGTCTCTGGGCTGTGAACACACATTGCTGGCTTGTGTTGAGCTTCTCGTCAACCAACACCCCCAAGTCCTCAGGGCTGCTCTCAATCCACTCTCTGCCCAGCCTCTGTTTGTGCTTGGGTTTGCCCAGCTCCACATGCAGGACCTTGCACTTGGCCTTGTTGAACTTCATGAGGTTCACATGGACCCTTCTCCAGCAATGGATGGAGTTGATGGGGGCTGAGATTCTGCGCTCTCCCACAGGCCTCTGGAGCTGCACCTTGCTCAGGTGAACCTGCATCTTTCATCTCCCCACCCCCTGTGCTTTGCTGGTCCTGCTGCCATCCGCTCCCACGGCTAATTTCACACCAACATGCTCTTGGTGTGTTTATAAATGAATTCTCTTGTGTCAATCCACTAAGAAGCAACCAAATACATTCTAGAAAAATCTTTTTCTCCCCTGTGTCCTGTTGCTGTGGCAATCTTAGCTGCTGAGCAGAAAGGGTGGGAGAAGCCAGCATCAGTGCAAGAGCATCCTGCTCTCCCACATGGCCAGTGCTGTGAGGGGCATCCAGTACCTGCCCCTGCCTGTCTGGGCAGGGATTTTACCCCCGTAGTGTTCTTGATATGTAAATCTCAGCAGTTTCTACAGAGAGAAGTAAATGAGAATGTACTTAATGACTCAGCTGGGGAGGCTGAGGTACAGGAGTGCCAGGATCTGCCAAAGACTCTGTGTCCATTATTCAGCTAGAAATGTCCTTCTTCCTCCTTAACTTAGCTGTACTCTGGACTTCAGGGCAACTTCGTCTTCCTTAAGGCTTTGCTCTAGGCTCTCAGCTATGTCAGAACTTCATCTATACCTCTCCGCACGTAGTATCTTCTTCAGTGTTACTCTCTTGTCTCTTCTCCATCCAGCTGGACAGGCTAAGGCTTGGTCCGGAGCAGCTGACCAGATGATACCTGGATAATGAGTTACTGCTGATCAGCTATGTTTGGTAGTTGACTGTGAGAAGCTGGTTGCAAATCCTAAGTAAAAATGTGTTAGCCTAAACTGTTGGAAGAGAGCATGTTTTCCTCTGCAGTAGGTGGAGAACATGGGGATGGTCTGTTAATTGGATCTGACAGTGATCAGCTGACAGATGGCAACTCACTGGGGATAATTAATCATTTGCTTGTGCAGGATGTTGACTATGGAACAACAGTGTCTTTAAATATTCCAGCAGAAGGGTTTCATGTGAGACAACTCAGAGAGGACCTGAGCCCCATGGAAAGGAGGTTCTCTCCCTCCAAGGTAGAACTCACTAGCTAGAGACAATTAAGGCCATCTTGCTGGGGATCATGGACTTTCTGCCTTCCACCTTTGGCTTTCCCAGGGCATCATGGAGCTAAAGGTTTGCAGAAGGAAGGAAGAGAAGCTGGCTGACATCTGTGGGTTTGATCTGTGAAGAGTCTCTGCCCTCAGGTTGGGGAGAGGGGGAAAGTTGTTTGGTTTTTTAAAAAAAAAAAAGGAAAAAATGAATGCTTGTGAATCTGGTCTGCTGGGAGTGCTGAGGTTAGGAGCAAGTCCCTCAGCTGAACTTCTCTTAGGAAGGAATGAGCTGCTGTGAGTGAGCAGCAGCAGGATGTCAAGCCTCCGATGGGGCCACCGAGGAGCAGGGCACCCTCTAGGGTCGGTCCCCTGCAGGGCTCTCGGCCCCTCTGAGGCGTAGCAAAGGTGGTGTTTGCAGACAGCACTCGCTCTCCCAGGGCACCCCAAGCTCTGGGTGAGAGGGTGGAGGTAAAGCAACCTCTGTGTCCTTTTTTGTAATGCTTTTCTCTATCTTTTCAAACCCCTCCTTTCCCAAGGCAGCTGTCTCAGTAGGGAGGGTGAAGCACAAGCAGAAGAGGCTGATCAATGAGTGAAAACCCCTCTCTTCCTCTGAGGACTCCACGTACAATTTAAAGAGGGGGGAGAAAAGGCATCTGTACCAAGGATTTGTCGGGCTTGTTCCTGGCAGATAATTTGGGTTTATTGAGTGGCTTGACATGCAGTTCCATGCAGCGTATAGATGTTTGTCTAGTGTTTACTGAGAGGGAGAGAATTTCTAGCCATCCTAAAAATTAAATTTTGTGCAATGCTGCATTTGCTCAAGGAAAGTGTGAAGGTGCTGTAAGAATGTCAGGCTTGTCTGGAACAAGGGTCCTGCAGAAGACAAGTGGCATTAGTGTGTTTGAGGATGTTTCATTTAGAAGTAATGAAGTCCTCAGCCTTCTGGGGGCCCTGATGATTGAACTGCAGAGGTAGGAGTCCCAGAGGGGAGATGCTGTTCATACCTGGGAAGGCAGAGGCACTTGCAGAGGGAGAGGGTCAAAACACGTTCTTTCTACTGCAAAATGGCATCAGAGGGATGTGAAGAATTGTTCTGAAATGACATTCCTCTACCTGAATCATTTTAGGGAAGTCTGGTTTATAGCATAAGACTAAGTGGTTTGCTTCCAGGTGAGAGAGGGGCTTGGGTCTGAGTTTTAAATTGAAAGGTGTTCACAGCGTTGCATATAACTATTGTCTGCTCTGTGAATCCTCACACAGGTGTACGGGGCCACAGAAATGAATAATGAAAAGCTTCCAGTCAGCACACACAGTCTCTCACCTCTGAGAAAATGTCTCCTCACAGAACCTGTAACTGTGTATAAATGTTGTTTGTTTTTTTTCTTTGCAGGGACAGGGTATCTGACTGGAGGTGTGTTTTTCTGCATGAGACACTGGGCATGGAGCTCCTCTTGGTAACTTCATTTTGGTATTAAAACATTCCAGATAATGCTGTTTCTCTTCTGAAGGCTTCCAAGCTTTTACTACAGTGGAATAATTGTTCCGTTTATGAGGAAGTTGAGGCAGGAGACTGCAGTTGCAGCCCACGCTCAGCACTGCTGGCAGAGTCTTGCTGCTTGCCACAACCTTCCAATAAGCAAATAAAACTACATCTGTTAATCGCCCTTCCTTTACAAAATCCACTTATTTCATAAACACTAATGCTGGGTTGTATTACAACAGGCTAGGAGGGTGAGTCGGTGTTGCTCATGTTGAGGGTTGGCCTTGTAAATACAGATTGCTTGCTGGAGACCTGTTATTGGTGTCTGGGCTTGGTATAAACAGTGTTTAGAATTTGTTTCTTTAATGGGAGCTTTCTGTTGTTGTAGGGATTTTATTTTGGCCTTGGACCCCTTCTCTTCTGCCACAAGCTTAACGAGATCCTTTGTCATTCTCCAGGGAAGCTTTCAAACTCACCGCTGTGGGTTTGAATTGGCTTTAAATAAAAGGTGGTGTGCTTCTGAAGTGCCCTGCCCAAGGGCTCTAGAGCACTCCACACTCAATCCCAACAGCCAGCAGACAAAGCCATTAAATGTGAAGTGCCTGTGCGAGACTACCTGGCAGAAAGCTGCAGGAGAGTGTTTGCAGCTGAGTCCCCCAGGAACAGGCTTTGTCTGAAAAACCACCCTCAGCAGGTGATAACTCCGTTGGAAAAAGTCAAGGTAAGTCTTGTTGATTCACCAGCTAAAGCATTCTCTCCCTGCGTGGTGGATCTAAGCCACTTGAATTTCTAGCTTGCGTGACTAATGGCCTTGGTGTCTTCTGTTCTGAAAGCAGATATGTAGCCTTGAGGGGTCAGATCTAATTTCTTCAGTTACATTTGCAGAGTGAAACCCTGTAAGTGTAACTCCTGCACTGCCTCTGAGCTCCTCCAGCCTCCATCTCCTGGCATCTCTTTGATTCTGAACACGTAGCTTCATTTTACCTCTTGGTACCATACCAGCTGGAACAGCTTCTTCCAGGGCGGGAGCCTTGTGTGCACGCTTTACTGGCGAGGAGAGTGCTTGGAGATGAATGTGCACTTCCCTCCTGTGGCTTAGAAGGCTGTATCTATATTTTTAGGATTTGGTTGTTTTTTTTTTCCTCTCTCCAACTTATTGAGGTAGGAAGGGAAGATTATAGCACTTGATGATTTAATCAACATAATCTCCAGATAAAACATGCTTATGTTATACTACTGGGAGATATTAATTTATGCTGGCTTGCTTTCCTAAGGTAAATTAAATCATTAGTTTTAAGACTGGATTAGGTGCACATGTCCCCTGACTCTTAAAAAGGCAGTTCAGTAGTTCTTAACAGCTTCTTGCTTGGCATTTCTTAGGAGTCATCAAGTCCTTTCAGTACAAGTGTCATGAAAAGAGGAATCGAGATGCAGTGCTTAAAAGTGCAACACCAGCTCTGTGGTAGCTAAATGCTGGGACAGGACCTGCCAACACCTTGTGCCTCCTCCTGTACCCAAGAGCATTGTTTTACCAGCTCATTAATTCAATGTGAAGGTTTTGCCCCAACTCTGGGGAACCAGCACTTGCTCCTCTCATCAAACCTGTATCTAGAGCATCTGCTCTTTATTGATGGAGACCTGAGCTGTTGGGTGTGTGTTGGACCTGGCCAGGGCAGGTGGTTGGTGTCGACATCCCTCTCCCTCTGGTGAGAGCTTAGGGACATCCAGGATGATGCCTTGACTGGTGCTTTAAAATCCCCCTGAGCAGAGCTGTAACCCAGCTGTTGGGTGGTCTCAGAAGTGCCACCAGCCCCTCTGAACTGGCTGAACATTCCCCAAGGTGCATAGGTGAAGCTCTGAGTGCACAAAAAAAAGTACAAGCAAAACGTCTTCACTGAGGTGGGTGGGAGATGCTGCAGCTCCTTCATACAGGCAGGGCACAGTCTGCCTCTCTTTGGGGAGGGCAGCAGCAGGGTGTAGGAGTAAAATTGGACACCTGATGCCCATGGCTCTTCCTAGAGTGACTCGATGTAGAGCAGATGTGCTGAGCAGAGCCAGCCCAGCGGTTCCTCTTAGCCATGCCTGTGTGGAGACGCTGGCTCCAGGCGTTGAGGTGCCCTGTCTGCTTGGATGGCCAGCAGCTCTGGTGAGGAAACCAGGCCCTGCTGCTGAGACAGACGGGAAAGGCCTCCTATGACCCAGGGGGAGGAGAAATGACAGAGGCCCTCACAGCAATTTCAGGGCTATTAAGAACGTGATAATGAGGCGTTTAGTGCATCATTTTTCAGCACTTCACACCCCCACCCCCAGTTCTGCCCATGCATTAACACCCTCCATCCCAGGAGGACAGTAAACACTCTGCTGGTGCTGTAATGTCATTTGTTCTGCATCTGGGCATCTCCAGGGCTGGGGCATGCACAGGTGGAGGGGCTGAACAGAGACAGTGCCTTCCCAGAGAGCTGGTTTGGTTCTTTGTCAACAGAGCAGATGCTCTAGATACAGCTTTGATCAAAGGAGCAATTGCTGGTCCCCCAGACTTGGGGCAAAACCTTCTTACTGAATTGAGCTGGTAAAGTAATGCTGTTGAGTAAAGGAGGAGACACAAGGTGGAACTTGCTGCTGTGGGATGCTCTCCAGCCAGCTATGGGCACCAGGTTATGTGCTGATGGAGAACCTTGTGTAAGGTGGTCTCAGTGCACCTGGGGAAGGGCCACCATCCAGGTGCTGTTTCCTACACTTTCCTGGTGCTGTTTTCCTTGGTACAGTCAGTCCTTTGGCCTGATTCTGCACAGCCCTTCTCTTGGATGGTGAAATCTTCCACTGCTTTGCCTCTCTGGATCCCTGGGCCGTCTGCTGCACCACAGCTCCTGGCTGGTTCCTGGAAACATTTCTGATTGTTCCTGTGTGAGTGGGTTAGTATCTCCATGGAGGTCGGAAGAGGGATGAATCCACAAGGTTTTAAATCATATGGAGGGGTGGGAAGCAGCGTGCAGAGGTGGCCTGAGGCAGCTTTTTCTTAAGTAGCTCTTCCCATTACACTGCTGGTCAGCAGTGCCTGTGCAAAGAGCAAGTCCCCCTTGCTTCCTGATTTCATTTTTGCTCTTTGGTTATATAGAGGAATTTTTCTGCTTGAATATTTAGAGGCAAGTGTCTCTTTCTCTGCATAGTACATTTGCAGCTGATTTATTGTGTGATGCTGTAGCACTGGCACTAAATGTTAATGCAGGTTTGTTGGTGCAATCTGCTTTGAACTGGGCAGCTCCTGGAGGTCTGTAGGCACTTGGGGAACAAAACTAGCTGTGTAATGGGGCCCTTTGCCACCCTGAGATGTGCCCATTGATGCCTTCAGACTCTTCTCCATCCCCACCTTGCCACAGGCACCCTCAAGAGATATCCTTGGGGCTGAGCTCTTGACCTTCAGCTTGCTGTGGTGGGGGACCCCTCTGTTGTGGTGTGATTGTGTGTCCCCAGCTTCTCATGGAAGTTTCTTCTTAGAAAGTTTCTTCCCCAGCTTCTCTTCTTAGTTTTGGGGGCTGTGTTTTCCCTGGGGGATGTCCAGGCAGGGGATGCCTCACACAAGGCAGAGATCACCTCCCTGCTGCTGTGCCACAGGTTAGACAGGCAGGTGGCTTTGCTGTTGGGAGAGGAGATGAAATGATCCCCAACTGGTATTTTTTACTTCTGACTGCAGACATCAAGGATCTGTCACTGGCAGAGCAAAAGGGGAACAATATTATTTCTGGTTTGATCAGGCTGTTTTCCCTTTCCAGGCTCCAGTGGGGCTCACTAGGCACAAAGTGCTGCCAAAAGCTCACTCTGATTTACCCCTGCCTTGGTGCAGGTTATTCACAAGGAGCACAAGTGCTTTTTTAATTATGGAGGAAGTGTTTATAGTCTGTCATGCTGGCAGAGACCTGGGGGCAAAGCTGATGTGCAAAATGTATTTTGACTTGGTTTAATATCTCTTTCAGGCTGCTGATGCCTCTCCTGCATCTCCCTGCCAGTCATCTGAGCGTTGTCCCACAGCCACAGAGGATCTTGTGGTATCCCTCTGTGGTCCCTGCTCCCAAATTCCAGTCCTCAGTCTGCAGCCCAGAGGAGAGAGCCAAAGCTGGTGAGTTTAAAAGCCAGAGCAGGAGAGGAGGGAATTCCCCTTTCCAGGAGGGCTGGCATGCTGTGAGCAGCACTGGGAGATGCTGGATCCCACAGACATTGAGCCATTCCCCCTTTCTTCACCCCTGCTGCTTCCTAGCAGAGAGAGATCAAACCAAAGCCGGCAGGATTATTTATTGAGGTGTGTGTTTGAAGTTGAATGGACAGGAGTAACGTCTCAAAACTGGAAGAGAAAGAGCTTTTTAGTTCTCTTCCTTTCAACAAAATAGCAACCTCCTCACCACGTGCCATGGGGATGTCAGGGTGAATCTGTTTCACTGACAACAAGATTGTTCTGTCTAGACAGGGAAGCGCTGCTGAACTCGGGGAGCCTGCACAGTAATGCAAAGCTAAAATACTTCACAGACATTAAATTCGAAATAAAACCTGGCTTGACACAGATGATGCTTGATGGATAGTTTGCATGGGGGTGGAGTGACAGCTGGCTTTAAGATGGAACATGATGGTGGTGATTGACAGTTGTCACTCTGTGTGACCTGGTGGCTGCTGACCTGTCCTCTCCCAGACAAGTTCTTCCATGAGAGTGGGTCCATCAAGGCATCTGGGTGGCCCCGTAGAGCTCAGCACAGGGCTCCTCTGTAATACTTGGATCTGCCTTGAACGTTGTTGTTCTTAAGCAGCCTGCCCAGCCCTCGGTGCCTTGTCCCTGCTGTGCCAGCTCTGTGGCCACCCCACTGCCTGACCACCGCTGAGGGATGCGGGAGCAGAAGGGGTTGTGTGCAGGGGCTGTGAGCCTGGCATTCACCATCTGCCTGGAGGGGCTGGCAGCCAGGGCTGTCTGAGGCAGGGGGATGTGGTGGTGCGACTGCAGCCCAGCTGGCATGAAGAATTTACTTTTCTCTGGCAGAAAAAGATGAAATATTAAAAGCATGGCTTAAAGGCTGGAATATAGATTTATTTTTTTTTTTACCCCCTTTCTGAGAAGGGCTTCTGCTCAGCAGTGCTTCAGTGTTGCTCAGAGACAGCAGCCAGTCAGAGCAGGAGGGTTGGCAACCATCAGGAGAGGGCAGGGAGGGAGGAAGAAGAGGCACATCTCAGGGGGGCTGATGCTTCAATGCCACCATAGCTTGTAGGATGTCTGTTAGTCTTACTTGGCCTCTGTTCAATCACAGGAAATAAAAACTGTGTTCTTGTCTCTGCTTACAGATGAGGGCAGTGCCCAGCTGAAGTAGGAGGACACCTTCATGTGACTACTCTCCTTGGATTAGGGAGGAGCAAAGGGCTCAGCCAAGGCATCTGTCAGCTCCCTCCAGAGAAGTCCTGCTGCTCCCAACTTGCCAGTTCCGGTGTCCTGGTGAGTCCGAGTGTCCCCAGCAGTCCCTGATGACTTTCTGAAGGGGTGATGGTGTGAGGTTTCTTCTAGAACTAAGCTATTCCATTTGCTTTGCTTTTGCTGGTGACCTTAGGGGCAGGCTGTCAAGGGAGAGCATTGCTGGCAGGCAGCAAGGCACACTGACAGAGACGTGCTGTGTCCTACACTCAGTAAAATTTGAGGTCTCCTATGCTTTTTCCCAGGCAGTCACCAGACTCTGTGCCTTCAAAGCGATTCAACTGTTGGGTGGGCAGCAGGAACCAGCATCCCAAACGGGAATGCAAGGGGAGAGCTGGCTGTGAGATACTGCAGGGAGGGGGAGCTGAGGTCTGTGCCTTTGCCAAACGAGGAGCTGGAGGGAACCAGTTCAGGGTGTTTAAAGCTTTTCCTTCTGTTTCTTCCATTGATATCTCTTTTCTGCTCTTCCTCTGGGTCTGGGCCAGATTCAGAGGTAATATGGGAAAGGGAAGATGCAAGTTCAGCATGGCAGGGAGTGGGCTTGGAGCAGTCTTAACTTTACACCTCTGCAGGCACTGGCAGTGAGTGCTACTTGTTTGCTGAACAAGGATGTACCCAAAGGAAGTGGGCTGGGGAGACAGTCGCTTGCTCAGGCTGATGAAATGGGTCAGCAGTGAAACAGAGTGAGACCTTGACAGCTTGCCTGTCCTCTAGACCTTGTCTCCAGCATCTCTGGCAAGGACAGGGTGGGGGCAGGCAGCAGAAGGGGGCCCTGATGTTCCCCCTGTCCCGCAGCCTCACCTTCTGCGTTCCCCTGCCTGCCTCCCCGCTGCTGCTGCCTTGTGAAAGACCCTATGATTAATTACACTGCTTCATGGCCTCCAAAATTTATTTAGTGTTTTATGTTTGCTGCTGCTGCTTACACAATGGCAAATCTGCCGTGGCTGCGTCCCAAGCAGGTGGCAGCTAATAGGTCAGTAAAGTGAATCACCCCATTAGAGCTGTCGAGCTGGGCTGCCAGGAGCCAGGCAGGTAGAGGGGAAAGCTGTGGAGAAGTCAAGACAGATCTGCTTTAGCAGAAATGCATCTGGCTATGTGGGTTCGCAGGAAATTGCTCGCTTCCCTGATAGCATCAACTGCTTTAATAGATCAATATTTCCACTATGGTTTGTCTAGCTTAAGCTTTCTTCTCTCTGCATCCCATGCTCTCCTAAAAATTATTCTAATAGGACCTTTTAATCTTGGAGAGTTTTGGAAGTTATCTTCCTTAAAGGTTTTCATTGCCTTTTCCTTGGGGTGTAGAGAGAAGGGGGGCTGAGGGGATTGTCAGCTGAAGGAGATGGAGAGCTTCAAGCCACAAAAAAGCCCCCCTGAAAGTGCTGCTCAAGATGTGCAGAACTCAGCCCAACTTGAAACAGCTACCAACTTCCTGGCAGATTGAGAAATCTCCTCTGCCTCTGAGCATCTCAGTTAGTGCTGCTGTTGAAGGGCTGGGGATGGTGTTGGGTTTTAATGTTTCTGCAGAGATGGTTTGTATAAATTGAAGCTGGTTGTAGGTATCTTGCACTGACTGTCACCTCCCAGTGCACAGTGAGCAATTCAGCTTAAGGAATCATCCCCAACACTATCATCTCCATCAAGTTCTTCTCCCCAGCTTGGAGGGGTAGAAATTGGCTATAATTTGTGGAGCCAAAGGCTCTGTTGTCCTTTCTCTGACCTGAGGTTGGGCCGTTAAGCTACACATTTAAGTATTGCAAAACTTGGTATTGAAAGAGTGACTTTTGATGGACCACAGCTTTGTTGAGCACAAGGTTGCTTTACTGAGTCATCTCATGTGAACTAGATCATCTGGTATGTGGTGCCCTTTAGGATGAAGCAGGGAGGTGCATGTTCCCAGCATGAGGTTGAGATGCCCCCTTATCCCATCACCCACAGAGCAGCAGTCTGTAGCATCTGAGCAGGACTTAGCTGGGCTGGGAGCTTTGGTTCAGAGATCCTTATCAGTGATAGCATCTTCCCCAGAGCTCAGATAGCTGTAGGAGCCAGCAGCTCTCATCTCACCCACGCAGCTGCCTGGCTGTGTGCTGTTGGACAGCCTTTCTCCTTCCTCCTGCTCAATTGCTGGCACTGCTTTTCCCCTCCATTTCAGGCGTGAGTGCCTCAAGGGGCCATCCCTGTGGTCTGTGAGCTCCTGGAAGTGCAGATCACAGCTGGCCTCTCGTGGAGCCACGACAGCTCCCTGGGCTGCAGTGTCCCCAAGCCCTGTCTCTGCTGCTTGCACAAGCTGGTTTCTCTCTGGCGTGTCTGGTGGCACCACCCAGCTGTCCAAAATCAACTGGGCTCTGTGGATATAAAGGGAGCTCGCTTTTGGCTTAGAGCATCTGATGAGAAACAAGCTACACACCAACTGCAACTGCTGCGTTGGCTCATGAAGGGCAGAAACAATTGGAGAATGGTCCCTCTGCCACCATCTCCAGGCAGAAGGGGCTTGTGGAGCCTGGCAGAGGAGCCCTCTGGGGAGCTCTCCCTGAGCTCCAGGATCTTTTATCACCCTGGTGCTGCAAGAGTGGGGCTGGTCTCTGCCCCCCCAGTGCCCTGTGCCCTCCTTGGGCAGCAGTGGGGCTGCTGAGGAGCACGGCGTGGGCATTGCCTGCTGCTGCAGGCAGGAGAAGGGCTCCCAGCAGGCCATGCTGAGCACAGAAAGCAGCCTAACAGCTCCCTTCTGAGGCTACGGACTGTGGTAGAGAAAGTGACTTTTATAGAAATAAAGGAGACTTCCTTTTGGGTCAAGAGCTCTGGAAACGAATGATTTTGAGATGAAAGCCTTTTTGCTTGGGTAGCACAGATTCACATTGCCTAGAGGGAAGTCTGGCTTGTGCTGGGGTGTTTTTCCCTCTGGGGGCATTGCGATTGCTTTTGAAGATGAATTTTCGACATACAAAGGAGAAGAAGAAAGCTGAGAGAAAGAAAGGGCTTTAAAGAATATCAGGGGTCTGTTTTAATTCGTCAGTGTGTCTCTCTTGCTCTAACACCCCTGTTGGGTGCAGGGCTTGTTCCTCCTCTTCCCTTCGTGACTTGCTCCTTCCCTCTGTCATCTTCATCAGTCTCAGTCTCTGGACTTCCTATGCCCTTTTTTCCTTTCTAGGCCAACCTTTTTGCACCCAGGGCTCCTCAGCAGAGCAGCAGCAGCTCCTGTGTGCTGCACTGGGTGGGGATCACCCTGTGAGGTGGACTGGGAGAGATGTTGAGCCCCCTGAGGGTCTCAGCTAGTAGGGGCTGAGGAGATACCAGCCCTTGGCAACATCCCATCCTGGGAATAAGCCTCCAAATACACAATCCTGCTCTTGCCAGCCTCCCTGGATCCAAGAGCCAGTGGGTTGGCCACCCTCATTGTGACTGATGGGAAGAAATGTGCATCCCTCCCACCACTTCCAGATGCACTGGGACATGTCAGTCTGTCGGGCTGCTTGGTGTGATGCTCTTTGGTGCTGTGCTCAGGTGCTCCCCAGCCCAAACATAACCAGCCTAGACATCACTTGGGCCTGAGCTGTACCCAGGGCAGAGGCAGGAGAGCTGAGAGGTGAAGCCCTCTCTGAAAGAGATGTGGAATAGGCCCTGTTCCTATCAGTTTATCATCTGAGGGTTCTCTCTTGAAAACGTGCCCCATGGACTGTTCTGGCTTTGGTAAGACTATGGGAAGCATCAGAGTGTCTCATTTCTCTGCTTTTTGCTGGTTGTTTCTTCTCTGCTTTTTGCTGGCTTCTCCTCCCCTGCCCTGGAGGGAAGAGGTGCAGGCAGGGCTCTTCTCTGCCGCTGCTTAGTGTGAAATGCTGTAAAACCCAAGCATTGATTTCTCAATCAAAGGCCTCAGTTTGCTCCTTGCTCTGGGGCTCTAATGCCTGCAAATCCATCTTTCACTCCTAACCGTTTGATTTAAGATTTTTAAATCAACTGTTGTGCTTCAGAACTTTGGGAAGGGAACAAATTCAGTCAAGGCAATGTTGCTTGTGCTGGCTCACTGTTGGGTTTTGGATGAGACAGAAACCAGACAGAGCCCATGGATGCTCTTGAGCCTCAGGCAAGACCTCGCTGTTGTGGTCTACTGCAAAGCTGTGGGTCTTCCTCCTGTCCCAACAGCGAACCTGGTTCAGCAGGTCTGTGGTCCTCAGACTTTGTGGATTGTAGACTGAAGTTGCAGTATGTCCTTTCAACAGATGCCAGAAAAACCTGAAGCCCTTTTTTGTGGGTTGGTTTTTGTTTTCCCCCTAAAAAGCATCCCCACATTCCCATCTGTGCTTCCCATATTTTCATAGTAATCTCAGTGTTTGCTTCCTGTGTTCACAGCATTGTACTCTGCTGTGCAAGTGCTGTATAGCTGATAGAAGCCTTGTTGCTGGAATGCATCTGCTTCTGTGGAGGAACCCAACAGCTTGGGGTAGGAAGGGTTGGTTGCTGCTGCCCATGATTGCTCTTCTGCAGAGATTGACCTGAGCTGGGAAATTTGGCTGCAGCTCCTGCCTTGGCTTCTGCCCCCCTCATCATCTCAGGTCGATTACTGCCACTGTTTAGCAAGGGGAAAGCTCAGGTTAAAGTAGTGTGAATGATGTGGAAATCCCTTTCCAAAGACCAGAACTGGGGTTGCTTTGTAGCCCTGGGAGGTGCAGGTGGAGGTTAGACTGGAGCAAAGTGGAGGGCTGGTGAAATGCAGGTGACTGGTGGTAATTGTATGCAGCAGATTTCTCTGGAAGGAGCTGAAGGAAGCGTATCAAGGATGTCTCAGCTATTCAAGTGAGAAATCAAATTAAACTTTGCATCAAATAGTGGAGCTGCTCTGTGCTAGGAGTTATGTCAAATTCATTAAAGGCTCTACACGTCAGCCCCCCAGGAGTTAGTGGAGAGAAAAACCAGTGCTCTGTGTCGGGGGGCTCATGTTTGCTAGCTCACCTGGATGTGTTAATGATGTGGACAGAGGAGCAGGGGATTATTGCTTTAACCTTCAAGGTACCTGTGTGTAGGGCGGGGAGGGGGACAGCAGCTCCACAGCACTGCCAGGTCTGTGTGCTGCTGACAGCCAGCTGGGATGTGTCAACCAGCCTGCACCGAGGGATGCTAGGAGAGCACTGGGGACAAGAGCCCCAGCAAGCTGAAGGTGTGGAGAACACCCCTGTCCCAGTTGCCTGTCTTCTCATGTCATGTTAACTGCCTGGGAGATGGAGTTCCTTGGGTGTCTGGGAGGCAGACGAGAGTAATCTGAGGGAAACTGAAATATCAGTATCGCACAGAAGTATGTGTTCAGACTTGCTTCTCATCAGGCATGAGTCCACGCTTGCTCCAGGCAAGGAAAAGATCTGGACACCACATTGGTGCCTCCGTGGGGACAGATTGTTTGGAGGCTGGCTGGAGCACAGGCTTGGCAGTAGAGAGGCTGCAGCCAGAGGAAGCTGCGAGCATGGTGGCAGAGGAGTCGTCTGCTGGGAATCTGTGATGCCACAGGAGTTTGGCTGCAAAATGATTTCCCTGCACAGCGTAGTAGAGGCTCTAGGAGCTGCCAGGTGACTGAAGCATGTCCATACCTGCTTCTCAGCAGTGGTGGGGCACGCTGAAGAGCTGGCAGCCATGGGAGGAGGAGGAGAGGAACACTGAGCTTCATCCACTGCAAACGCTGAATGCCAAAGTTTTCTCTGCCTCATGAGAGTCAAGCCCTGCCTCATGTGCTAGGGCCCAGGCTTGACTAATGCTACCTGATTTGGTTTCTTTTCATTCCTGAAACATGTAGAGCCTTGCCTTAGAAGCACTCAAGCACTATATGATATTTAAAAGACGTTTGCAATACTGCTGCTCTGCTGGCAGGAGGAATTAGTCTGACCCTGGGATGTACATATGCTGCTGTTGGAGCAGGGCAACCTGTTAACAGGCAGGGACGAGCCTCCTCAGGTGTTCTACCTACTGTTAGGTCTGGATTAGAGCTCTCCAGCCAAGGAAATGTCTTTCCTTCCTCCTTTTTGTTTGACTTGTAAGAATTCTTAGGAATTTAAGATGCTGAACCTCAATTAGGCAATGCTTATTAATTTCCGAGATGTAATTTATTTACAGAGCGTTCCCATTCACAGCAGCAAGTGCTGTTAATTGCTGTAGTTTGCTTTCCAGCCTAGGATTTGAGAGACTTGAAAAGCTGGTGAATGTGGCTGCCAGGCAGGCAGGGCTGGCTTGGGGGAGATCCTGCCACCCGGGGATGTGAGGAGCTCATCGAGGAGCTGACTCTGACGTGGGCACTGGAGCTTTTGCTCCTCAGGCATGGAAAGAGGCCAGGGAGCAGGAATGCCTGTCCTCTCTTCTGGCTGTATTAACCCAACTGTCCTGCAATGCCTTTTACTGTCTCTGCTCTTCAGCTTGGTTCATTTGCCCCCAGCATAATGTGGGTGCCCTCATCCTGTTCCAGCCTTGCTGCAAGGCTGAACGAGCTGCCTCTCCATGTAGATCTGGAGGCAGAGCTGCAGAGCATCAATGGGGCCAAGAGAAAATGAGGTACTACATGCTTGTTCTTCAAGCTGCCAGCACAGGGGATGGCATCTTTGCAGCATGATGGCTCAAGGCCATTTTATAATTTCTCCTCTCTCTGGCATGGGCTGTTGCTCAGAGCTGCTGTACTGGAGCTTTGCTGACATGCAAAGCAGGCCGTGCTGTTCACCTAGGAGATACCAGCTCCCCCAGGATGAGGTGGGCTATGGGGCAGAGCTGTTCTCCAACCCTGTGCTCAGAGAGTGTCCAGGCAGAGACAAGGAGACTTCAATAGCTGCAACCCTCCATCCTATTTTATCTCTGTTTCTTAGAACCTGTGACTGTTGGGGCTGGGTTGTGGGAAGGGGAGGGGAGCAGCCCCCTGTATTTTGGGGAAGGAGAAGCTCTCCTTTCTCCCATCCACGGACCATTGAATTGCCTCTTGCCACCTAGACCAGCAACACCTTTAGGAGAGTCTCCCAGGTGGCTCTTTGGGGAAAGAAGTTGGAGATTGATTGAAGTACCTCATCCAGAGCCAAACCACTGGCTTCACCTTGTTTCCCAGGGACCACTTGAGAAGAGCTGCTCCCCTTCCCCTCGCACAGGGCTGAGTGAGTTTGTGTAGGACCCATGGTGAGGTCCTTGTCTTGGTTCAGCTCCAGAGGCACAGCTGTAACTGATGTTTCACACAGACTTAGACAAATTATTGCAAAATGGCTCTGTCTTATCTTCTGGCAGGCCCATCTCCCTGACCGGTCCCCAGCTCAGCCTGCTAATGAAGCAATTGTTCTACACAATGGATTTAGCCATCAGCCATCATCTCCAGTTGAGCTTGATCTATAATGCCTGTTTGTAGGCATGGGAAACGTTCAGTGCTCCCAGGAGTGGGTGGTGTGTGAGGTTTGGATTTATTAGCCATCTGGCATGCTGCTGGGCCATTTGTTACCCAGGATCTTGCAGGAAGAGCCTCTGATGCTACAGTGAGCTCTGTGCTTGGGGAGAGTCAGGATAATTTCTGTGAGCTCATGGAGAGGGCTCTGGCTTCTCATATGCCTAAAACCAGTGAGTTTGGAGCACTGTCAGCCTGCTGTGATGTTCCTCTTGAACATCCTGGTCCAGGTATCCATGGAGAAGCCTGACCTGCTTCTTCCTAGGCTGATCATGCCAGGATGCTGCTGGAGTGGCTTCTGGGTTTATTTCTGAAGCATGACCTCTTCCTTGTGCATTTGGTGATGCCTCGTGATGTGGTGAGCAGGGCCTGTGAGGAACATGCCTTCTCTCTCCATGGCTGACCTGTGGAGCCAGAATCTGGCCCTGGAGCATCCCCTGCCCTTTGCAGGGCTTGTGTGCAGACATTGAGCTGGGCAGCTCCAGACAATGAAATGCAAATGAAATGGAAAGCTGAGGGGCAGGGGGGTTGCTGACTTCTTCACTGCTGAACACTGCTGCCTGCAGGAGAATTGTGTTCTGGCTGTTGCTTGTGGTGTGCTTCCTGATTAGCCCGGGCAACGCGCTGGCAAGATAAAAGCAGGCAATTTCCTCAGCTCGTGCTGAGATCTTACTATGCATTTCCATGAAGGCAAAGGGGAGGGGGGAGCAGCTCAAGCCTTCTGGAGCTGAGGTGCTGCAGAAGTTGTACTGCATGATAACCCTGCCAACCCCCAGGGAAGCAGAGCTGGAAGTGTTACCCAGTCTCTAGGAGGGGGAGCTAATGACTTGGAGCCATGGTGCTGGCTTTCTGCTGCCCCCTGGACCACGCAGGAGGCTGAAACACAAGGTCAGGTTGGATGTCAGACTCTAGCAGGTGGGTGGAGAGCAGGGCGTTTGCCTCTTTCTCCCTTTTTGCTCTGGTTGGAGTTGTTACCTGCATGCACAAACAATGCAGAATGTGCTCTCCTGTGAAATAGTGGCCATGGGTGGTGGTGAAGGCAGCTAGTCCTATGGGTGCAGGGGGAAATGTCTGCTCCCAAGCTCCAAGGTGGTTTGCAGAGAGCCTTAGAGATGGCTGATGATCTTTATTGTTTCTTAGATAGGGACCTACCCAGCACTTCCACCCTCACCTCTCCGCCATGCAGGGCTGCAGAACCCACAACCTTCAGCTGACTTATGTCCTGACCTCTCCCTCCCACGCCTGGTTTGGGGCTGTAGGATCCTCACCCAGGAGTAAAGTGGTCATAACCTCAGTCAGGAGTTGGTTTCCTGGCCGGGGCTGAGGGTCAGTGCCTCCTGTTCAAGCAGGGGGATGTTTCCCTGGTGAAGGGCTGATCACAGACCTCGGCTTCACTGCTTCTCAAGGCAGTGGTAGGGAGCCCAGCTTTAAATATGTGTAGCTAATGAAAAAGCTCTTCTGAAAAGCATTGTACTTCGCAGGAATAAGTGCCTACACTGCTAGGGTTGCTTTTAAAACCTCTAACCGCTGTGTTCTTCAGCAGCTTAAGCTATGTGCATAATAAACCCCTGAAATGGAGTCAGGCCCTTGTGATAACAAGCAAGTGTGAGGCTGGAATAACCTGGAATGAAGAGAGTGAGAGGGCTGGTTTGTAATGGTGCTGAGCCATGCCCCATGTCATGGTGGGACTCCCTCCCTGGGGAACTGGGCTGGTAGGAGGTTGTTCTGTGCTTAGCTAATGAGTGAGGGCTGGCGTGTGATTAGTGTTTTACAGCCACCTCCCCATGGCCCTGTAACAGGGTTGGTCATTGTGAATGTCAGTCTGGTTGGAAATGGCTACAACTGCCCAGCAATCATTAGCCCTACCTATGCCATGAGTACGAATCCATCGCTTCTGCTGTTGGACTTATGAGTGCATGGGGAAGCAGACTTCATGGGTAGGGATGATCCCTGTAGAGCTCACTGAGGTGCTCAGGCCTGGGTTTGAAGCCTGAGCCCATACTGAGCTGGCTAATGGTTCTGCTTCGTTGTGAGGAAAGGAGCAGAGTCACTGGTGCGTGGGTGGTCGTGGGAAACCACGGAGATAAGAGTTGCCTGGGCCAGGACAGAGAAGCTGGGAGGTGTCACAGGCCCTGGCTAGCAGGGGAAAGAGAACTAATGATGCTACAGCTGCCGGTCAATGTCAGCCTGTGATGGGAACCTGGAGGTGGTTTCAGGAGGTGACAGGGTCCCTCAGCACCCTGTGTTGACCTCAGGCACAGGCAGTAGCAGGAGGCTCTGAGAGCTGCCCTCAAGTGCAGCCCTGTGACCTGACAAGTGGTTGGCTGGAAGGAAGGAGGGAGCCCAATGACTCCTGCTCCTGTTTAACCCAAAAGGAGATGTGGATGACCACCTCCTCCCTGTGAAGGCAGCATGCAGAGGGCTCCTCTCTCTGAGCTCTGTCTGGTGGGGTTGCAGGTGACCTGTCTGGGATCTGAACTGCCTTGGGGGATGCTGCTCCCTTTTGTCTTGTCCTGCCAGGACCCCATGGTTGGACACAAGCTTTCTTGTCCCCATCCCAAAGAGTTGTGGATGAATGAAGTCAGCTAGGGTGTTGTGAAGCCAGGAAACCCGCTGTGTTTTTAGGGAATGGCAGTAGCTGGGGGGTGCCTCATGCCCTGGAGAAGCCTGGGTTCATGACAGAAGCATGCTGCAGGTAAATTACTTTTGTTGGCTTGTTAGATATATAATTCATGTCCTTGTTGGGGGTGTGTAAAGCCAGATCTGAATGGTTTTTTCATCAGTGGTGCTCGGTTCTCTTGTACCATGCCCTGTCCCTTCCCTCCCCGTGGCACATCTCCACAGCATCCGGGGAGATGTCCTGGCCTCCAGCCCAGCCCTTGGCATCGCAAGGCAACCCCTTCCCCAGGCACATCCCTGGCAGCAGCCAAAGCACAGCCCTGCATGTCCCCTCTCTCCTCTGCACTAATCCTATTCAGGCCCTGTCCTCCCTTCTCCCCAGCAAGGCTGGGGGCAGCAGAGCTCGGCTGCTTGGTTTGGGGCTGAGTAGCTGAGCTGTGGCCCCGGGGAGCCGCATGCTCGGCTTGCACCCGCGATAAGCGGGGCCGTGTCCTGCTGGCTGCGGGGCTGCTCGGCAGCTGGCACAGCCCTGATTAGCCTCAATTTATGCAGCCTGTTAAACAAACACCTGCAAGGTTCAGGGACGGAGGAGCCAAGTCATTTTTGCAAGCAAATAGTCATGTTCCATTAAACTGAGATCACTGTGCTTTTGTGTTTCTTGTGGTGCCTCCTAGAGCTCTGAGACATCTCAAACCCCTGTGCAGGGTGTAGGGGCACGAGCCAGAGATTGCTGCGAGCAGCAGTGGCTCTAATACTGTTTGATATTCCTGCAGCTGTGGGCACGAGCTTGGTTGTGACTTCTGGGGTTGCTGCTATAGCTGACAATTTCTGAAATGGCTCTGCCCTTACTCCTCTCTGCTGTTTGCAGTTCTCTGTAGTCACCCCTCATCTCTTGCCGTTACTGCCCGCAGTGTGATGGGGAGCGGTGCAGGGGCACAGTCATCTATCAGAGTGGTGATAAAAGGACTTACTGCAGAGAAAAGGGGATCCCGCTCTTCCAGAGGCCTTGCCAAAGACTCTCATCTAATTAACCTCGGAGCTGATTGCTTACAGTGGTGTTGTGTACCAGCAAAGAGCCCGAAAATAGTCTCTGACCAACTGCAGCTCCAAAGCGTGGCTTTCCCCCTTGGAAAGCCCTGCCAGACCTGCAGCCAGGAAGGGCTAGAGCAGAACCTGGCTCAAGCTGCAGAAGCCAGAAGTTTGACTCAAATTGCAGGGATGCGGTTGCATATGGATGCATATGTTCTCTCCCAGTAGGATCCCTGAGCCCTAGAGCAGACTGGAGGGGCTGGTCTGTGACTGGCAGTGCTTTGGCAGTGGACCTGCCTTGCCTGCCACACCACAGGATGGTGTACGTGTATATGTGGGAGGTGGATGGATTCCTTCCTGCCTGGGGGTTTCCTTCCAGTCCTAAGGGGATTCTTTCAGTAAAAACCTGTGCTTGCTGCCTCACAGGACACTGAAGAAATCCTCTCCTCCAAAATAAAGGGCATGTTTGTATTACTGCTGCTGCCCCATGAAGGTGAGATCTGCGGTGACTAAACAACCTGCTGGCCTCTCCTTCACCCTCCACTCATCTCCACCGTGCCCAAGGATGTTCTTTCTGTTTGCAAAGTCCTTTATATAGAGAGGAGGAAAAAAAAGAAGTAGCTCTGTAAGTTACTACAGATAGAAACAACTGGCAGCACAACTCAAGCCTTTGGTTCCATATAAACCGGTGGAGCGGAGGCAGATGCCTGTCCTCACCACTGACCATCTCCTCTGGGAAGACAGGCCTGGGACCAGCAGGTGGATGTACCCAAAGAGGGCAGTGCCGTGCCATGTTCCTCCCCAGCCTCTCCAGAAAGTGGCTTCCCCAGCCCTGGCTGCTATCTCTGAGAAGGGCTCTCTCTTCTGCAGAGCTCGATGGAAACAGTGAACCTCAAGGATTTCTTGAAGGGAAATTATCTTGGCTCATAAGGCTGCTTTTTTTTTTTTTTTCCTGAGGTGTAGCAATTACTTAAAAAAGAAACCCTGATAGCTGTCAGTGAAATGCCTGTGCTGCCTTCTGACAGCCTGCTCTTCTCACTAGCCTAGGCAAAAGTACGTGTCTGCCCAGCACTAAATGAGATGTGCTTTTCCTCCTGGTTGCATTTCTTCCTCGCCTTGCTGCCTTCACTCCTCTGTATTGAAGGCTGCAGGCTCTGCTGGGGGGTCCCCTGGGCTCTGCTGGAGCTGTTGGTCCCAACATCTGTCCCCAGGAGTTTCCCCTTTGCACCCCCACTGCGGTGGCTTCTGCAGGGAAATGCCTCTTGTTTAAATTTTGCTTGTCTAGGGAGAAAATTGGGTGAAATAGCTATTTATTGGTCTGATGCTGCTGTGAGAAGAGGTCCCTCTTCAGGGGAGGTGTACTAGGGTGCTGGGAGCTGTGTGTTAATGCAATGTACCAACCATGCTATGCTGGGAGGGGGGAATTTGCTGTCTGTCTGCGCTGCCTTCCCCTGTGGATCCCCTCCAGGAAGGGGAACCGGCCTCTCACTGCAGCAAAAAGGCAGCTCCCCTGAGATGCATGGCCCTGGGCACCCTCGCTGCCCCACGGAGGCTGTGCTGGATGCTGCCCCATAGGCAGGGCTGGGGCACTATCTGGAGATAGCTGCACATGGTGTTTGGAAGGGTGAGTGAGCAGAGAGTGATGAGGAAAGTTCAGTTGCCCCTCCTCTACCTCGGGATCCGTGTGTAGTTTGCTCTGGAGAGCAGGATCAGGCCCCACGCCTGCTGACAGCTTGGGAAGCCAGTTGTGCAGAGGGCTGTCAGGGAAGGGAGCGGGCGTTCCTAGGCCGCTGCTCTGCTCCAGAGGAGGCACCACTTCAAACCACTTCAATTAGCTGCCCTCGTCATTGCCAGAGCACAGCTCCTGGCGCGCCGGACAATGGGCTGCAGGAGGCAAACAGGTTAAAAGCTCTAATTCTGGTAAGGTATATTTAGGTGAGCTTTTTTTCCTTTCAAAGGAAGGTGGGTTAAAAAGGCTCTGACTCCTTTAAATAGACTTCTCTTTCCTTGAGCATCTAGGAGCTCCCTTAGCAGCACGGGCTGTTCCTTCCACCCAGTCCTGGCTGTCCTGGGGCTCGTGACACACCGAAGGCAGCAGCTCCTGGGCTATCTGGAAACCTGCCCTCACGTCAGCACCTGAGGGGCTGAAATAGAAGGGTCTGTTTTCCCTCGACAGCTATCCAAAGGAAGAAGTTATCTACTGCTGATTGTTATTTATTCTATTAGCTGGAGCAGAGTAGTGTAAAAGATAATTTAGTCTGGGGTAATGTAGCACAATGCAAACCTCGCTACCAAGCCAGGAGCACGTTCTTCTGCCACTCTGTGCTTGCTGCTGTCCCTGGATGCCTGAGCATCCCTGGTCCCCTCTTCTGGCCCAGGCTGGGGCATCGGGGCAGTTGTGGACCCACCGAAGGGACCTGATTTCAATAAGCTAGGGCTGAGAGCAGCGATCAGCTGTGACTGTGTGGGAATGCACGCAGAGCTTGTTTCCCAGCACCTACTGCTAAGGTTGTCCCCAGAATTGTCTCCTGCTGCTCTTGGTGTCTTTCAGTGCCGAGATGAGCGAGCGCTGCTGGTGCTGCCATCCTGGAGCTGATGCTCTTGCCTAACGTGGGAAGGCAGGAGCATCTGTCCCCCACCACTTCCCCATTAGCGTGCTGCTCTGGAGGCAAAAAGCCATCTGCCCACAGAGCTTGGGTTCTGCTCTCCATGGTAGTTGTTAACCCAAGAAGAGAAAACATCACTGTGGGAAGGCAGAGGGCTGTGACGAGAGGTACCACCTCATCCTCTGAATTCACTAAAATATATCTCCTGTATGTTGCTGTCCTGTTGACCAGGTGACCAGACCCATGGCTCTTCTACATGACACCAGATCTCCTGACGTGCCCTTCTCACAGCTGCTGAAAGAGGCTCACCGTGAGGTGATGGTCCTGTGCTGCTCCTGCCTGAATGCCTCCTCTTCCTCCTAAGGTCAGTGTTGCCAGATGGGGCCTTGCCTTCAGGAGGAGCCTCTAGTGTCAGGTTCACCTTGACTCTTGAGGACATTTGCATGACACAACTGGTTCAAGGTTTTTACAGAGCAGTTGTTTATTTTGAGCCAGCATTTGCAGAGTAACCCCATACAATTATCTGGGTGACTGGTGCTTGTTCTGGGACTTATCCAGAAAATCCCAGACCTGCTGGGGGCTGAGAGGTCACCACTTGCTGTGGTGACAGTCTGATCAGCCCACCATGGAGTAGCCCTGGCCCTTTGGTATGCCTCTTTCTATGATTTCATCTAAATTCTGCTACCTTTCCTTGTCAAAACCAGTGTAGGCAAGCTAATGATGTGGGTGCAGATCAGATGGAGCATCCCCTTTACCTTGTCACATACTGCTGATATCAAATCCAAGAGCATCATGTTCTGGATGCTTATGAATTATAAGGGAAACTGGTTTCTTCCTTAGTCCCCTGAGGCTTTTTCATTCCTTCATTGTATTAGTTAATACATTAAGCTTTATGTCAGCCCTTGTTCTTGCTTACTATAAATGAGGCAGCTTGTCAACACTTTTACCCCCTTCCTTTTCCCATCAGCATCCAAGAGCTCGGGTAGAGCTGCGAGGTGGTACTTCTGCAGCAGCACTTTGACTGCCTCTGTCAGTGCAGACTGACCAATGCAGCAGTTCAATGAGTGTGTTGCTCTTGACAAGCGTTACTTGCCCTGGATAAATCAAGTAGCATATCTTCAGTTGCAGTTAATAGGTGGTAACATCCTCCTTCCACATCATCTGAAGGTTTCCAGGTCTCTCTTTCACCCACAGTGGCTTCCTTGCCGAGACGCCTGAGCTAACTCCGAGAGAAGAATTGTGGAGTTCAGAAGCAGTGGAGTTGCTTTAAATGAGGCTCTTGCCCTCTGTAATCATCCCATCTGGAGAAGCAAGATATTATCTCAAGGTAGGTTGGTCAACACTGGCCTTGCTGTCTAGGAGTTGTCCTGGGAGTGTGGGGGCTGCCAGCCTCAGTGGGAGAGCACAGAGACACCAACGGATAACACAGTTTGGTTTGAGGCATTATACTTTCCCAGATCTGTGTTTGCCCTCATGTTGGATGCTCTCTTGCCCACTGGAGCAGGGGCTGGGCAGGCTGTGATCCCCAGCGTGGTGGTGTGTGCTGGGGAGTGTGGTGCTCCCAGTGTGGTGTTTACAGAGGGTGAGAGGAGATGATAGAAGCTCAGAAGCTTTTCCTCATCCATTCCTTTGGTGTATCTGGACCTGTCTCCTTGTTTCCCCCAATTGTTGATGCTCATAGTTAACTCTTAGCAGCTGTGTCTGTCCCCCCAAAGTGATGTGCAGCAGCTCTGAGCTCCCCTGCATGGATAGGATGGTCCATGTTCATGTTGGCTCCCTGCTGTGGTGCTTGGCCTGTTCTCCCATCTCTGGTGCTACAAGCCCACCTCTCTCCCTGTGCTCTCTTAGCCTGCACAGCCTTGTTCCCAAATGCTGCTGGAAAGCTTCTCGTTGGGAGCAGAGCCCACCCATGGGTGAGAAGCTGTCATGCTCTTCCCACACGCCTGGCTGTGGGGGCTTGATTTGTTGGCTCTCCTTCCCTCAGAGCACTGGGAAGGGCAGAGAGGCACCTTCTTCCCACCTGCCAGCACAAGCCCTGCAAGGGAGGATGATGAGGCTCCTTTTGTTCCCATGGCTGGGTGGGAGGTGGTACCCAGGCCCCTGTGACTCAAGCAAAAGCTGCTCTGTGCTGTGAGCTGGCAGGCTGCTCCCAGGCTTTTTGAAGGGGACATGATGGGGACCTGAAGGCTCCATCTTCTTTTGCTTCCCAGAAGGGCTCGGAGCAGGCTCCTCCCAAACCTGCCCTCCCTTTTGAAGAGTGGGGAGAAATTATCACTATTATTCCTGTGGTTTTTGTGAAGCTTAATCTGACAAGAAGAGTGCTATTAGTGCTTGGGGTGTCTTTTGCAGCCATCCCTACCCCACAAGCCTTGGTGAGGCTCTGACTGGCCTCCAAAACCCCTTCGCCAAATGTCTGTGGGCTCAAAGCAAGCTCTGCCCTGGCAGAAGGGAGCCTGTGGCACTGGGTCCTCTCCCCTTGGCTCCTCTGGGCTGTGACTGGCACGAAGGGTGTTTGTTGGCAGGTATCCCTCCCTGCTCTGCTGCCTGCCTTGTGCTCATTCCCCAAAGGAATGAGATGCACATGATGGCTTCCGAGATAAATCGGGCTCCCAGGTGTCCAAAGCTTCCTGGTCAGAGGGAAAGGAGATGGAAATCTGTGTGCAAGTTGTTCTGGGCTTTGCTGTGGCAATACCTGGCCCTTGTGCCTGCTTCCCTCTGCCAGGGCTGGAACAGAGAGGTGGGAACAAGCCTTGGCAAACCAGCCATGCTATCCCTGGGGAAACAGCACAGGGTGGAAAAATGCTTGGGCACAGTTCTCCAGCTGTACCCACTGGCCTGACAGCCCTTCAAGAGGAGGTGGGACTGGCTGAGCTGGACTGGAGGGCTGTGTCAGGGCAGATGCTGGCTGTCCAAGAGCTGTCCCTGTCCCCTGTGTCCCTGAGTGAATGTGGGACCAGTGGGTTTAACACCCAGCTGTGTCTCCCCTTGTGCTCCCAGGATGGTGGGCAGCAGGGCTGGGCTCTGCAGCATTAGCAGCCACGCTGGCTGGAGCTGCTGTAGGTTGATCCATCAGCAGTAACACTGGCCAGCCCTGCGGGACAGTGTGACTTGGGGTTCTTAGAGAGAGGCACTTCTGTGAGCCAGGTTAAAGCTGTGCCAGGTGTCTGCTTTTCCAGGAGCTCCCTTTTGCTGTGCACCCTTCAGCACATGAGGCTGAATCCTGTCCCTTGCCCTTCATGAGGTCTCTGTAGCCCCTGCAGCAGCACCCTGCCCCGCTGGTGTAACAGTCCAACCTCCCCATGCACCCGGAGCTCCCTTATTGCTTTGGCTGAGCCATCTCCACCCCTTGCTGGGCTGCTCATCCTCCCAGCCCAGAGCTCCAGCCTCACTCCCTGCCCCTGCCTTGCAGGAGAGCCCAGTCAGCCCTGCTCATTTGATTTGTTTTGGTTCATGTTACACTGGAGGATAAAGTCGCAGATATTTCTGTGCAGCGATAGGATCTCGCCAGCCAGCTCTGCTTTAATAAGATCCCTGGCTTTTGAGGTGCCCGATTACCTTATCTCCCCTCTGCAGATGCAGTTACCCCCCTCTCTCACCAGACTGGCAGGAACCAGCCAAAATTCTGCTGCCCAGCCTCTGGTAAAGACTACAACCCCTTCTCTAGCCTGTAAGTAATAGGGGAGGTTGGATGCTAAAGCAAGGCATGAACTCGGCATCTCCCACTCTTCTTCAGGTCTCAGAGCCTCCTGGAAGCTGTCTGATTCAAAGGGGGCTGACCCCAGCCAGCAAGTGAGTGTCAGAGAACATGTTCTGGCCAGAAAATGTAGAAAAATAAGTGGAAGGGGAAGCTGGGCATCAGCAGCGCTTCATCCAGTATGAAGCCTTGAAAATGTAGAGATTATGAAGGGAAGCAAAAAGATGTGATGAGAAACTTTGGAGGAATTTCTAGCAGTGAGGAGGAGGAACTGGGTTTTAGCATATGGAAAAAAAAAGGCAGAAAAGAAAAAAGCTCTTTGCAATGCTATTGGAACTGAAAAAGCAGAGCGTGTGTTATTCTCTGTGGAGAAGGGATGATGTCTTCAGCCTGCGTGACGGTGACCGTGTGTGGACCTGCCTCCGTTCCTGCCGTGGCCAAGAGTCCTGTCTGCAGCATTTGGGAAGTGTGGGTGGCTCGGGGCAGGCAGGTTCCCCCAGCTCCTGCCCTGGGGCTGGAGAGGGGTGAGGAGCAGCTCTCTGGATCACAGGCTGCTTTGGCACAGGAGGCGAGCGGCTCTCCAGGCTGGGCTTTGCTGAGAAGCGGTCGATGGCGGGTTTGTGGGAGGTTATATAATGATTGACCTTACAGGAATAGGTCTGATTAAAGCACAGAGCCAGCTTAGCTCGCCGCAGGGTCAAGCTGTGTTGCAGATGATATCCTTGCTGTTTAGAAAGTTGCACTTTTCTTTGGTCAGAAATTCTTCAGCTCTGCCTGGTGGCACCCTGGTACAGAAGCAGGCCTGGGTGGCCACTCTGTTTCCTCATAGGACATCTCCTCCCTAGGCCAGGCTGGGCTGTCCTGCCAGCACCTACATGGCTTGCAAAGCCATTTGTGGTCTGCCCACTGATGTCCAGGCAATGCCACCACATCCCTCTGAACTGGAGGAGCCCCTTGGCCCCAGCTGCCTGCAGCACCCGGGCTCTTTGAGATCCCTGGGTGCAATACAGATGAATCCACACCTAATTGCTTTTAAAATTCCCTGTTGCTATGACAACTCACCAAGCGTGATGCACTCAAGTGCTGCCTCTCCACTCCCAGGTCTTGCATTGCCACCAGAAAGCTGTGTGTGTACCTCTGGATGTACATGTGCTTTATTCCAGCTTTCAAAGGTGGCTTATAATCCCCTTGGAGCGTGAGCAGAATATCTCTTGATCTGGCGAAGGGTTTACTTAAAGGTCTGATAATAAGGTTAAAGAGAGGCCAACAGCCACTCACCCCACTGCTGAGCACCGAGAGCTAAATTTAGCCCCTTGAGTCATTACTGAGTCAGCAGATGGGGGCAGGAAATCTTGTTTTCTTTTTTCTTCCTTTTTTTTCAACAGCCATGCACCCAAGGCAGGCTCCAGGTTGGCTTGGTTTCTGTCCTAGTCCAGCACATCACCTGCCCGCAGTGCTCTCCCTTGGAGCATCCCTGAGCCTGTCCAGAAGAAGCAGGAGCTCCTTTCTCTGATGCCTGCCATGACAAGCAGCCTGTCGATGGTTTCCCATCGTTAGTAGTCTGAGGTATGGAAAGCTTTTTCTGCTTAGTATTGTCTCTTGCTGGGTAAGCTCTGGTCAGGGCTGAGGGCAGGTAGAACATCCCTGGAGCTGCTTAGAAACACAGCAATGAGTGAAGGTCTATCCAAATGCTCTTCCCCCAGCATGATGCCTGCAGCATGGCCAGTAGCAATAGAAGAGCTCTGAAAAAATCCGTGAGAGTGTTAAAATAAGCAACATCAGCAGGTTCAGATTTGTTGGACTTCCAGAGCTGCTCTGTGTGATGCCCAGGTCTTCTCCAGACTGGCCTTAGGCCATGTGTGCAACCATCCAGCCCTCTCCAGAGGAGGGGTGGGCTCTGAGGAGGCTGCGATGGGGCAGGATTGGCCAGAGCTCAGTGCTGTGCCTGGTGGAGCCCCTCTCCCTGGATGGAGTAAGCTGCTCAGGCAGCTTCTCACAGTCCCCAGAAAATAAATCCTGGGCATGGAGTCCCCACCACCAGCTGATTGTATCAGTTTGTATTAGATCCCACTGAGTGTGTTTTACATAATTTGTTTCCCAGAATGAGCGTTTTACAAGTGTAGCATTTAATCACCTTGCAAAAGAGAATGAAAAAACAATCTCTGTCACTGGGGGTGGGAAATAGCTAAAAGGGAATCTAGCAAAGAGACTGTGTGCTCACCCCACCATATTAGCTGGGCTGGAAGGCTCAGAGGAGCTGGTTTTTGTGCTTGCAGACAGCCCAGGGGTTGGACAGGAGAACTCAGAGTGTCAAAAAGCCTATGCTGAAAACACCAGGCATGGAGATGTTGCAGTGGAGCAGAGCCTCAGCGACCTTACCACCCTCAGTGTCAAATTTCTTCCTTCTCTCTAGCCTAAATCTTCCCTCTTAGTTTAAAACCATCACCCTTCATCCTGTCAGAACTGGCCCTGCTAAAAAGTCTGTCTCCATCTCTGATAAGCCCCTTTAAGTATCTTCCCATCTGAGGATGTTTCTGTTGATGAGCTGAACCTGATCAAACCTGCGTCAGAAGCAATACTGGCAACCCCTGAGCCCAGAACTGCTCCTGGCCTCTCAGCAGGAGGAGGGAGGGAGCACTGCAAGGCTCTGCACCTCGAGGCAAAGGTGTCTCTTTTGCTTAAGGATTGCTGGCGAGTCACGTTTCTCCCCAGTGCCTGGAGATAAATCAGTGGCTTGTTGGACAGTGAAGGGCACAGTGAGTGATGGGTTCTGTGAGTTCTGGGTGTTTGCTCGCTGGCGATGGATGCTGGGCTGGGGGCTGCTGCTCTCACTGTCGCCTTTTTTATTTTATTCACAGTAGGTGAAGGATGAAAACTCAGAGTAATGGCCAAGGAGACAGCATCCACTTGACTTCTCTTGCCCGTGGTGGGAGCGATTAATCTCGCTAAGGCGTCACAGCGGGGCGAGAACACAAGGTTACACTGCCCAAAGCCCGTGTGCTCCAGGAGCCAAGGATGGTGCTGGACCAGCAGCCACAAGGTGTGTTCTCCCTCCTCTCCCTGCCTTGCCTTTGACCTGCTGCCGGGGGTGGGGGAGGAGCTGGTCCAAGCCAGGCTGGAGGAGCAGCGGGAGCCTGACCGTTACTAATGAGATGTTTGCTGCTCGCTGGATGACACCACGGTAGGTGCCTGGTGCTGCCCAGACCTGTGCTGATGAGCCGAGCCTCCTGGAGATGGAGTGGCTTCCCTCTGCTCCAGACCTGTTGTCTGCTCCCTCTTATCTGACAGGATCTCTTCTCCAAGCACTTCTTGAGCTCCTCTGTAGCGTAACAAACAGCTGAGGTCTGATCCTGCCAGCCAGCGCTGTGAGCTGAGAGCTGAGCAGCCTTCCAGCAGCCTCTGCTCAGAGCAGGGCAGTGGTCTGCTGGAGGCTGCTGGAGATCCGTATTGCAAAGGGCATGGCTGTCACCTTCATGGAGAGGCTCTGAGCCTTGAACCATGTCTCCAGCAGATGTTGGAGGAGAACCACCCTGCACCGAGCCAGCACCCCCTGCTTGGCTGTGGCTGGTTGATGCCAAAGATAATAAGCAGCTTGGAAGGAGGTTTTTTGTTGGTAGCTGGTGATGCTTGTTTACTAAAGGCTGCTGAATAGGAAAGGGAACAAGGTCTTGGCCTCCCCGCCTGGGATCACGACTCTGTCCCTTGAACGCATGTGGCTGGCTGGGTGTCTGAGCAGTGACGTGTCTGCTGTGCTGGCTTTGAGAGGCCACAGAGGGGGTGATGGTGTTGAGGAGATGGGTGTCTGCCTCTCTCCCATTATTTATTATGCCATAAAAATCCAAGGTAACAGGCGCCGATAAATGCTGCGAAGGGTTTCACACGTGTCGGCTCTGCACATGTGATGGAGCAGATGCTCTTTCACGACAAGGGGCTGTGAGCAGAGGCTGGTGTGATTGATGGGGCAGCCTTCAGCTGCCTCTGCCTTCACTGGGCTGTAACACGGGACTGCTTCCCCAGAGCACCCCATCACCACAGGCTGGGAAGGCAGGAGCCCTCTCAGCAGTGGGGTCCCACCTCTGTGGTTACCTGCTGAGAGGGGATTTGTGCTCAGAGCTGCTCTCCTGCATGTGACCACGGCCAACACCATCCCCAAGGCGGGGTCTGAGCACTGGGGGACTGCTTGGAGGAGCTAGGGCTCCAGCTGGCTGATTTCCCCAGGGAACAAGACGTGTGCCATTGTACTCCTTGTGTGCCTGTACCTCTGACAGCTCCTGAGCCCCTTGGATGGTCTCAGCCGTGTGTGACAGCAGAGCTGTCACCAAGGCTGACGGGAGATGTTCCTACACGGAGATGTTCCTGCGTGTCCTGTGAAACGTGCAGCCAGGTGGGAGAAGGTGACAGTGAGCATCACCCTGGGGGACAAGCCAGCACACACACACCCCCAGGACATGAAGGAACGAGCCCTACACCCGTGTGGCCCACTCATGGGTGAAAGCTTTGGCAGGTGGTGACAACTTAGATGTCAAACTTGGGTGAACCAGGAGACATAAATCCTGGTATGTGGAATTAACACAGGTAATTTGTTTCAAAGACAGACAAATCCCTTTCCTGTTGGTGTCTGCTTGTCACAGGAGATGTTCCTCATCTCCAGGAGAGTTGCTCCAGTTGAATCTCTCTAGGGAGATAGTCTCTGGGGTTGTTAATCACTGCGTTTGGGGATTTTTTCCTAACACTTGTGGGTGATGGCTTACTCCTCCTCCTCCTCTTTGTCTTTCTGTAACATCACAGGGTTGGGAAGGACCATCTGCTGATTTGATTAATGGCCCCTTTCTGAAAAGGCAACAGAGACAAATGTCCTCCTGAACATGGCAAAGAGAAATGGAGAAACGGGCTGGCTAATTTTCAGCCATTATTTTGGAACCTAAACTCTTTCTCAGTATCAATTTAGCTACTATTTAAAAAACTAATTAATCTTCACTCGGGCAGCTCCACGGGACCTGTGTTTAGATAATTAACAGCCCATGGATTATGAAAATGCTTGCTTTTGGATCCCACTACAGCATTTGCCTTCAAGAAGACTCCCACTATCTACCTGCTTACCAACTCCATTCATCAATCAATCTTTTTTTGACAATTAAGAGCAAATAATTAGCCATGATGGATTTTGCTTGCTCTCTTGCAGCTCAGTTCCATGGTTTTGGTCCTTAAATGTTCTTCAGCTGGGCGATTTTTTTTTTTGGTGGTTCTGCAGCTAATTACATCCAAGCAGGGCAAGTCACTGCTGGTACCAGGAGGATCTGGAGAAAAGTTGTATTTGGCTTACAGAGAAGCTGGCAATGAGGTATGAGAAAGGAGATCCTAGATGGAGAGATGATGGGAGGGGTTTTTTTACTTGGCTGAGGGCTAGGAGAGTACCAAGGATGTAGTGTGGCTTAGGGGACTGGGGACCTTGGGGCATGGCATAGGGAGGGGGAAACCTGGAAGCAAAGCTGCTCTGGCTGCTGCCATTCTCATTAGATCTGGCTGAGCCCGTGGCACATGAATTGCTCCAGACAAGCAGCACTGTAGAAGCAGTACTTGGTCACCTCGAAGGAAAGGATGAAACCTTCCCACTGCTTGAGTGACCAAGAGGGGAAAGGATGGGCAAGAAAGGAGATGCTGGCAATTCCCTGTGATGTTCCATGGGAATCAGAGAGGTGGCTCTAACTGGTGCCAGTGTGGGCAGTATGAGGGAGGAATAGACTTTGGGATAAATCCTTGCAGTCCTTCCCGTCTGGGACAGGAGTTGAGCTGTGCTGCAAAGGCATTGGGTGCACTGGAGGACACGCTCAAGCTCAGCTTGATGTAGAGCAGCTCTCAGTTTTCCATCAGTCATACACTGGGGGTTCAGCTCCTAAAGTGTTAGTGATTTCTTAAATATAGAATTGACTTGCAAGCTGAATGTTTGTGGGTGTGTAAAAAGGCAACATTTCCCTCTCCTAACAGGACATTGAGCTGTTTCCTGGGATCCTGAGCTATTGATGGACCATTATGGTGTCCTTGCAAAAACTGATGTTGTCCCCATGCCAGCATGAGGAGATTTCCAACCAGATCTCCCCATTTTGAGGTCAGTTCACTGAAGGAAACAAAGAGGATTTTACACCCTCCCATCCCATGATGACTACGAGCCAGATGAGAGATGGATGTGGCAGTGACTGCCCACATTTGAGCTCTCCAGAGCTAGTGGATGTCTGGAAGAGTCCCACAAGCCTGGCTAGGCAGGAGGGAACCTGTGGTCATGCATTGCTAGCACCATTGCTGACACCAAATCCTGGCTTGGGTAGGCTTTACTGCAAGTTTTGCCTTCTGAAGTGGAGTTTTTTGTGTGGGTTTGTATGAGCCAACCCCTCCCAGCCCCTGAGCCCGTCTCATGTCTGGGCTGGAGTGGCTTAAAGAGGTTCATCAGGTTGCTCTGGCTTTAAACAGCCTGGGGTGGGTTCAGGCTCAAGCACAAAGAAACACTGCCCTGATGAGCTACTTACTTTTTCAAGCTGATAATGTTTGTGTCCAATAAATCTCCGCAGGCAAAACTCCTTGGACTAGCAGTTTGACTCCTGATTAAATATTTACCAAGATGGCATCTCGCCCTGCCTCAAGAAATATCGTCCTTCCACCTCTGCATGGCTCTCGCCTCCTTTGCAATGCCACAGTTTAAGGAGAGCCATTTAAAGGCTTGGCTCCAATAAGATGGAGAAAAGCAATTCTCTCGTCTCCTTTCCAATCTCTCTCTGTTTCTCCCATCTGTGAATAAAGGTTGCTGGAGGCTCTGGAGGTCCAGCTTCTCAGAAAGCAAAGGGCTCTCACAGGAGGGCTGGAAATCTCCCCATCAGGTAGGATGCTATCTCCTCTCAACAGCAATCAAAGAGAACAGCTACCTGGGGAGGGAGCTGGAGCAGCACAGCTCTGGGGGAGAGCTGGTGGAAATGTCACCTCACATCTGCGGGGACTGGGGGAGAGATAGAGAGAGGAGCTGGGGCAGCAGGGCCCCAGAGAGGGGGGCTTTTGGGAAAAGGGGTTTGTTTTATCCTGATTTTAACTATTTGCTGCAATGTATTCTTTTGGGTGGACCAGGTGTCTTCACCTCTCTTGGGGTGGGGATAAATCATCTCTGGTTTGAACCAATCTGAATTGAAGCAGAACCACAATGAAGCTGCTGTGAGGATCCTCATGTCAGCTGGAGCCAGTGTCCTGTGCAACATGGCCCGAGGGCTGCTGGGGTGAAGGACCCTGGGTCACCCACCACCCTCCTCTGCCCTGCTGCTGCTGGCCTTTGGGGGGAGGCTGTGCAGGGTGGGATGTGCTGGACCTCCCCGTTGCCATGGCGACCTGCCTGCATCTGCTAATTGCCACAGCTCCTTGGGTTCCCACCATCCTCCATCCATGGCCCAGCCAGCACAGAGCTGGCCAAACTGCTCCTGCATCATCCTGCCCTGGAGCCCATGGCCTGGGTGACACCATCTGCAAGCCAAGAGCTTTCCCCCATTCTCCTGCCTCTCTGGTTTCCTTCACACAGATAAAAATGCCAGGGGGTGATTTCAGAGCCCCTCTTCCCCCCCCTACCCCCCCTGTGTCCCTGCATTTATGTTGCAGCAGGGCTGTGAGGAGGTGATGCATCCCCTGCACCAGCCTGGGTTTATCTCCTTCCAATTAAATAAGTGCAGATAGTGGGTTTAATAAGGCCCTGCCTAGGAAAGATTACTAACGATTTCATTGCCAGCATGTCATGAATTATGAGGCAGCCTGCAAAACAAAGCCGAGCAGGGAGAGGCTTGGCAGCTAATTACTGTCCCCCATATCCCCCTTGCTGCTGGCCCCTAATTGCTCCCTGTGCCTGATTGCTTCCACTGGTGATTGTGGTTCATTCACAGCCCCTTCCTGGCTCTGGGGCTGTTGCTGCTTCTCTCTCCCTGCTCCCCCACCCCCCCCACCTTCTTCAACTTTATTAATGAAAACCTTATCTGTCTGCACAGATAATGCCAGAAATAATTAGTACTCAGTGAGGTCTGTCAGGTTCCTCTCCCATTCCCCACCCTGATCTTCCTATTTGCAGTTTCCTGAGTGCTTGGTTAGTGCTGGGGATGGTTTTTTGGGGGGTTGTTTAGACCTTTCTCACCCTGTGCAGCTCTCAGCCTTCCTAACTGCCCCAGGCTTGGGGCTGTGCTGGGGAACCTCCTCTGGAGGGGACATTGGGGAGAAGGGAACATTTGTGATCCCTGCTTAAAATCATCTAAGTTTTCCTTGCTCAGGACAAACCTGGTGCAGGTGGGAGCTGCAGCCAGGTACATGGGATGGGTTTGTTCTCACAGGACCTGGCTGGGGTGCAGGTCCCCTCTGGTCCCATCCCTGCTGGAAGGCAAAGGGCAGCCCCACCTTTGCATCGGGGGCCTGTCCCAGCTCTTCTCAAGCTCCCTTTTTTTTTATTATTACTTTCATATTTGTTGTTTCTTGGCTTAAATTTTTCTGTCTGATAAAGGACGACAGCTCTTCTCGAATGCCTAGGATGGCATAAATAATTCCGGTGCTGAGAGAGAGATTTACAGTGATATAAATGTCAGGAGTGAGCCCAGTTTGTATTAATGGCCTTATTAGTTATGTTGCTGTAAAATACTGGTACTCCAGTTGTTAAGCAGCCGTGGTTTGCTCTGCAGCATTAATTCAATAAATTGGGGCTCTTTGATATGAATCTTAAAATCTGCTGAACCCCATTAGAAAATCCTTCATGATGTGTCAGAGATCTTCAAATGGCTTTGACTGAGAGAGACCTGGGAATAAAAAAGCTGTTTGGTGTTCAAGTGTGGGGCAGAGGACGAGGGCTGCACCTCCATGTGATGGGGATGCTGGGGGGTGGGGTGGGTGTTGCTCTAGCACCCTGGTCACAGCAGCTGTGGTTCTGCCCAGAGCCACGCAGCCCTTGGAGGTCTCCTGGACATGCAAGGACTTGGGGTGGGCTTGGGTTTTTCAAGCACTGGCTATGGAAACCTCATCTCAAGCTGCATCCTGGAGGTCAAGTCTGGACATCTCCTGCAAGCTGGAGGTTGACTTGGCTCCATCTTCAAGCTCTAGCATTGAGAAGAGTTCCCTGCAGGAGAAGGTAAGGGAGGAGGCACTGATGCTTGGCGGGGGCTGGGAGGGTGAAACTGAGTCTAGAAGGGAGAAGATGCCCATAGTGCTGCTGTCACCCCTCCCCTGTGGTGTCCCTGTCACCACCTCTGCTTGGCTGCTGTCACCTCCATCAGCACATTAGTCTGGAGGTGAGCTGACAGCAGGGACATCCCTCCTTGTCTGACCCACGGCCTCGAGGTGTTGGTCCTTACCCTCCTCCTGCCGGCCTGCTATCCTCCTCCCAGCCCCACGCTGCTCTGAGAGGTGCCAGCACCGTCCCCATCCCATCTGTCCCTTCCCCATGTGCCAGAGCTGCTGCTCCTGCCACCTCTCTTCTGCAACTCTGCAAACTTTCCACCAGCGATCTGCCAAGTGTACGGGGAGGGAGGCAGGGGGAAAGCACCGGGATAATTGAAAATAAATGATGCATTATGTGAAATAAATGTTCTGGTGCAGCTGGCTTTTGCTGCAGCAGATTATTTATTTATTTTTCCTTCCTAGCATTCAGAAGTGCCTGGAAAAGGGGGGTTGGAAGTAAAGGAACAGCACCCCTAGACTGGTGGAGCTGTGAGGCTCCCACCCGTGGCTTGAGGAGCACCTTGATCCTGCAGGGACAGCCACTGGAGCAGGACATCAGCACCAGAGGGGAGTCCAGAGCAAGAATTGCAGCTGCTGTGGGCCACACTGGAGGTCCATGGGCTCAGTGCCAGCCATGACCTCAAGAACTGAACAAGGGAATCCCAAGGAGCCTCCAGAGCCATTCTCTGCTTTTCACTGTTTGCAGCTGAGGATGTCCCAGGTCTGACATGGTGTTCCTGTGTTTAATGGCCATCCTTAGGCTACACACACACACTTCTCTCCTGAGTCTCCTGGCCCAGGACCTACCTGACCTGTAACCTATCTCCTATAGGGTCAGCGATGCCTTGCCTTGGTGGACACTTGGGTTGGCCAACAGCAACCGGAGCTCTGCTGCTCCCCTGCCTGAGGATGCACGTGCTAGTACCTGTAAAGCAAACAGAACCTCTGCCCGAGGTGGGTTTTGTTTGAAATGTTCCTCTGGTGAGGATTAACTCCTGACACTGCTGTTTGCTATGGGAAGAGGCTGTGTTTTCCTGGGAGATGTTGCATTTAACCAGGAACATGAAGCTTTCTCCTGCCTTAGATCCCTCACATCACTGACTGACCATGTCATGGTTCTTATACCTTGATAAGACTTATCCTGGATTATTATTTAGCTGCTAATTAATCTTGAGAGTGACGTAAAGACTTTGAACTGCTGTTTGAAGATTGAGTGGATAAATTCTGCACTTGTCAAAGAAAGAGAGATTTGGAGGTAAGATCCCAGCTCTGATTGACAGAACATTGTTCTCCCCAGGCAGATGGGCCTGGCTCCTGCTTCCCTCTCCTGCCAGCACCTGTGGGGCCCCTGCAAGACAAATCCTCTTGGGAATCAGAAGCAAAATGATGCTTGGGAGGGATGTTAGCTGAGATGGTGACCAGAGTAGCAGGAGTCGCTCTGCAGGGTCTGTGAGGTTTGGAGGTGACAGCCCACCCTGCCCTTTTCTTCTCCCACAAGTATTTTCCCCCGGTATGTCTTGTTCACTGACAGACTCTGCAGTGCTGAGCGATAGCTCTGGCATCTCATTAATCACCACTAATGTTGGCCACGTGGCATCTGGTGGAGCCATGACGCTGAGGTCCCCACCACTGCCCCTTCCCCAGCAGGGGATGTTTAGCAGATAAGTGACACTTTTCCCCCAAAACTCCATCTGAAAACTGGGAAGAAGCATCCCCCCCAGGGTCAAACCTGCAGAAGATGTTCTTTCTCCATGCCAGCCTCTTGTTCCTGCCCACAGGGCACACGGTGGATTGTGGTTAGTCCCTGTCAACCTGCATCTTTTTAAAATGCATGTTTTCTTTGTCCCTGCTTGCTGGGATCAAGGAGGGCTGCTGGTTTTCTCTGCTGCTGCGTTGATTTGGCAAATGCTGGGGATGAAAGCCTTGTGATCTCTAGCTGAGACTGGAGAGGTTTCTAGGCTTGAGTTTCCCCCAGTTCTGTCCATCACAAAGTGAACAAACAGCACTGGCCAGGAACAGCTTGAAGCCAGAGATGGTTGGCACGGGGGTGGAGCATCAATAGCTGGCTGCTGGACAAGGCCTGACCAAAGCCCCACTGGTGTCAGGAGGCAGATCCATCCCTCCTGGCTTCCCAGCCTTGGGCTGGGAAGAAAAACCAGCCTGCCTGGAAAGCAGTTGCTTGATAGCCCATCATCACCAGTAGTGACCCTGGGCAGAATGCCTGGTGGACCTCAGCCTCTTTCGGTCTGAATCCAACCTGTTTTTGTAATGCCCTGAAAATGGCATCACCCAGCACTGCCCAAGGAGTGCAGGGAGGGCAGGGGAGGTTAAACTCCTCTCCCTCACCTGCTGCCCCTCCCCTGCCACAGCTTTTATCTCTCCAGAAGCTGCCCTCGAGTACAATTCACTTTGTTATTAATTTCTTTTGCACAGAGGCTTTTGAAGTGCCTGGGAACCGGGGGCTCATGTCACAGAGACACTTCACAGCCCAGCAGCTGTTAATGCTTAAGTGCTGTTTAAATAGCCAGCTCATCTAAAAGTAATAGCCAAAGAGCTGAGAGCTTGCCAGAGCAGCAACCTTGTGTGTGCCTGTTTGAGCAGGCCTATGGAGATGGTTTTGGAGAGCAGGGGTGCTCCCCAGCAGCTGCCTGGGTTGGGTTGGGGATGGGATTGTGTCACCCTTGCACCCACTCAGAGCTCTGCTGCTCGGTGTGCCCTGGGGACAGTCCAGTTTGCCAATGTGGGCAGATCAGGGCTGGGTGGTCATGGCCCACAGGTGTCCTTTCACATGGTGATGTGTCTTGATGAACCCAGGGGTCTCTGCACCCCTGTGGTAGTCCGTCCTTGCCCATGTGTGTCTCCAATGCTGGCAATCCCTAGGGGAGCCCCCCCGCTGTGTCCTGAGCCAGAGAAGGGCTGGTGGAGGGGCTGCCAGCCTGGAGAGCCCCTGGGCAGGAGTGCTGAGGGTACCTCGAGGTGCCACCATCACCTCCCAGCCCATCCTGCCGTGGCAGATGGTGGCTCTGAGGAAACAATGTGTTTGGACTCTTCACATGGGTCTTATTTGCTTTTAATCTGGTTGCTAAATTATATTCTTCTCAAATGTAAAAAATGAGAGGTTTAATCAAGCCCAGCCAGCCAGCACTGATGGAATGTTGGCGGCAGAGGAAAATTTTGCATTTTTGTTTGTTTATCTTCCCCTGTGCTCCCTTGGAGACATCCTGGCTCTTATTGGGTCTCCTTGTGCTCAGCATTACTGGCAGGCCAAGGCTTTGCCCTGCTGTCAACCGAAGCACCACACATGGGGCTGTCATGGCAGGACCATTGCTGGCCCACCTGCTCCCAGCCCCTCTCCTTGGCCAGGCATCCTGGTGGCAGTGGTGGGACTGTCCTCCTGCTACATCTCTCCTGAACCCCTTTCTTTTCAAGAAGAGGGTATCACTTGGTACCCCCATCCCAGGAGCTGGAGTTGGGTTCAAGCCCTCCACCCCAGGTTTCCTATCACCCACTGTGGTATCAGGATCTGGTCTTGTGGCATCTCCAGGTCTTAATTTGTCTGCCTGAAGCTTAGATGTGTCGTGGCCCTCAGTAGTGGGGCAGCTGAGCATCTCCCCAGGCTGGGGCCAGCCCTGGCCAAAGTGTGAGTGGGGATAAAGCCCCTGGACTTCACTGACTCTGAATTAGGGGGTAAAGCACCCCCCAAAGTCCAGCTGGTCACTGTGGCTGGGAACAAGGGAAGACTCCACGTTGTCCCTGCTCATCAAAGCCCCTCAACCCCACCAGATCCCAGTGTGGGTCCAGCTGCTCCCAGGGACATGGCTCTGCTGCCCCCTCTCTCCAGATGACTTTTCTCAGTCAAGGCTCTTCCAGAAATAGCTCGTGCACGGAGCAGCCAGCTCTGCCAATAGCTCACCTCCCAAAACAGAGCAGGCAGCGTGGTCAGACCATCGTCCCCCACGTCCCTTCCCTGCTCCTGAGGGCCTCGGTGCTGCTCCAGCCTGTGGAGACCCTCTGATTGCCCTGGGCCATTGCTGCTGGCTGGGAAACAGGGTGTGCTGGGGTCCTCTGTGTCCAGGCAGACATTGGGGGATCCCCAGCTTTGCTGCAGGAGCTGACTGAGGGCTTCCTCAGCCATGTCCACCCCACATCCCTGCAGGGAAGGATGACTGGTGGCTTCCAGGGACAGGGCAGGTGCCTCAGGGGTCGCAGCACATGGCCCCACAGGATGTCAGCTGCAGCCTCATGTCCCTTCTTACGCATTTATAATATAAACAAGGGAATGCAATTTTTTGAGTGTAGGTTTAACTGATTCATTAGTAGTCTGTAATGCCAGTAGTGGCTCATCTATAAATCTGTTCTTAAGAATTTATAGTGCAAATATTCCAGCACCGTATTAAAGACACAACTCATAAATGCCTGGAAACACCAGCCCGGTGGCTTTGGCAGCAGGAGATGATTATCCCAGGGGTGAGCTCACCCCGTGGCTTCCCCTTGGAGCCTTGAAAATCTTTGGGAAGCAAATTATTCCGGGGGCTGTCCCCTCCAGGCAGGTGCCTGTGGCCTCCTGCTCTGTGCTGTGCAGGCACCGAGCCCAGGGTGGGTGTCAGCACCATCCAGATGCATCACTCCCATCCCTGCAGGGTCCTGGTGCCCCCCAGCCCCCTCACTGAGGACCCTCTTCATCTGCCCTCACCTCGTCCCCAGCCTAGGGTGACAGTATTTACTGCTGAGGTGCGCCGAGTGTAATTGCTAATCAGATACAGGCAATCAATTCATCCCCCCGCCGCCTCTCCCTGCTGAAGGTGACTCCTGCAGGAATTCAGACTTAAAAATAAAAGTGATAATCATCAGAAGTTCATTAAATTAGCATCAGGCTCATTTGCACTTGGAGAGATGAGGCAGAGGATGCAGAAGCCCGTCTGTGCCTGCATCCCCTGCATCCCCTCAGTTCTGGGTTGTCCACAGGAGATGCCTCCAGTGGGACAAGGCTCTGAGTGCTGGGAGCTCTCCTTGATTTACTGCTCCTGTCCCGGGGCTGCTGCAGTCATGAGTCAACGGTGCAGTATATTTAAATGCAAAACACCATTATCCTTCATTAGAAGCTCTGTCATCACCCAGACTGCACGGGAAAGAGTTATTACACCATTACACTCCCAGTGACACACGGCTTCCCCAGCACCTGTGCTGATGCACGTTGGCCGTGGTGGGCCCCTGGTACATGGACCAGGGCTCTGCCATCCGAGGTAGCTGATGTCAGATTTTCCCTTGGTGGTGGCCTTGGAACAGGGAAGGGAGGCACAAGAGAGTCAGGCCTGGGGGTACAGTGGTATTGTGGCACAGGAGGAATGTTGTCAGCGTGGCAGGGACAGGCACTGCCTGCTGGGGATGCTCAGGGATGGGCTGAGCCCTGGAGTGATACAACAAGAGGAAACAGCCTCAAGTTGCACCAGGGAAGTTTTAGGTTGGACATGAGAAAAATCCTTTCCCAAAAGGGTTGTGAAGGGCTGGCCCAGGCTGCCCAGGCCAGTGGTGGAGTCCCCATCCCTGGAGGGGTTTCAAAGCTGTGGAGATGTGGTGCTGAGGGACATGGTTTAGTGGTGACCTGGCAGTGCTGGGGGAATGGTTGGACTTGATGATCTTAAGGGTCTTTTCCAACAAAACAATTCTATGATTCCAAGACAAGAACAAGCCCAACAGAGCCCAGATGCTGTTTCTGGCAGGGGTTTCCCCTCCTGGGGACTGGACACAGGCAGGAGAGATGCCGGGGCCGGGACTGGGGCCACAGTCTCCCGGCAGCCCCAGTGCCTGCCAGGGACATGGGGTGGCTGCAAAGAAATCACCCAATGGCATCTCTGCCTGCTCTGCACCCCAGTTTGAGGGGGTCACGTTTGCTCTATGAGAGGAGGTGTTCTGTGTGACTCCTGGTGATTCCCCATCACCCGGATTTGAAGACACTATTTCCCTCTCATTGGAGGGAAGTGAGTGAGGCAGAGCAGCTTTTGTAGTGGCAGGGTGTTGATTCACGGCTCGTAATTTAATTAAGAGAGAGACAAGATCAAAAGGGGACTGTATTAAAAAATAAATCGGGTAGAGGGAGTGGAGTTCCTTCCTTTAATTACGGCATGGATTTGTAACAGTGAGAGACTCCATCAATCACAAAGGAAAGGAAAGGTGTCAAGTGGAGAGAAACCTTCCCTGGGATAATTACCACTAACGGAGGAGGAGATTATTGGGCCGGGTGTCAGAAAGTCAATACCTGCCTGGGCTGGGCACCACGAAACCCCTCAGTGTTGAACATGGTGATGCTGGAGGTGCCTGGTGGGTGCAGTTGAGGAGACACTTGTGATGCCAGGCAGCAATGCTGATAGTGGGGAGGGCGGGCTGGGGGCAAACACCCCCAGGACAGGGCAGACAACAGCCCACAGCCCAGTCCAGGCATGGCCATGGGGCAGCGGTGGCAACAGTGGCCCAGTTTTCAGTGGCCTTGGGCTGGGCCGTTGGCAGGGCTGGTGAGGACCGGGGCTGGGCTGGCAGCTGCCCCATTTGTGGAATAACTAATTCTTTTTTGATCATCTGCTGTGTAAATCATCAGTGGCCAGGAGTTAATCATGCATATGAAATGAATCCTCCTGCCTTAATGAGTGCTGAATCGTGACCAGCATCCCTTTACTCCTGACACTTTCATCTTCTTAACAGTCTGAACAATTAATTGTTTCCAATAATCTCCTTTTCATTCTATATATAAAAAAAGAATATCTGAGAGCGAGCAGCTTTCCCCACCACACTCCTGCTCCCAGCGTTGTCCCCCTAATCCTTGGTTTGTCAGTCTTAGGCGAGGATTTGTTTTCTGGGAGCAATGTGAGGGCTCCGCAGGTACTCAGAGAGCTCAGGGAGGAGCGAGCTCCTGCTCTCCCAGCGAGGATGATGCTGGTGGCAGGACTGCCTTCCTCACTAGCTGCCTCCCCAAACGATGAGCCTGCCTGAACAGGGGACTGTTTCCTCCTGCCATTTACCTGGAGCAAACCACAATTAATCCACTGGTTGTGCCGCCAACACAATGTTGTAATTGGATTAATTAGGGAGGAGGTAGCGGGGCTCTGGGGAGGTCTGTCCCCAGTCCAGCCTCCTCCAGTGGTGCTGGGCTCCGTGCCCACTGGGTGCTGGACCAGCTTCACTGGGAGATGCCGGGGCCAGCTCTGCTTCCCTGGGGCTATCGCTCGCCTGGCCAAGGGCACTGGGGCTTGGTGATGGCTGATGGACATGACCTGCCTGCTAATTGGAGTTTATGAGGCATGACCAGGCTAACGAGTGCTCATAGAGGCAGCGGGGGCAGAGGGGGCTGTGGGTAGGCTCTGCCACCAGCTGAAGGGCTTGGGGGACTGGGGTCTTGTGGGGGGACCTGGAGTCAAGGAGCTGGGTGGGTGTTCTGGCCAGCAGAAGATGGAGTCACCTTCCCTATCAACCTTGGTTGGTTGATGATGTTCACTAGCCCTTGGTCGCCTCTGCCTTGCGTTTTGGGGAGGAACAGGGAGGGCTGCATGTCCTGGGGTGGGTGGGAGCCCTGCAGCGGGGGCTGAGTGGGGCTGAGCCCTCCCCCACTGCCCTGCTGCTCCTGCATCCTCTGCCAAGAGTCGGGAAGGTGAAATCCCATATTCCTGCTTCCCAGTCAGACTGCTCTCCAGTCCCAACACTCGGCTGCCGGTGCAGTGGCTCATCTGGACAGACAGACATCCCCACTAGACTTCACTGGAGCTGAGTGAGTTGAAGGAACTTGGTCCCCCCCATCGTGGGGCCAGATCCTGTGCTGCTGCCTGGTGTCTGTGCCACCCATTCCACTCCCTGTCTGCCCTTGGGAAATGCCTGTTAAATATATTTATCTATGTGTGTGTGTGTGTGTGGGGGGGTATTAGAAAAAGTTTTCTGGGCACTCTGTGCACAGCCTGCTGTCCATCTGTCTGTCAGAAAGGTGGGGTCAGGTGGGGGGTCTGCAGGTCGGGGTGCCCCTGGGCACAAGGAGTGTGTGCTCCCTCAGGCTGCGGGAGAATGCAGTCCAGCTCTTCCTGAGCTAAATTTGGTCTAACCAGGCTCAGCTGGAAACCAGGGGCCATGGGGAATTTATTGCAATTGCCTAAATCAACTAAAAGAATAAAGATGCCCTTAGGAAAGCCAGTAGTTTCCCCCATGGGGGCTGCAGGAGCAGCTGAGCCGGCTGCTGGTGGGAAACACCGACCTGCAGCTCTTCAGAAGCTCTCTGAGCTGTCCTCGGTGGAGCAAATCCTGAGGCCATCACCAGCTAACCTGGACAGCACAAAACCAACCTCAAACTGCTGAGGACAGGCTCTTCACCCTAAACCACGTGGGACCCGAGGCTGTGGGACACCCATGCTGCCTTTGGACTCCTTCCCTGCTAAAGGAAGCTGGGAACCAGCTATATGGCCACCAGCCCCGCTTGGGATGCTACAAAGGTGAGGCCAGTGGGCATGACCCAGCCTTTAGCCACTTTATTCCTTCCTTTACCCAAAAGGAAGAACAAAATCCCACTAGCTCCTTCATTCTTCAGAAAAAGGTGGGCTTTTTCTGATTTTTTTTGAATTGGCTTCCTTGGGAGGTAGCTGGGATGAGCAGTGACTTTGGAAGGATGGGGGATGGATGCAGCATGTTGTAATTGAGGTCTGAGGAGACGTGCTGGGAAGGCCACCTCAGCTCCTGTGAGGTGGAGCAGGACTTCCCCAGCCAAGCAGGAAGGTTTGCACCAGCCCTGGCCTCATCCAAGCTCCCAACCAGCAGACAAGAGGGAATGAGACGTCTCTAAGAGTTGGGTACCTGCAGATGCCCTCGACTGCTTTGGAGCCCATGGGAGGCATGAGGCTCTCACATCGCCCTAGACAGTAAATCTCACCATCCTCAGGGATCTGCTGTGACCTTTTGGCAAGCACCAGGAGCTGGCAGCTCTTGATCCAGCTTGTAAATCAGCTCGAACAGTGACGGCAAGGTCAGGACAATTTGGGGCTCCTGGACACGTCCCTTGTCACATCAGCTCCTGCAGCGTACTTGGCTGTAATTTAGCCCGGTCTAATTGGCGCTTAAATTAGGTACAAATGGAGCAGCACTGCAGCTGTGGCCGTGTTCAAAAATATATAAAATTACAGCACAGTACAACATTTTCACATTTCATTAATGCTTCTTAATGGGAAGTGTCTGCTCCCCAAACTCCCCGTTTGTTCTCCGGAGCTGTGGAAGTTTACACATTGGCAGTTGTGCTGCCCATTAACACTACAAAGTGCTCCATGTGTTTTGCAGGGGCAGAATGCTCCTCAGAGACTGGGTGGGAAGCCTTAAATTTAGGGGACTGGGTGCTCTCCAGAGGCATCTATAGGGGGCTGGTGGGAGGGAGCTGAGCAGGGAGCATCCTGCCTCCCAGGAGGAGCATCCTGCACCCCAGGGATCACAAGAGCCCCTCTCCCAGGATAGTGCAGCCTGTCCTCCCACCTTTATCACAGCTCTGGCTTTCTCACAAGCAGGGTAATGTCCCTGATCTGAATCATGAAGCTTTTTCAGTCGAGGCAGCTTTTTAGCCGAAGCCTATTTAACGCTTAGGCTGATGCCCTCAAGTGTTTTATTTTACAGTATTTTTGTTCCTCTCCATTATAAGTAATAGTCTATAAAAGCTGGAACATGGCAGTTTGCTCCCTCCTGCTTCATTCCCCCATGGCGAGGGCTGAGGAGGCAGAATGGGGCTTTTCTGCCCAAGGCTGCTACCCCAGCACAACAATCCAGAGAAGGGGGAAAAGAGCCAGAGAAAAAAACTTGGTGAGATGTGATTGTGTGGACTCAAACTGCTTGTCCCACCATGTAGGTTTGGCTCAGTAGCTTTGGGTTTGTGGCCAGCTGTTTCTTGGGCATCGTCTTCCCTGTCCCCCGTGGCCTTGGGAAGGGGGGGCTCATAGTGTGAAGTGAGTTTTGAGCCCAAACTGAGAGGGTGGGGATTGTGCCTTGTCCCTCTCCCACCTTGTCTGCATCTCAGGTCCCCCAGAGAGATGGGCTTTTGTTTCCAGGGTGACCAAGAAAAGGTGAGTGGTGCTGAGCCTGGTGGGGTTTTAAAGCTCAAGCAGATTGGGGGAACCAAACCTCCTCCTCCCCCTGGTTTGGCTCATGGGCTCAATGCAGTGAGGTGCAGCCAGGCACAAGGAGGTGCTGGAGGAGGAGAAGGAGGAGGGGGCAGGATCTGGCCCAGCCAGGCTGGCACTGGGACCTGGAGTGAGCTGGGAATGGGAACATCCCAGTGCCAGCTTGGAGGACTTGCATTCCAGATCTGACCTATCTCATCCTTCCCAAGCTGGAGGCAAAAGCCCAATACCTTCTAGCTCTGCAGCCCAAACCTGTGTTGAGCATTCCCAAATGCCCCCTCCAATGGACCCTGCGCTGGAGGCTGGGATCCAACGGAGCTGCCTGCACTTCATTAGCTAGTAATTACCCTAGCAGGCAATGGTGCTATTTGCCTGACTGGGGGTTGCTAACCACCAGACAGGGAAGGCAGTGAAGAGGAGCACAGCTCTGTGCTTTGCCCTCCCCACCTCTTGGGTGTTTTCTTGGGGTGCTGGGACCCTCTGCCTGTGGTCAGGGGCTGCCCGTGTCTGCTGCAACCCAGCGAGGGGCTTTCCTGCCTCTGCTCCTGGGCTGGTGAGACGGGCTCTGCCTCTCCTGCCCGGACAAATGTGGCTGCAGCTCTGTCCCCTCTGTCCCCCTCTGTCCCCTCCGCTCCCTCCACCAGCTGCGTTTGACCTTTCAGCAGTGGCTCTGGAGAGCGGCGGCGGCTGCGCAGCTTTGCCGCATGGTCCCTGGGGGCCGGCTCGCCGCCACGGCCACTGCAGCTCGGGGGGGAAAATTGTATTTTCATCTCCATCTCTCCATCCCCCTTCCCTCCCTGGAACTTTTTTAAGAGCCAAAGGGGAGAAAAGGCCATGGTCTGGCGTTCCTGCTCCCACCCTTCCATCCCCGCTTTCTGGCAGCTGCACGTGGCTGTGCCACCATTGCTCGCTCTTATTGTCCCCACATCCTTGCATCTGCTGCTGCTGAAATGTCAGGGCTGGGCGGCCTTGGTAGGTGAGCAGGGAGGAAAAAGTGCTTTTGTTGGAGCGGGTGCATGGGCTGCAGAGCCCTCTCCTGCCACTGGAGAAGCTGCTGCCTCTACCAAGGCTGGCACAGAAACCCAAGGTGGGAGATGCCTGGTCCTGCTGCTGTGAATGGACCTGAGGAGGGGGACACAGGGGCTTGGCAGGTTCCTGGTGTCCATCTGGAGATGAGGGAGAGGGTGTTTTGGGATCTTGTTGAGGCAGTTGAGGCTTGGCTGGGAATGTCCTGTAGCCTGGGGGTGACACCCTGCGCTGGTCCCACTCTCATCACAGTTTTTCACACCCCAAGGCCACAAGTTTTCCTCCTCCCTCCCCAAGGAATGGTGGAACCAGTGCTGATGGAGGGGACATGAGCACCCTCATCCTTTAGCAGCTCAAACCATGCAAGCACAACCACATCCCCCCAATATCGGCCCCCTCCTTCCCCCTTCCCACAGCCCCTTGCACCACATCCAGCATCCCAGAGCTTTCGAGCTGGGCGCTGATGGATGGTCCTTGCCAGCCATGGATGCACCCCAGTGCCTGCAGCCTCGGTGCTCTTCAAGGAAGGCTGCAGCTCCACTCCTCAGCCTCTTCTTCATTTATCGTTCCGACAGACATGGGGCAAGGGGACAGAGGGAAGGGACAGGGCGGCCACTGCCACCATCCCACACCCCAGGGCCCAGCACAGCCTTGCAGCTGTCCCAGGGCTGGGGGTGCTCCTGGGTTTCCCATGGGTGAAAATGGCTCTTTCATGGGTGGAGAAAGGAAAGACAAAAAAAGACACCTCTGGCAGGTGCCTCATCCTTGGATGTAGCTACAGCTGTGGCTCTGGGGACAGGCAGAGGGGAGACCCTGGGTATGGAGCCTGTCCAGGGCTGCACAACCTGTGCGGCTGGCCGGGTGCTTTTCAATGCAGGGAAAAGAGCCAGAAACCAGGTATTTCCCACCAGAAAGCTGATGAAACCCCTCTTGCAATGGATTGGTTCTGCATTTACTCAGTTAAAGGTGCTCCATCAGCAGTGTGGGGTTGCTCAGCAGCCCACCACCCTCCGAGGGCTTTCTCCAGCTTGACATGCAGCTCTGAACATTGTTCCACAGGCCATTGCTGCTTCCTCACCCCACTGCCCACTCCATGAGACCTTTCTTGGGAAAACCAGCTCAGATCCAGCCCCACCAAACATCTCCCAGCCCCTCTGCCTGGGCAGTGCCATTGTCAGGCTCAGCACCCGTCTGGATCTGCCATGGCATCTGAAGCAGAGCCATGCATCGCCTTGGAGGTTCACATCTTGGTTGAAAGTGTTATTTTAAGCAAGGAGCCCTTCTTCCTTCTCCTCCTCCTCCTTGGCAGAGGCAGGAAGACATTGCAGCAGCAGCAGGAACATTGCAGTGTGTGGTGGAGAACCTGCCTCCTGCCAGGCAGGGCTGGCTTAGTCAAGGGAGTAATTGGTAGGTGCTTCTGGAGTGCCATGAATAGAGGGCACTTGTAGCCTTTGTTTATTGACTCTTGAGTGATAATGAATACTTCCAAAGATAATTATTGATTTTCTGCGTTTGCAATAAACCTGTTTGGCCAGGGAATGGGGAGGTGGGAATGGGGAGGTTTGGCAAAACCAGGCTCCGGCTCTTCCCACTAGGTCCTAGCCAAATAATAATAATAAAAAAATAAGATTCAACAATTATAGTAAAACATTTGTGCAGCTCCAGGAAAAACCCAGCCTTCTTCTCTCTACTAAAGGGAGTAGATTAAAATTTAATCCTAAACACATTTTCTCCTTTTCCTCCCCTTGGGTACCTCTTGAGCATACACAGCTTCACCCTGCTGATCACTTCTTCCCTTGGCCCCAGAGCTCGTCCTCCTTGACAGTGGGTGTTCACCTAGAGCTCTCTTTTCTCCATCACCCCCTAAATGGAAGCCTGGGGGAGATTGAGCCCTGTAAATCTAGGAGAGGATAAAAGAGGGGAAGGCAGGGCTTGCTCCTGAGCAGCTCCACCTGCCTCTGAGCCAGGTAGGTTCCTCTTGGGTTCTCCAGAAGGTTTTTGGGCCCTGTGGGGGGGCTTTGTGTGGTGAGGGGTGCTGGGTGTTTAACTGTGGGGTGCGGGCGGTTGTAGGGCTGCAGAGCTGAGCACAGAGTGGTGCTGGGGGTCTGGTAGCCTTGGGGAGAGTCTTGTTTTCAGCCCCTCACGTAGGGTGGGGGAAACCCAGGCTCAGCCCTTTGTGCCATTTATAAAAAACACAACATATCAGGGAAGAAGAGCTCTCTAGGGAAGAGTTTATTTTATTTATTTTATTATTTTTCCATTGGAGAAAATCGTGCAGCTCTCCTCCAAGTCCCAGGTTCCCATCCCAGGACTCTGCTGCAGTTTATTGCACCCGTTTGAGTGCAAATGTTTGAACCTGGCAGAGCCCCACGATGTTGTTCCTGGGGCTGTGAATAACCCCAGGTGGTATTTATTGCAGTGCCCACGGGGTGAGCACCTGCTGGCTGGATGCTGCTGGCAAGCAGCAGGGGGAGGCAGCAGCTGTGGGGGCTCTGGGGATGCTGCTCCCAGAGAATGGCAGTGACCACCTCAAGGGCTTGGGGGACGGGGGGTTCTTGTGCCCTGTGGCCCCCTCCCCATGGCTCCTCACAGGGGCATGGACTCGGGTTCAGGGAAGCATTGGCAGTGCCGTGGGTGAATAGATATGCTGGAAATGTAAGATATCATTTCTGCTTGTGATAGAATGCTTTTTCTGGGTATCTTGTAATGCTTTTTCAGGCTGTTTATTTATGAGACAATTTGTTACAGCGCAGTTATTCTATAGCAGGGAAGTCTATTCCTAGGAGCCTCTGTTAACCGAGCCAATTGCTTAATTGGCTCACTGATGTCTCCACAAGGTATGCCAGGAGAGAGGGTTCTTGTTGTAATGATCGCAGCCTTCCTCCTGCCCACACACCACCCGTGCTGCTAATTTAATAGTGCAAACATTTATTATTCCTTTTATTTGGTAGTTAATTTTAGGGCGTTTAGAGCTGTTCTAGGATTGCTGGTCAAAGAGAGTCAAACCCTGCAATGGAACAAGGACCCTGGTCGCAGCTGGGGGTGATTGGTCTCATCCTGCAGAGCTCAGAGGATGTGGGGGCTGATGCCTTGCAGGGTATTTGGTTAATGAGCTGCAGGTGGAGGGCTGAGGCTGACCCAGCTGCAGGGCTCCTGCCTGACCCCATGTGGGTCATTTGCAAACAAAACAGAGCGAGACCAGGGCACGTGTGTGCTGATACCTGATCCCTTCTGGTGAGTTTAATGGGCTCTGAAGGGGAACAGGCTCCTAACTAACAGGCTGCGTGTTATGGGAATGGCTGGAAGGGCCAGAAAAAGCCCAGGCTTGGATTTGCTTGGGTGAGGAGTCCGTCCCTGTCCATCCATGGGAGAAACATGGTGGGGTGGTGGTGGGTGGCTGTCTGGGGATCAGGGGGTGCTTGCTGTGTCTGCCGGGGGTGCTGTCTGCACCCTCCCCAAGCTGTGCTTTCGCAACGTGGCCACTCAGGACCTCTCAAGACCTTTCTCCTGCTCCTTCTGCTCTGCTGTTCGCTAGCCATGGCAGTGCCTGAAGGGTCCCCACTCCGACATCTCCTGCCTGTGGCATGTCTGTGTCCCGGGCTAGAGCAGTCACAGCTCGCAGCCAGCCTTTCCCAACCCCGGCTCCTCCGGGTGGTTTCCTGGGGGGAGCAGCCTCCCAGCGAGCATCTCTCTGCCAAGCGTGAATGTCGTCCTTCCCGATGGGGTGTTTTTGGTGATGTCTGGCAGAACTGACTGCCTTTCTATAAAGCCCTGCTGGATCCGTGCCCGGTCCCGCTGCCGCCGCTTCCCCAGCATCCGTCTCCAGCCGTTCGTGGCCCCGCAGCTGCCGGTGCGTGCTGCCGAGGCTCTCGCTTTGCTGCTCCCAGTGTGGGGACACAGCTCGGGGCCACCCAGCCCAGGGTGCCAGCAGAGCAGAGCCCTGGCACGGGGAACAGAGAGCAAAAAGGGCCATGGAAGGAAGAGTTTGACAGACAACGCTGTCAGAATGAGCCTTCTGCTAATTTTGTATTTATTGCAGGAAAGCGATTAAGTTTCTCTGATTTTTTTTTTTTTTTCTTTCTTGGCTCCCACTGCCTATTGTTCCTGGCTCCATTATCCCCCCGTCGCTTACATAAACGTATCGTGCGGGTTTCCAAGGCACAATAGAGTGAGTCTCATTCATCCAAGGTCACCAGCTTTTACTTGCGCTTCAAAGCATCTGGTAGAAGAAGCATTTTCTCCTGAAGATGTTTTTATTCTACTCGGTGCACAGGCTGAGGGAAATTGCAGTGCCGCACTCGTGCTGCTCCAGCCCTTCCCTCCCTATGCACCCAGTTCCAGCAGATCAAATCCTGCTCTGGAAGGTGAAGAATTGTTTTCTGAGGTGGTTGGGACCCCACCGCAGGGTTTTCCAGCCTGCTGCTGCCCGTCCCTGCCCCTCCACCAGTGCCTGTTAAATGGAAAGGGATGGGGGGGAGGGGAAGGAGCTCCTCCAAAATCATCTCATATGGGTCCCAGTATGGTCCAGTTATAGAGAGGTCTCCATGGCTTCCTTCTGCTTTCTCCCTTGGCTATCCAAGCTGGTGGCTGCAGACTCTCCCTCTTTCTTCACCTGTGCCTGACAAACACAAAGGCTACTGGTGTTCTGTGTTGGGGGACACGGACTTGTGGGGACCCAGGTGGGGGCTCTGCCCTGGAGGGCTTGTGCCCTGCAAGGGGCAAGGAGTGAGGGTGCCCATGATCCAACAGCGAGCTGGAAGCGCTGCCTTGGCTGGAGAAGGAAATAACGGAGATGGAGCAAGGAAGGTCCTGGGGACTGTGAAGACACCAGGGTGGAGATGGGTGCGAGTGAGGGTGGGAACCATCCGAGCTCCCCGGTGCAGTGTGACGGGTGAGCAGCCGCAGAGGGAAGAGTTGAATCCATCTCGGGGGCCGCCGGCTCCTCCCCGGACCTACCCCCCGCCCCCACCTCCCCTCGGGCCGGGCTCCGGGCCCGGCAGCTGCGG
>VYZX01000619.1:62952-116404 GCA_013401335.1 Brachypteracias leptosomus
GGCCCCTCTCCCCGCCTCACCGGCACAAAACGGGAGGCGGGGGCGGCTGGGGCCGCACACCTCCCCGCCAGCCGGGGCCGAGCCGGGTGGGACCGGGGCCGAGAGCGGGGAGCGGGGAGCGGGGAGCGGTGGCGGAGCCGTGGCCGGGATGTAGCACTCAGCACCGCGGAGAGCGGCGGGCCCGGGGACCATGGCCAGCGTGCAGCAGGGCGAGAAGCAGCTCTTTGAGAAGTTCTGGCGAGGCACCTTCAAAGCCGTGGCCACGCCGCGACCAGAGAGCATCATCGTGGCCAGCATCACGGCCCGCAAGCCTCTGCCCAGGTAAGGGCTGCCAGGGCACGGGGGGGGGGTGGGGGGGGGGTGCTCGGCCACCCCCCCTCTTCCTGTCTTCGGACACCCTGAGCATCCTCCTCATCCTCAATTAGTAGTCTGTCATCAAGAGAATTAGTCTCCTCACCACACTTCCAGTTAGGGGCTGGAGGACCTGGGGGTGCCTCCAGCCCATGCCTGAGGCAGGGGGATGTTGGCTGCCTGGGCCCCCCCCCTCGGGTAGGTGCTGTGCTGCAGAGGGGAGCAGGCTCAGGAAACTTTGGCTTGGTGGTGCTTGGAGCCCAGGAGCTGGCTGCCTCCCGAGGGTTGTGGGGTGGGGGCCTCGGAAGCTCTAGCTGGGCTATGGAGAGGGGTGCGGGTCATCAGACATAGTGTGGCCACCTCTGTCCCTGCCATGCAACTCCGGGATGTGTGTCCCGCTGGTTGTTGTGCCTCTACATTGTGCCTTCACCAGGGACCCTTGAGAAGGTGATGCCTGGGGAGAGAAAGAGACCCCCTCCATCTGGACCTTCCTTGGTACAGTGGGGAGGCTGATAGACACCAGGGATGTGTAGCCCAAGGAGCCTGCACACAGCCATGGACCAGGACAGCTCTGGCTTTGTTTTCCCCAGGTCCCAAAGCCAAGCAGTCTCAGCTTTGCATGTCTGGTGCCTGCTCTCCCTGTCCCTCCTGCTCCCAGGGAGGCCAGAGGCCCCTGTGTTTGCCAGAGGCAATGGTCAAAACCCCTGAAATGAGGTGAGGGGGCTGCTCGTACCCACTGAGCTGCTCAGCTGGGCTGTCGTATGGGCGAGGATCTGTGTGGCTTCCTCATAACAATGCGCTCTCTAATTTAGACCAGTTTTATTTTGCTGTCTCAATGTTGGTTAAAAATATCCTCTTCACACTGTTTTTGTAAGGAAAGGAGGCTTTTGCTGGTTGTCCTCTCTCTCTGCTCTGTATGAGCTTTCTCTGAGCTGGCTGCTCCCCACCCGGTGTGGGGAACAACCCAAACTTTCACAAAGGTGGTGGGTCTGTGGAAGAGAGGGTCTTGGTCTGCAGTGAGCTGGGGTTGGGGGCTCACCCTATGCTGAAGAGCAGGGAGCTCATGGGGAGCGAGCAATTTTGGGTGCTTCTCATGCTGGCAGAGGCTGTGACGGGGGGGTCCCTGACAGGAATGGGGTTCCCACTGCTCATGCAACGTGAGGGTCACTTCTGCCCCATATAGCCCAGATGCCCCAGCATGAATTTTTCCAATCTCTCTGATTGCCATTAATCAGAGTAGGAAATTGGGAAGGGCATGGCTTAGGCTTCCAAAGAAGAGCAAACCTCATTTCCATGGCAGCATTTGCAGGACGTCAGCCTTTGTGGGGCAGAGGGACCATGGTGCCTTTCTCCTCCCTGGCATCAGGCTGTGGTTGGCACCTGAAGGGGCCATGGGTGGGCTGGGTGCTGCCTCACACTCTCTCCTGCCTGAATGTGCCCAAGTGAGCCGTGCTGCTCAAACATCTCACAGCCAGAGATATAATACGGCAACGAACCAGGGCGCTGAGGAAATACAGCAAGCCTGAGTACCAGGAATGAGGACTGAACAGCAATCTGGATGGCTGTGGACACCCCAGCCGGGCTGAGCGCTGTGGCTCGGGGCATTCAAGCTCCATTAAAAAGTTCCCGAGTGCTCGTACCTTTCCGTGTCACTGGCCATGCCAGCTCTGGCAGGGGGGAATCACCTGTGCAGGGGATGGGGGCTCTTGGCACATGGCAAAATGGACCCGCCAGCTCAGCTTTGCCACATTTTGCAGCTTGTCATCAGCAGATCCTGCGTGTCAGGGTCCCCGGGCTGGGTGTGCTCGGCACAGCCGGTGATGCCGCCGGGTCCCGGTGTCTGCAGCCCGGCGTCTTTTGTCTCCTTGCAGTGTGTGCCGCCGGCCGGGGCCGGGGGGTCTTCCCTGCAGGGCAGCCATGGGCACCACCATCCTCACTACAGGTGTTGAGTGGGGCAGCCCCTGTCCCCATGCCATGGAGGGGCTTCAGGGCTGGGGGACAAAGCCAAAGGCTAGGGGAGCAGAGAGGTTGTGGTCCCTGGCCCCTCTTTTCAGTGCTGCCAGCTCAGCTGGCATCATGCAGGGCTCTGCTGGGAGCCTGAGGCTGCCTTGGCAGCATCACACCTATGAGATGCTGGTTCTCACATGCCCAGGAGCCTTGCAGTGGGTCCTGTTGGGGTACACAGCGATGTCCCCAGCACCGGGTTTGTAGCCCAGCAGTAGCCAGAGCCGGGCTCCAGCTCCCCACCCGTGGGGAGAGCAGCCCTGTGGCTGGCGGCAGCTCCGCCCGCAGCCATCCCCATGCCCGGCTCCGCGCTGGGTTTGTTTTTGCTGAAGGTTTCCCTGCGCCGCTGCTCGGATTGGCCTTTCTTCCCTGACGATGCTCCCGGCTAATTTAAGAGCAAATGACTGCGATGCCAGCACACCAGAGAGGGAGACAGGGAGACCAGTTAGCCAAATGAAAAATTAAGAGAACTCTCTGGATTTCTATTTCCTCCCACACTTGTCAGCCATGGGTCTCTGCCCTAGGTCCAGCCCCGCGCTCCCTGCAGCAGTAGAGGTTACGATGATTTCTAGGCCATGCTGCCCATCTCCCCATCAGTTCTGCTGGCTCAGCCTGTGTCCTTGTGGGGTGCCAAGGGACCCAGCTGTGGCATGGGGGTCCTGCTGGGAACCCCCACAGTGGGCATAGCCCAAATCCATCTCCGGAGGGTACCCTGGGCATGGCTAAAGGCTCAGTCCTGCATCCTTGTGAGACAGCAGTGGGGTTCTTGGGATAGAAGGTGATTTTTATTTTAGGGGTTTTTTCCCCCTTTCCAGCCAGCTCTGCCCTGTGCCCCATCCCTCACCACCACCTTGTTACTGGTCCCAGTGATAAAGCCTCTTCCATCTAAATTCTTATCAAGCTCTCTAGGAGGTTTGGAGGGTTAAAGCTCTGCTAAACCCATGGTTCATCCTAGAACAAAAGAATACATTAATCCTTTGCCTCCTGGTCCTGCTGGGGCTCAGGGAGGGCCATGTACTCAGTCCCCAACATCACTTTGTGCCCGGAGCAGGGCTCTGCCAAAGTAAATGGATTATTGACCAGTTTTCAGCGTGAAAGGAAAAACCGAGGTGATGGGGAAAGGGGCTTTTCCAATTAACCTTTCCCCACGCAGGGTCCCACAGGGCTTCGCCATGCAGGCTGAGGCCGTGCTCCTTGGGCTGGGGATGAGGGACTCAGGGGAATGGCGAGGCTGGGCTGGGGCTGCCCCCATGCTTTCCTTTGCAAGGGGGTTACTCCAATGCATGCAAAATCCCAAGGTGAGATTCTTAGTGGTTCGTGTGCCCTGTGGGATGGGGTCAGGGATCCCACACCCTGCCCCAAGCTGCTCCAGTGAGCTGGGGTACCCTTCACTTCCTCTTGCTGATCCATAGGGATGCTGTGATCCCCACCTCACAGCTGCTGCAAGGGACTTCAGCTCTTGTGAACTGAAAACGCTATAAACCTCCTGTGACAAGGTCACCTCCTGTGACTGGTCTCCGCCCAGTCTCTGGGGACAGGTACCACCACCACCCTATAGCCCTGGCCCCACAATGGGCATGCCCTTTACTCCTCCTTGCTTGCATCTCTTCCCTGGGCATGACCTCAGCCACAGTGTTGTGTCTGGGAGCCCCTTTGCAATCAGTGCCTCGACTTCTTCCAGCACTGCTGGATGTTCCATCAGCACCTGTCTGCTGGGGAACCTGCGGGTGTCAGGGGCAGCCAGCCCAGGAGATGCCTCAGGGTCCCCCAGTGACCCAGAGCTGGTGGCAGCCTAGGGGTTTGTGGGATGTTTTGTGGGGTGTTTGGGTTTCCTGCTCCCACACCACAAGCCACAGGAGTGTGGCACAGGCTGCCCTGTCCAGGACCCCCAAACCCAGCTGAAATCCACCTCTGCATGAAAAGCAAGGGCACTGCTGAGGCTGGGACCGCGGGTGCTATGTCAGCTCCTGGGGCAGCCGGTGATGCCGGGTGAGCACCAGCAACGCTGGGAGAAAGGCTCCTGCATCCCTCCCTGCCAGATGGTCTAAGTGGGTCACATCAGGGCAGTGCAGGGGATTTGTGCTTTAACCCTTAATCCCCCGGGGACGCGCTGTGCACGGAGGGGGGAGGGGGTGTTGCTGAGGTGGGATTAAGCGCAGTTTCGCTGTCTGTTTTGCCGTCACGGCTGATCTCGGCGACGGATCTGGGTGCTGCTGCTGCCAACCTGCTGGGACAAGGGTGCAGCGTGAACCCCCCGGCTGTGCTGGGTCCGGGCAGGAGCAGCCATGGCACTGCAGTGCCGGGGGGTCACAGCACCCCCAGCCAGGGCAGAAGGCGGCTGCAATTCCCCCTTGGCCTTCGCAGAATCTTTTGGTCCAGCGGAGAATCCCTGATGGGCTGAGGACCAGCTCTCTGCATCCTGACCTCTGGCTTCGCCGTCCCATTTTGGTGGCCCCAAACCTTGTTGGTCTCAGGGTGTGCTGCTGGGGAGGATCCCCACAGGAGGCCCCGCCGTGCCCGTGGCCCCCGCTCCGGTTAATCCTCCCCCTTGTTGGTCGGGCATCTGCTGCGCGGTTAGAGGCGGCGGCAGGGCCGGGCTCGCCAGCAGCCTGGCTGCCATCTGCTCCCTCCAGCTCCCACCCAGCCCAGGCGCTAATGAGCCCATGGCCCCGGCCCAAGCCGGGGGAGAGGGGCTTGAAAAGAAAAGCAGAGGGGGAGAAGAAAAGCCCCTTCCTCGGAGGGGCTGTCAATAGGGAGGCTTTTGTCTGCCCCTGCCCTCCAGCTCCAGCTGGACGGCGGAGCGGGGAGAGCTAATTAGGCAGCTTGGGAGCTGCTGGGGAGAGCTGAGCGAAGGGCAGAGCCAGGGATGCCTGCGAGCCCCCCGCCCTGCTGCTCACAGAGCCTTCACCCTCCTCCTCTTCCTTCCCCCCGGCCCCATCCATCTGTCTCTCTGCTGGACTGGTGCTGGGGACTGTCTTTGCTAGACACCTCTGTCCCCAGAGAGGTGGCCCTGCCAGTGTGGCCGTCAGGGAGATGGAGATGGAGATTCCTTCCAGGGTTGGGTGGGATGCAGCATGTGCCAGGTGGAACAGCTGGGCTCAGCACCCATGGGTGCCCTGGCCAGCTGACCTGTGCATCAGCACAGGATGGTGTACAAGCACCTAAGGATTTAGGGAAAAGTGCCTTTGGAAGCCCCCATAGGAGCCCCAGGTTGATATATTGGGGATGTCTTAGAGTCTTTGGGTACCTCCAAAAGTACTGCCTCTCCCTGCTATGTCCTTGCTGTGATCTCATGGGGTTTTGTCACCTTCACCTAGAACCTCCCAAAAGCGGCTGCGGGGCTGAGGGTTCTCTCCAGACCAGCAATAAAGGGAATGGAAATCAGAGGGGCAATGGGAAACACCGTGGTTTGGAGGACAGGCAATTTCTGACCTGTAAAATTTGAGTGCTTTGCTTGGGGCCCAAATCTGGCCCTGTGGCTCCAACTCCCATGCTCACCAGCAAGAACATGGCCCTTATTCAGAGCAAGGGTCCATAGTGTTTCGTGGGGAAATGCAGGGTGCAGCTGTCTCCAAATCTGGGGCTTCCCACTGCCCTATCACTGGGCAGGAGGGACCCCATGGTGTCCACGCTGCACTGGCACAAGGACCATGTCTGATCTCCTCACCCTCATCCTTCTCCTCTGAGGAAATTAGGTGGAAGGAAGGAAAAGAGGGGAAAGGCTGGCCTGAGGATCATTTTGTAGAAGTATTTGATTTCACCCTTGAACAGAGCCACCCGCAGACGTGCCCCAGCTGGGGAGCCCCAGGGTCTGCAGATGCCACAGGAGCTCGGCTGTGCAGGCAGGGTCTGTGGCTGTGTCAGGGACTGTGCTGATCATAGGGTCCCCTCCCTGCCAGCCTCACCACCGTCCCAGCACTTGAGTGACTGAAGCGTAGAGCAGCAAGCCAGGGTGAAATGGGGCAGTTTAGGATCTTGTGGGGCCCAGGCCCATCTCTGCCCAGCTCAGGGGGAGCTGGCAGATGTCCCTGTAGCAGCATTATCTCTGGCCACCCTTAGGTCCCTCATCCCATCCCTGGAAAGGCAGGAGAGCAGGGCTTTTAAGCCCTCTGTATGTGTTCACATACCTCCCTTGACATCTAACTAATAAATATTTAGGGCTGCGAGGCCCTAAATAATAAATAGCTGTGATGACCCTGATGCCAGGGGTTGCTGAGGAGCTTCTGCCCACCAGCAGGTCCTGTGGCTGCTCTTGAGTCCTTGATGTCACCATCCTGCCTCTGCTATCTGGGGCAGCCTGTCCTGCTGCAGCTTGTCCCCAGACAGGGGCTCTGCAGACCCCACTCCTGATGTGTGTGTGGGCCCCTGCTCTCCCCTGGCATCCCTGGGCTTGGGAGATTTCTCTTTCCAGAGGGCCATGGCTGGAGCTGAGCCCTTCTCAGCCCCATTCCTCTCCCTTCCCAATCTCTGTGTCTAGCGGCAGGACCTTTCTATAAATACATTTTTCTATAATATGAACTTATCAAATGGAAGCCCCGCATCACTGAAATGAAATAATTTCATGCGTGGCCACCCTTTCCTTCCCTCTTTTTTTTTTTTTTTCCTTTCTCTTTTTCTCCCCGCGGCCACTGAAACCTCTTCATCATTACAAAGCCTGACCCAGGCCAGCAAATCCCACCCGTGCTTTGGCTGTGGGTGGTGCTGGGGCTTTGCCACAGCCCCTGCTCTCCAGCTCAAAAAGCCCCTGGGGGCTCTTTGCTGTTAGGAGACCTGGGTCTGCTGTGACCAACAGTCCTGCCCTGCCCCATGGGAGACCCACATGTGGCTCCCAGTCCAGCACATTGCAATATCCAACAATGCCACCAGCTGGAAAACAGGGCTGGGCTTGATGCCCAGATGGGAGCCCTTTGGCATTCCTGGAAAAGGGAAGGGAGAAACGCCAAATCCCCAGAGGCAGTTTGCTGTCTCAGCCCCACTTGTTGGTTTTATTGGTGTGTGCAAAGATGCAGAGGTCGTGGTGCCTGAAATCTGGCAGGAGTGATGGATCCCAGTGGCTCAGCATCTGAAACAGGGCTTTGGTGTGGAGCTGGCACACGCCGGGGGGATGAGCAGGCTGGACCATCACCTCCAGCAGCCTGGGTGGGCACGGTGCGTGTGTCTTGGTGCCACCATCTCCCGGCAGAGGCCACACAGGGCTCCATGGGATGCTGGGTTCTGCAAAACCAGCTTCTCCAGCAGCCGCTCAAGCCGAAAACACTGACAAACGGTGGGGTTTAAAAATAGCAGGTTTGTTCGCGGGCAGCAGGAGCGCTTTCCCTGCTGGTGCAGCAAGGACTGCGGGAAGGGCTTAGGAAAAAAATGGGGAAAAAACTCCATTAAAAACTCTGTTGGTGTTTCAGGCTGGCTGAGACAGGTCGCCAGCCTGGAGGCAGCGAGGTTGGGGCTAACGGCTTCACTGCTGACCCGTTTAACACTTCATGTTTAATTTATGTCTCATCATTCATGAAAGAAGAAACAGTTGGTGCTGCCCAGCCCTGGCCAAGGCTTTGCAGGGGGCAGAGGTGGGAATAGGGGCACAGTGAAGGACATCTCCTGGGTGGGCAGAGGGGTTGGGGGCAGTGTGGGCAGGGTCCTGCTGCTGGTGGGGTTGCTCTGCTCTCTCCTGCCATCCTGCTTCCTCTCTGGGAGGGCTGCAAAGACCTTTGTGCTATTAGATCCCCGGGCTGGGGTCAGATGCCCATCTCACAGGCAGGTGGTTGATGCTCCAAGACCCATGGGCCATGATGAGGAAATGGGTTTTCTCTGCCACTAACACCAAATTCCAGCAGCACGTCGTCCCACTGGGACTCAGCAGCGCTTTGGCAATGGGTTGTATTGAATTTATCTCTGTGCCTGCATGTGCTTGGGAGCGCGTGTGCTGGGGTGTGACTGGATGAGAGCCGGGTAGGAGGCTGTGATTTTAGCTACAGTACTGCCAGGATGAAGAATTAGCTATTGCCCAGCAAGAGAAATACTTCTGCATTAAGAGAGATTTCACAGTTAAAGACCACCTGCTGAATTAATCTGTGGGGCAGCTGGAGCTGCAGTAGAAGCAACCACCCACCAAAGCAGTGCACGTAGAACAGCAATGTATAATAACATGTAAATATATCATAACTTATTCTCTGCTGCTCCATTGCCCGCAGCCAGCAGAGCATCCCCCTTGGGCAGAATGGGCATGGCCACGCTGGGAGGCAACTGGGACTTGGGGCTGATTTCCCCTTGAGAACCTCTTGTCCACAAAGCATCTGCCCTCTTCAAATCCCCCCTGCTTTGATCAGGGCATGGCCAGGTTTGTTAGGATGGGGAGAAGCAAGACAAGTGGGTTCTGCACTGCTTCTTCCAAAGGATGGGAGTTTTATTCACCAAAAAACTCCAAGATCAGGAACATATAGGGAAAAAACCCCAAAGGATCAAAGCAGCTTGGCGCCCACCTTCCTCCTGCCCTTTCCTGCCATGTAGCTCAGGCTCCGTGATTCTCTGCCTGCTGCAGCCTCCCGCCCAGCCCTGTCTTTGTCTGCCCGGCAGCCACGCGTTGGAGTTAGCCAAGGACAATGGAGCAAGGCCCACCAGAGAGGAGAGCGGGTGGGGAACTGTGCTGGGGACAGGGAGGTGCCCCGGGTCTGGGTGGGCACAAAGGGAGCTGCTGGTTAATCACTGAGATGGGGATGTTCTGCAGCCTGACCTGCCAGGGAGCAGTAGAGCACACGGGCTGTCAGCCTGACTGTGTCACATGCCTCCTAACTGAGGATGGATGTGATCTCCTGGTGACCTCCTCTGGCCCTATGTCCCTGGACCCTGGCCCAGAGGGTCCCTGTGCAGGCCTGAGCTCTGCAGTACATGGGATATATTGGCTGCAACTCCCCCAGGATCTCAGGGCATCCCTGGATGCAGGAATGCTGCTGCTGTTCAGTCCCATGCCTGGAGAAGTCACTGGCACAGTTTTGGACCAGTCCTTGTGCTCTCCCAAACATTTCCCACATGTGGTTCAGGAGCCTTTGGATCTTTTGGAAGGTTTTTGGGGTGTTTTGGAGAGTCCAGGCTGGCAGACACGGCCGTTTCATGCTCCAGGCACGTCCCTGCCCTTGGGTGTGCTGGGGCCGTGCGGCTGAGCCCCCCTCCCCACCCTCCCCATGAGCATGGAGCATCTCAGCACCTGCAGGACTGGAGCTAAAGACACAGCACCAGCAGCAGGCTTGGCTCCCGCTATTTGCTGCCTCACGGCAGAAGTTACTACCCCATTGCCCTCAGGAGCTCCCCAGAAATGTTTTCTCCACCTGCAGCCCCAATTTCCTCATTCCTCTGAGTGGGCTCAGATGCTCAAGGGCAGGTGCTCAGCGTGGGAGCTGCCACCATGGGGACGCGTGGGTTAACTTTGTGGTGGAGGCTCGTGGGCCAAAGAGCTGGCTGCTGGCTCTGCTGGGCTATAGACACCACCCAAGGCACATTCATCCCTGATTAATGGAAACTGAAAAGCAGGATCCCGAGGACCCATGGCTCCCCTGCTCCCTCCCTGCCCTGGACTGCCGCTGCCAACCCTCACCCTGTGCTGCCACCCGGTTTGTCCTGAGCAGAGCAGAGGACAGTGGGTCTCACCTTGTCTTTCCCTGGTGGCAAAGCAGGCAGAGAAGCCCACAGCCATGTCCTGCACCCTGCCTGCAGAGCCAGTGCTGGGACACAGCCAGGGCCACACTCTCCCCCCACTGCGCCGGTATCGATTTGACCTGAACTCCCTTTAATGTGCTGTGATTTCTCTCAATTAGGCTTTGAGCGGCCTCTGCGGTGCTCGATAGAGCCAATCCCAGCATGGTGCCTAGACCAGCATGGTCTAGAGGGAGATGCTTGGGGGTGCTCCCACACCCCCGACAAGAGCATCCCTCTGTGTCTTATTTTCCCCATGTTCCAAGAGGACAATCCCACTGCTGAAAGGTTGCTCCTTGTCCCCAAGCTCTTTCCATCCCTTGGACTTTGCTACCCCAGTCCATGGGGCAGATTTTCCGCATCATTAGCTGGTTCACCTCCCTAATTTAGAGCAGCATCAGGCCCGTGTTGTCCCCATTGCTCTGTGCAGGAGCAGCCCCGCTGCCAACCGGAGCTGAGCCGAACCTGAGCAACCCTCATCCTCCCATCCCCTTTCTCCTTGGTGGTTGTCATCTCCTCGGAGACGTACTTAAGCCGAGCTGTGGTTTGGTGTCACATTGTTTCCGGCAAACTAATGGGCAAAGCTCTTCTTTTCAGAGATAGTATAGAGCAGAAATCCCTGCACTCCATCTCCAGCTGCAATTACCGAAGCCAAGTCGATGCGGTTGATGGTAATAGGATGGTAACACTGTCTGAATTTGTATTTAATGCTGATTCCAAGGGTCTATAATTTTCATCAGCACCACATGACTTTTTATAGAACAGAAAAATGTGAGAGCAGTTAATGAGCTGTAATTCTGGAGAGCTTCTGCCTTGATTGGGACTAATTATTTTCTTTACAAAAATAATTAACAATCCACACAACCTATAGAGTGAAAGGCATGTGGCATTAATTAAACCATGCAGTATTTTCAGTGCACCTTTATCTCCCCTCTCCCAGCACAGCCCAAGTAGCTGGTGGTGTTGTGCTGCAGGAAGCCAAGCTGGGCTCAAGCCACCTTGGGTCGAGGGATTGAGCAGGGTAAAAAGGACAAGTCCTGAGCAAGAAGTCTGCATCCAAATCCCACCTCTGCAGCCTCTTGGCCCTGCGTGTACCATAAAAATCCCCATTTGGGTAGGAAAGGCTGTTTTGGTTAGAATACGGGATAGTTTTCATGTGTGGGCTGTCTGTGAAGGGCATGGAGGGGACACTGGGGATGTCTCTGCTGTTTCAGCTGAAGAGCAGCTGGTGGGACCCAGAGGAGGGGGCACAGGGGTCTGTGATGGGTGCTGTCACTTGCTGTAGTGCAGGATATCCCAGACCTGGGAGACGGGTGGTCATGTTTGGTGCTGGGAGGCACAGGATGAAAGCATATCTGCTGCCAACAGAGTCACTGGTGCTTGTTTGTACTTGATTTTTGGACCTTCACACTCGAATCCTTCTGAGCTGTGGGTTCAGCCCACATGCTTATACAGCCTGCCCCCTCCCACAATGTGCTTGTTGGAACCTCTGTTGGGTTATGGAGGCTGTTGCTGCTGTAGTATGTCTCGGAGATCACAGAATTGCCATGGTTGGAAAAGACCTTTGAGATCATCAAGTCCAACCATTACCTATCTCTACCAGACCCACTTCTATACCATAGTCTTGAGCACCCCATCTAGATGACTTTTAAATACATCCAGGGATGGTGATTCAGATGTTTGCTGAAGAGCCCTGGACGTGGTAGGAAGGGCCTTGAGCAACCGGGTCTATTGGGAGGTGTCCCTGCCATGGCAGGGGGTTTGGAACAAGATGAACTTTGAGGTCCCTTCCAACCCAAACCGTTCTATGATTCTATGAAAATTGAGATGGCTGCTTTGCAGAGGCTGAGCCCTTGTTCTCCAGCACTCTGAGATCCCGGGATAAGTCCCAGGCAAGCCCCAGCACCGGCAGCGTGTGGGTCTGTGCATGCTCACACACACACTTACATAATACATAATTGTTAACAAGACTAATTCCTCTGTTTTCCTGGAGGTATCCTGAGAACTAATGAATATATTTGCATAATCTTGATTTTGTTTATGAATAATTCTGGATTATCCAAATGTGAATAACAGTGAGGCTTTGCCGTTCTAGATTGCCTTTCAGCTGAGGATTTTACAAATATTAGTTCAGCCTCACAAATCCCAGCAAGCAATAAAATTATTACTACACCCAATTAAAGATGGATATGTCAAAAAGCGAAATGCTTCTCTCCAGCCCTTCCTGGCAGGATCTGCCACAAGCCCCGGATCCCAGGGACTCCCCTGTCTCCTCCAAACCTTCCCCCTAGGGAGCAGCAAGCCAATAAATATTCTTCCCTTCCTTATTTTTTTATGATTTAAAACAATGTTCAGAGTTGCAGGAAAGTGTGGATGGCTGGGGACAAGACCTGGGAGCAGAGAGGGAGGTTTCTTTTGGCTCTGACTCCCAGACAGCCCTGGGTGCTGCAGCACTGAGCAGCCCTGTGCCCACCACGTGGCAGGGATGGCTTGGCCATACCAACCTCTCCCTCCTTGGAGCACAGCAGGAGGAGATAAGGCCCTGCCTTCCCACCCAGAAGGTCTTCCTAACTTAAAACCCTCTCACCAGTCCTTCCTGGACAGCTGGCAAGACCACCAAGGTATTTCCCACGGGACCAGGAGATGTTACAGGGAAGGAGGACTGAAGCCAAACCAAACCCTCCCCCCAATGAAGCTGCAGTTTGGGAATTTCCCAGCTCAGCTGCCATAGGAGATGTGATACAGGGAGGCAAGAGGCCCTTTTGGCCATAAAAAGCCCTCAGCAGCACGTAGCAGGGGTGTTAAAGCCCACTTGCCATCTTCCTTCCTGGTCTGGGAATGTTGTAGCTCATATCTCCAGCAGGAGAAATCTGTTGCTTAACTGCTTCCTGCAGTAGCTAATTGCTGCCCACGGGTCCTTGCGTGGGGACATCTGCTCCTCACAGCACCACGAAGCCCTCCCAGCTCCACGTGGCCCTGGCCGTGTGGCCCTCAGCATCATGGTGGAATGGATGTTGAGGAGACAAGTCCCCAGTGGGAGGATGTTCAGGGACCCCCCAGCTGTCATTCCCAGGTGCATGGGGTAGAGCAGTACCTGTGTTGTCCTGCTTGGGTGATGCCCCTGGACACTTGGGGTGGTGACGCCTGTTTGATGCCCTCACCAGCCTGCCCTGGGGGAGTCTGAGCATTTTTTAATCATAGAATCATAGAATGGTTTGGGTTGGAAGATCATCTAGTTCCAACTCCCCTGCCATGGGCAGGGACACCTCCCACTAGACCAGGTTGCTCAAAGCCCTGTCCAACCTGGTCTTGGTCCCGATATTTAATGTCAGAGTAATTTCAAGCTAAGCCTGTCCTGACACTTGGGGGTCTCAGGAAAGGGTTTATTAACAGGATATGGTGACTTGAGTGTCCCTGTCCCCAGCCTGGGTGGATGGGGCAGCTGTCTTCTCTAGCTGTTCCTGTCAGAGTCATTCCCAGAGCAGCTTCACAGGCAGCAGCTGCACAAACAGGTTGTTTTTTTGGCATTATCTGAGCTTTGGGACCTCCGATGTATTTTCTCCTCTTCTTCCAGTGGCAATTCAAAAAAAGCAAATTAACGGAGAGGAGGAAAGGCTTTCTGTGAGCAGTGAAGGGAGCACTGCTGCTCCAAACAGATCCTCTCCAGCCGTCTTCTCCTTGCTGCCTCCAACGTGCCTTATTACTAATTCATTTTAAAGTGATCTCTCAGTGCTCCCAGGAGCTCCTGGTAACTGTGTGCTTACAATCCCCTATTTGATTAAAATTTAACGAGCTACATTATTGGCAAATACGCTATTTCACTGCTGTTTGCCAGGCCAAACAACATGGGGTTTGGACAAAGGAGGGAATCAGTGCATCGCAGAGAGCACCCGTAATGGCCGAGCACTGGGGATGTGGCATCCCCTGGTCCAGCCCTGCCATCGCTTGGCAGCACATAGGGTGGCTTCCTCCCACACCTGCTGGGAGGACAGTGATCTCCAAACATCCAGGATTAACCTGTGTGAAGGATGGGAATCTTGTGCACAAGCAAGGTGGGAAGGTGCTCTCCAGTCTGACCACAGTGTAGATAGTGGCAAAGTGCATCTTCTCTAGGACGTCTTTCAGTTTGCTGTTTTTCTGTTAAAACTCTCCTAAAACATTCAGCATCGTCTCCTGGTGCTTCTCAGCTTCTAGCCCCCGGTGTTGTATTGGGAACTGCCACAGGCACTGGGCTTCCTCCCAGCCCAAGGTCTTGATCTTTGCCTGGCTTGGTTTTGCCCTGCGCTGCTGGTGAGTGAGAGCTTAATGAGAAGTTTGAGGTCAGAACCAGGTTTTTCCTAATCACAAGCTCTACGAGGGTTGCTTAGGGTTATCCCCATGCCTGGCCCCCAGCTCTGCCCCCTTCACTGGGCAGTGGTTGTCCCCATGGCTGGTCCAGGCTGATGGGGGTTGATGGTAGGGATGATGTCTGGGAGTGCAGTGTGTGTCTGGCTGGGAGGAGAGTGGCCGTGGGGCTAGGGCAGGGTTTAAGGTAAGCTCTCAGCCCCAGTCCCTCCTCAGACCAGTCCCTGCCATGCCAGGATCACTCAGGAGCCTGGAGGTCCCCAAAACGTGGACTGGGGATGTGCAGGATCCCTGTGCCATGGTGCAGTGTGGCAACATCAGCATTTTTGGCTGCATTTGAGGGCACCAGGGATGGCCAAGGCTCCTCCTTTCCTATTCCCTGATTGAGGATAAAACTGGCTCCTTTACAGCCATGGGAACCTGCAGGGTGTTTGTCTAAGGAGGAGGATTTGAGGATAGGAAAGGCAGAGGATTGTCCCCCCAGGAGCAAGCCTGGCAGCGTGCAGGAGCTGATGGGTACAAAGCACCACAGGGACCTCCGAGCCAGCAGCGTGGGAGGCACAAGATGCTGTAGGAACTGCTCGAGATGGGGCAGCAGTCCAGTTTTCCTTTAGAAACTACACAACCATGTGCCATATTCCTCGGGTTTATCTCTGCTGTTGCTGGCAGGCAGTCAGCTGAACCATCCCAAGAGTGCTGGCAGAGAGGGAAGGTGACACCAAGCCCTGTAAGGTGGCTGGGTGCTTGGGAAGGAAGGGAGATGGGGTCCTGGTGCCTCCAGGGTGGAGACCCAACTGCGGGGAGTACTGAGAGGCCGTGTTTGCCCTCATGCCTGGCCCTACCTAAGAAAGATGGTCCATAGGAGCATCGCTTTTTCCAGTGGAGTTTTATGCTCAACCAGAGCCATCCATCCCATGCTGCTCAGCAGGAGCCACCGCCAGCTGGTACCCAGGACGGGGTGGCAGCCACGCAGCATCCCCCGGGCACCTGGCACCGACCCGGAGCCACTCCCGGGGCCTCTTCCAGCAGGGAAGCTCCTCTGTTCTGATTCAGCCACGCATAGCAAATCAACTGCCCGAACATAAAAAGCCAAGCTGCTTTTTTGGCCCGGGATGTGATAAGAGCGGGAGTTAAACCTTCCTGCAGTCCAAGAAGCAAAAGGAGCCACTGCCGCCCGGGGGCTTCGGGCAGGACGCAGGGTTCCTGGGAGCAGGATGGGGCAGCGAGTCACAGCTGGCAAAAACTGGATCAAAAATGTGAATTATTACAGAATTGTGTTTGTCTTCTGTGTTTAAACTGCCTCAAGAAAACCACGCGCTTTTCTGCAGCTGGTGCCTCTGCTGATGCACGGAAAATAGCGGGGAGAAGATTAAAATTGAACTGGCTTGGAGTCTGTGTAATCAGGGAAAATATCTCGGTGATTTGCTATTATAATTTTCAATAACAAACTGCAGGGCTCCTGCCGCACTAATAATAGCAGTTTGAATGAGGTGGGAAAAGAACCTGCCACGGGCTGTTTTTGTGTATGTGCTTGTGGGAAGCACTTGCAATTTTCCCCGTCTCCTAATTTGAAGAGGTATTTTTAGTGCATATTTCGAAGAGCTTTATGTAAACACATCTGCTGAAGTTCTTGCTTGGAACTGTCTTTACAACCTTCTTTCCAGCCCCTTCCCTCTCCTGGGACAAAGGAACGGTTCGGCCATTCTTTTTTACAATCAGATGAGCAAAGCCAGAGAGCAAGAGAGAAAATCAACCAGTCATTTTGCCAGTGCCAAAGGGCTTCTCAGCCTGAAGTGGAGGATTTTAGAAATGCTGTGAGCAGCTGAGCCCAGCCTTACCAGGGCTAAGAGCCCAGGGCAGAAGCACATCAGAGGTGGCCGTGGCAGAGAGACACGAGGATGTGGGACAGCAGGGACCACAACCTGCTGCCTGCCCCCTCCTGCACAGCCAGAGAGGAGAGGAATGAGATTTTAAATCAAGTGTCCATGCATTTTTTGCACGTTACTCAGGAGACATGGTGAGACCATCCCCGGTGTGAGCGGCTGCAGGAGAAGGAGTTTCTCCTGCTTCCCCTGAGATGCTTGTGTCCTTTCATGGGCTCATGTTCCCAATCCCTAGGTGAGGCATCCATCATGGGTTTAATGCCAGTGAAACATTCACAACTAACAGGTTCATCAGAGATGCTTTAACCTTTTCCGTTTCCACAGCTCAGGTTGGCTGGAATCGCTCCTGCCTTTTCACCAGGGGCTGTAGAGATAATGGGAATGCAGAGCCAGCCAGGGCTGGCAAGGGCAAGGCAGGAAAGACTAGGCTGGAAAAGGGCAAGGTAGTAAAGTTTCTGCATTGGCTTTCTCAAATACTCTGTCCTGGGCTTGGAAATGTTGTTGGTGCAGCTCTGCCAAATGCAGCTAGTGCCTGGGGCCTCCAAAGGGCTTGTGTATGCAGCCAGTGCATCAAGCACCAGCCCACCTGTGTGTGCAAAGTAAAATAAATGTTAAAAAAAACCCAACAGGCTTGGTTAGCATGCTCCAGCCCTGGTGTGCTTACACTGCTGCTTGCAAAGCAGCTGAAAAGGGCAGAGGCACTGCAGCAAGGCCACTGAGGGCTGGGGCTGCTGGAGCCCATCCTGTGGAGCTGAGAGGTGATGCTGTGGGTGGGGAGATGGCCCCATGTGGGGTCCAGCAGCTGACAGGTCACTAGGAAGGCAATTTTCCTGCTTTGCTCTCCTCTCAAGAAGAGGAGCTGAGTTACTGCGGGCCAAAGGGCTGATTGATGAAAGCTTTGTGGCAGGAGCCTGCTGCAGGGCCAGGGTAGAGGAGCTCAGCTGGGGCACGGAGCCCGCGGGCAGGGGAGGGCAGCTGCCTGGCCCCATGGCTCTGAGCTGCCAGCTCATGGGGATCTCAAGTGCTCACCAAACCCACACCGACTGCACCTCCCTGCGGGGCTGGAGGGGACGGGTGTCACTGGGCTCAGCTCCTGGGAAGCATGTGTCACCAAGTGCCACGTTTCATGGCCTGATGAGATGGCACTTGGCCATGGCATCGAGTGCGGCGGCCAGGGATGGGGATGGTTTGTGATTTAGCTCTGCTCCCTGAGGCAGCAAATACCTTGTGCCTTTGCTCCATCCTCTGTGAAGAGTGCCAGGATCTGACCATGGGCAGGAAGGGCTGTGCAATCCCATGGGGGCTACTGGGGGGGTGGAATACTTCCCCATAGCTGGGCTGGTTTAAGCCCCCAGAACTCACCCACGGGGCTCACCCACAGCTCTGGAGCCCACACTATGTCTTTAACACTCCAATGAGATGGCTTTGCAGAGCTCAGCACATCTCCCAGGTCTTATAAACACCTTGTGGGACCTTCTCAGTCTTGCATCTTCCTTGGCCTCTGTGGAGAAGTGGCCTTATCCTACCACCCATGTGCACGGCCACCTTGGGCACAAAAGCCTCTTGCAAAGCCTGCCAGGGATTTTCTACCTTTCCCCAGCAAACAATGATGCCCAGTCCCAATGGGAGCCATTGTGGAACGTGGGGGCCACAGCATGGTTAACTGGCCACCACAAACTGCAGGTCCCCATCCCTTGGGCTGAGTGAGCCCCGTGCTTCCAGCCGCATCGCCCTGAGCATCCTCATGGTCCTCCTGGGGCTGGCTCCAGTGAAGCACCTGCAGAGGCTTTCTCCTTCCTGCTGCCGGCAGGGGCTGGCAGGGGAAGGTGTGATAATCCTCTGCTTTGAGGCCACAGTAATCACCCACACCAAACTGCAAGCACTTTTGTATCAGTCATGAAAGACAAGAAAGATAACAACAAAAACCCTGGTTTGTATATATATATATATTCAATCAATGTCCATGGAGCTTAGCGCGAGGGGATTACCAGCCAGTTTAGAGCGTTAGTGACTCTCAGCATTCATCAGAGGAGAACATTTGGTTGAATTGGAGCCAGCCTTTGATGGAATTGGAGAATAATTATTTCCATCAATAATTACTTCCAAGCCCAGAAGAAACAGTTCCCAGCATGTTGCAGGACACAAGTCCGCAGTTGCCTCAAGGCCAATATGTTTTAACACCAGGACCTGAAAGCCCCATTAGTGGGAGCAGGGTTGGGGTGAGGGGGACACTGCCCGTCGTGCCCAGGTCCCCTCTGCATGGCAGCAGTGTCCCAGCGTGCCACCAGCCCGGGGAGGACTCCTCCTGCCTCCACTGCTGGAGCTGATCCAGCCCAGACTCTGCACAGGTCATTAATTTGGGGACATTTTTAATGGATCCTAATGATTGAGCCTCAGAAGAGTGTTCTTAAAAGGGGTTTGGGAAAGGCCACAAGCCAATTAGCTTGCACAAAGAAAGCAATTAACCATGTAGCTTCTCAGATGGTTAAAAATAACATAGATGTTGGGAAGCGACTGGGGGATTTATTACAAGTAGAGTAATAGATTTTTCAAGCTAGAGGGACCATCACCTCCTGCATGTCTGGGGCCAGAATTATTTCACCCAGCTCCCCCCTGCTGACCCCTGTCACTGATGCACATCCTTAAATGTTCAGACATTACAAAATGGACTCCGGGATGGAGCCAACTATTAGAGAAAGTGGGAGTGTGTTGAGAGAAAAAACGTGGAAAGAGAGGGGTGGCCCTTTTTCTGCAGGTGCTCCTGTGCCAGCTCCAGTCCCTAAAAGTGTTGCTCATGGCTGGAACAGGCAGCAGGATGTTCCCTGGTGCATGCAAACCTCTGGTCATGCCTTGCCAGGGCTGGCTAATGTGCCATTTTAGCATCACATTGCTCTTTAACCACCCTCTTGGCCCCATCTAACCTTCCTGAGATGTGCAGCATCCATCTGGCACTGGCCCCTTGTTCCTATGCCCACAGCCCACATGTGATGGTCTCTGCAGCCAAAGTACCCTCCTGGATCCCTGAGCCACTGTGGCTTCAAGGCTGGCAGGGGGACATCCCAGGCCCCCCCCCCAGCTTCAGTGGGGTCCACACGACCTGAAGGGAAGAGGTGGGTTGTGTGGCAGACACGGCAGTGGGACCTCACAGAGCTGACCTGGGGATGACTAAACCCCAAAGCAGCACCCACAGTCTGTTCCTGAGATTGGCTTCAAAATGATGAGGGGAAGAAACCTTGACAGCTGAGCCCAACCTACCATCGGTACCACCCCACAGCCAGGCTGGGCTTGGACTTGTCAATGTTTGCTTGATTTGTTCAAATAACACTCTGGATGACACCAAAACCATAGTGTTCTTGGCATCCCTGCCGGGGATGGTTTATGGCTGTCCATTCATCTTTCTGTTCTTTGAAACAAACATCTGCAGACCCTGGAAACCTATTTACTTTCCTCCCAAGTCTCTGAGCTCAGGCTTGTTTGGGTTTGTTTTCTCCATTTGGCTTCTTTTCATCATTTCAGCTTGTCCAGCCCATGCCCTGGGTGTTTCTCGGAGACTTCCCTCCTGAGGCTTGCCCTGTCCTGGCTCTGCTCCTCACCAGCTGGCATGGTCTCCCCAGGCCTCCTGCAGGCACCTGCCTGGCCCAGGTGGTTTCCCTTAGCTTTGCTGGGCTGCCCTAGGTTCTCCAGTTTGGGCTTTCAGCAGGACCAGGTGTGTTTGCTGGCCCAGCACTCTATTTGTAGGAGCTGGGAGGAGGGCTGCTCTCTGGCTGACGGAGTCTGGTTCCCCATGAGTGCTGGCAAGGGGGATGGGATGGGGATGTGTGGTAAGGTATTGGTGATGGAATGTTGGGTTTGGAGAATGGCATTGGAAAGGAAAAAAGTTTTCTTTTGCTGGAATGTTAAGACCAGCATTGGCTCTGCAGAGCTGGTGAATTAAACCCACAACATGGAGGAAGATGACCAGGAGTGCTGGTCTGACTGGCTACCATTGCCCCTTGCTGCTGTGTTGGACCCAGACCTTGTGCTGTCCACACAGTATGGGGCTGTCCAGCTGCTCCTCGGTTGCACGAAGCTCCTGGCATCTCCACCTTAAAGTATGTCCATGCTGGGGCACAGCTTGGCTGGAAATGGAGGCTTCTCAGAGCTTTGCAGGGGCATTTCTCGCTGCAGAGCTGAGCACCGTGGGCTCAGGAGGCCTGAGAGCAACCTGCAGCTCTTCTGCACAGCAGCACAGATCGTACCTGCAGAAGGGGAGGGGATTCCCTGGTACACGGGAAACCTTCGGTCAAAGAGCCCGGCTGGCCGGGCAGCTCCTCACGGCTCCCTTTCTCCGCTCTCTCCCGCAGCGAGACGCTGAGCTGCCTGCCCTGCCCCGCCGAGGACAGGCGGTCCGAGAAGCCGAGCGGCCGCACGGCCAAGGAGGCCTCCACCGGCAACGGCTGCGGCAAGGGCAGGGACAGACGGGACCGTGCCCACCGCAGGGCATGCAGGTAGGAGCCGTGCTCACCGCGGAGCAGGGAGTGTCAGGGGAGGGGTCTGTGGCTTTTTACCCGGGAGATCTCTGAGAGCTGGACATGCCTTAAAATGGCCGTGTGAGTGTAAAGGACCCTGGGCGTGTTTGCTGGGAGAAACCACCCAAGCTGCCGTTTGCCCTCACTCCATGTCCTGCTCTTACAGCTTTCTCGCCAAGGAGCCCTGGCTGGAAGCTGGGGGACCCGCCAGCATCCCTGGGTGCTACCGGGTCTGCAGAGTAGGGTGTCACCCATCGCAATTCCTCTCTCCCCATGCCTAGACCAGACCCACAGCATTGGCTCAGATGGGACACAGCTTTGTTCTCAGTTTGTTGTTAGTCCCTGACTACTTGAGAGGGGGAAAATGAATTGAAGGCTGTAACTAACAACAGGACAAGAGGCAATGGCCTCAAGTTGTGCTGGGGAGGTTTAGATCAGATATTAGGAAAAATTTCTTTACTGGAAGGATGGTCAGGCACCGGAACAGGCTGCCCAGGGCAGCGGTGGAGTCACTATACCTGGAGATCTNAGCTGGGGTCTCTGAGCTGTGCTTGCTAAACTGCCTCTGGGATTAAAGCCTCTCCATTTGGTTAAAGATGCTGGAAAGAAAGAGCAAGAAAGCACATTTCATATCTTCAGATTTCAGGCTAACCAGAACAATAATCTAAAGCATATTTTTAATTAGACTTTGATTATAATCATGGGGAAACAATTAAAGTTGGATCAGTGAAGGGAGAAAGCTTCCACATCAAAGACAAAAGGCTTTATCTTGGGAGAGGGAGAAGGGCTCTACAGGAGCTGCATGACATGGTCAGAGGCTTGTCCCTGCTCTCCCTTGGCCGTGGCAGTGCCTGGCCATGGCCCTGGGCAAGGTGGGGCTGAGACCCACCATCAGGGCTGAGCATCCTGATAACTGAGGGGATGAGACCAGTGTTCAGGTCCCTGGTCTGGGATGGACCCTTAGAGCAGCTTTGGGTGAATGCCTGAGCTTAGTGACAAGGAGCTGGCTTGGAAAACACATTTCTTCTACCTTAATGCAGAAAAACGACCCACCAGGGCAAAAATGTGCCATATCCTCTAACAGCACTTCTCCTGGGTGGTGAAGTCCTTGGGAGGAGAGAGTGGAAAGGAGTATGTGGGTGCTGCTCAAGCCATAGGATACTTGCACCTTGGATTTAGTGCACCAGGAATGCTCAGTTATTCACAATTCACAAACAAAGCATTAGTATGCACTTTTGTTTTGCAGAGCAATTTAAAAAAAAAAGTGTATTTAAAGCTTTTTATGGTGCTTTTTATGATAGTGCAGTTTTGGTAGCAACTCAAACCCTGGGTGAGCAAGTGTTGGGGGCAGTGGAGCCTGAGTGTGTCCCCTAAGAGTCATCTTTGCTCTGTGTTAGGACTTTTCTGCAGAAAGAACAAATGTTGTTGTTAATAAAATGGCTCAATTTTTGGCTGATTTCTGTAGTGAAGATCCCACAATGTTGCTGAAATGTGGGGCCACCTTCACATGCTCCCCACCAGCAGCTGCTCCTGCTGGCAGGGCGAGACATGGGGAAACTGTGGCATAAACCCAGCACCCTCCTTTCCACTGGTGCTTTTACAGAAGCCCTGGGGAGCTGTCTGTTCCCCCCCCCAACTCAGTCCCAGATCCATTTGGGAATCCATAGATGGATCTAGGTGTCAATTGGGGATCAATTTGGTGATCCACAGGCTGCCACCAACTGCCCTCATCTTTACAAGCTGCCTTTTAATTAAATCTTTTGTTAATGAGTAGCCACAGAATATCTGTCATATTTTCAGACCAGTGCTCTGAATTAATTTAACCATGGTATGTGCTTTTCATTGAAACACATGATGTGATTCAGCATCATATGCTTAAAAAAGAAATTAATTTACAGGAATTTTCTGTTCAAGGCTTAACAACTGTGTAAGAGATGCACATCATTAAATTATAGCATCTCAATAAATATATATATTTCTAATCAATTGCTACTTAACATGTGTCAAGCCTTTTATTATAGTCAGATGCATCTGTTTGCAATAATTATTATATGCAAATTAAATGCCAATTAATTATTTAAAGCATATTTACAAAGAGCAACAAAACCTATAAATCTATTAGAGTCGTTAGCCTTAGCAAACATGTTTTAAATGATCAGCCGGCATTGCTGTGGCATGCAGTGACTCTCATTATATCTCTATTAGACCCACGGAGGAGATGCTTCATATAAACTGTGACCAGATTATTTGTTAGAGGGTAATTAGGCACTCGCCCATGCCCCAGGTCCCTGTCAGTGCTGATCTCAGCCCATGTTTGTTTAGGGCAACAAAGCTGGTGAGGGGTCTGGAGAACATGTCTTGTGAGGAGAGGCTGGGGGACCTGGGATTGCTTAGCCTGGAGAAGAGAAGGCTGAGGGGAGACCTTATTATTCTCTACCACTACCTGAAAGGAGGTTGTAGAGGGGTGGGTGTTGGTCTCTTCTCCCAAGTAATAAGTGATAGGATGAGAGGAAATGGCCTCAAATTGCACCAGGGGAGGTTTAGATTGATATTAGGAAAAATTTCTTAGCTGGAAGAGTGGTCAAGCCCTGGAAAAGGCTGCCCAGGGCAGTGGTGGAGTCACCACCCCTGAAGGGGTTCAAAAAACGTGTAGATGTGGCACTTCAGGACATGGTTTAGTGGTCATGGTAGTGTTGGGTTAATGGTTGGACTTGATGATCTTAGAGGCCTTTTCCAACCTTAATGATTCTATGTCCAGGAGAGAGCAGTCCTGTGTGTGAGCTGATTGAGGTTTTATTGCTGCTATTTTAATTTTAGTTTGTTTTCCCCCACCTCAGCCCCTCATGCAATGGGGAGCGGGTGCTGCCGCCAGCGCGGGGCAAGAAGAAGAAGAAGAAATCCGGCCGCAAGAAGCGAAGGAGGTGAGAGCAGCCATGGTGGTGGGAGGGGACAGGCAGCCCTCGGCTGGGTGTGAGGGCAGAAAATCAGTGTGAAATGGAGGGTGGATGCTCCACAGGAGGCGTGAGGGGCTGGGGCTTTCTGTGGACACAGGGAGGTACTGCCGTTTTCTCACCCTCCCCTCAGGGCAGCAGAGGCTGGGCCAGGGCTCACCTGCAGCCCAGCCTGGGGGTCCCTGGGAGCCCCCAGCCCCTCTCCACCCTAGGAGGATGCTGCTGGTGGCCAGATAAGGGTTGGGATGGCCAGAGAGGGCTGTGGGGAGCCCTGTGGTCTCTAATACCCCTCTGCCTCCTCAGGTCTCCCTCCTACAGCCCCTCACCTGTGAAGAAGAAGAAGAAGAAAAGCTCCAAGAAGCGAAAAAGAAACAGGTATTTTTTCCCCTTGAAAATGCAATTCCCCACTGGCAATGTCTGTTGAGGGGGTTTGGACAAGGGGTGGAAGACATCACAGCTGTGGGGCAGCTGCTGAGCCCACTGCTGGGAGACAGAAGTGTCAAACTCCTGACTCCTGGTAATGGCCACCCAGAGAACAGGGTCCCACTGGGAGGTGAAAGCTGGAGAGCTGAGGAGGAGCAGAGCAGACATCCCTCTGGGCAAGGAGGGCACAAAACAGGGTGCACACCCAGTGCAAACAGATAATATGAGCTGTTGGGGTGTGGGGGAAGAGAGACAGAGGAGCTAAGTTAGTGTGAGGTCTGTAGAGTATCCACCTGCTGTCCTTGCTGCCCCATTTCAGGTGGCTCCCATCCTCGGGGATGCCAATGGGATCGGCACTCGGGACTTGCACCAATCTCTTTTCCTTCTCCCCAGCCTGCAGAAAGTGTCGGTGTCTGGGCCAGGAAAAGGTTCAGAACAGCTTCCTACAGCCTCATCTCAGTCTTCTCTCCCAGCTCTGGGTGACTGCCTCCATGTTCACCTTCTGAAGCCCATTTTTAATTTAAAGAGCATAATTAAATTTTAAATTGCAAATATTTCACTGTTTTCTCTCCATCGGTAAACCAATATTTGAAGAGAACAATGGATACCTTCTCCCTTGGAAAGTTCATATGTTTATAATATATCGAACCAAAGAGAAGCTGGATAACAGGGTGAAAAGCTGAGCTTGAATCTTACAGAAAAGGGAGAGAGGGAGGAGACACAAGGATATAGAAACTCCTCAAAATGCATCCTTCTCAGGGAGGGATTCTTATGCTTTTATGGATGTCATCTCTTGATGAAAGTTCTGAGTCAGATTCTCCTTGGCTTTGAACCTTTAGTCCCCATTTATGCCTCTGCAAGCCAAGGATAAGCTGTAGGTGGTCCCAAAAGGCAGCATGATAAATCATTAGTGATCAATCAAGGTTGGTTCTAGCACTTTGGATAGCATTTCAACTATGGATCCCAACTGACCTTGCCACAGGCAATCTCACAGCCCCTCTAGGCAGGACTTCAGGCTGTGTCTTCTGCAGGATGTTGTGCTCCAAGCTGAGGTGAGACACAGGCTGTGCGGTGTATGAGGGTCAGGCCTCACTGCGAGGAAGTGTCCTCCATGCTCCCAGGCTTTTTTATGAGGACCACCAGCACAGTGGCTCCTGTGTCATTCCAGGGATGCTCCAGGAGGCAAGGCAGAGGAGTGATGCTGGCTTGGCTGTGAGGCTGTTCTGGAGTTACACAGAAAGGACTTTTCCTTTGACTGCTACTTGGTCCTTCATACAGAAAACCAGGGAATGGCCTCACCTCTGTCCCCTCAAACCAGGTGCAGTGCAAGCAAGACTGGAGGCAGCAGCAGAGAAAAGGGACCCATCAAGGGCAAGGGATGTACCTGATCCCTATAGCCTTGTTATCCTAAGGATCATACCCTTAATTATTTATAGAGTGTGCTGGTCACTTCTACCACACCAGCATTTCCCATCTGTGCCCTTGCCAGCTGGCCAAAGGGCAGCCAGCACCATTCTGCCCAGCTGGTACCTGAGGTCTTCCCACAGTGCTCAGTCTAATGCTGGGCCTAAACTCTTTGTCTCCCATTCAAATTTCTGATTTTGTGAGACCCTGTATTCAATGTACATATTTGTGTCTTGCAGGTTATCCTCAAAGAAGAGAAGACACAGGTAAGAGTCAAGCAAGTGTGGGTTGGTCCCTTAGAAATATGAGTTTAATGGTCTCTTCTCTCTTGATGTTCACTGGGAGGGGGCAGAAGACACTTCTCTTCCATATCTCCTTGTAGAATCCCCTTGGCTCCCCCCACTCCCTGGGAGTCTGTGGCTGCTCTCTTTCTACTCAGCCTCACACATTCCTCAGACCCCACAGGAATCAGGTCTCCAGCCCAAGCTGTGCAATCAAGCACATAACTGGAAAAGGCCCCTTGGCATAACCTAGCCCCTGGCAAGCTGACCCATGTTGCATGCATCCTGCATCTTGAGTCTTCATTCCTCTTGTGGTTTCATTGGCAAACAGTGTGGCATCCCCCAGCAGTGCCCGTCTTTGAAGCATTCAGTCAGTGGCTTCCCAGCTGTGTACTGGAAGAACTCTCCTGATTCCAGTATGTGCACGTACAGTATCAAGAAGTATTCATCTTCTGGGGGAAAAACAGAGTCTCCAGGATGGCTGATCCCTTTGAGAATCCTTTTTTGGCCAAGCCCACAGGCCAGATCTGCCAGCAGGTGCTCAGCCCCCCTGTGCTGTTGCAGAATCATTAATCCCTTTCATCTTTGTTGCACGCTTTTGGGCAGTGGAGCTGTAACAGGGATGTGTGATTGTGCAGCTTTTTATCAGAACAGAAATCTCTGAATTAATTAGCCATTTCTTATTTAGTTCTTCAAGCCCCAAAAGTAAGAGAAAGGAAGAAAGAAAACACAAAAAACAGTAAGTAGCAATTCATGGAGTTCCCTGCCTGTGCAAAGCTGGGGAGCTTGATGTGGTGGGTCCCCTGGAGCTAACACCAGCTACACAGCCCTAAGCAATTCCCAGGATTATTTCACAGCTAAAACCAGCAATTCTGGTTTTGCTGGAATGGAAAAGGGTTTGTAGAGGCTGGAGAACTTCCTCTTTTTTTGTGCTACCTCATTCAGTTCGTTCTTTGTATCTCACAAGGATATACAGTGTCTTGTTCATCCAGTCTTGGAAGGAGAGTCCAGCTTTTGTGGTGAGGGCAGCGTGAGAGGATGAGCTCGAATCTGCACTTCTCTGATTTCTAAGTGTTCAGTAGCACAGCCACCTTTTTTTTTTTTTTCCTCAAACTGGGCTCTGATGCACCTAGAAATCCCAGCTGTAAAACTAAGGCTTCCATGGTTATCAGTAAGAGCAGGCACCTCCCCACCCCAACACTGGCCAGTATGCAGTAGTCTAACAGGGTGGTCAACCCACAGATCAGATGCCCTGTGAGCATGCACTGACCCAGGGGAATGAGAGCTGCTAGAACTGCTCTTTGGGGATGAACCAGCCAAGGTGTTTAGCTCTCACCCTCCAGCTCACAGACCAGAGCTGAGCCACTCCTGGGTTCTGCAAACCTCATTGCTCCCAGAGATGGATCAGATAGATCCCAAGAGCTGTCTCAGATCAGGATTTTTGTATAACAGCTGCTTTTGCTTATCTTTGTGTTGAGTGACTGATTATCTAAATCACACAGGACCAGTTTTTCCTCCTGCAGAAAGGGAGAACTCTTAAACTGGAGGGACTGGTGCAGAAGGTGAAGAGCAAACATGGGTTTTTCACACAAATCCACTATGTGAGGGAGAGATGGTGCTGATTTCAGCTGTATGGAAATAAGGAAGGAGGATCCCAAAATGTGAAGTTTTAAAGGATATAATCATAGGTGTGAAAAGCAGCAGAGAAAACAGCAAGGCAGAGTTCAAGCAATTACCCTGGAGGTTGCCCTTTTGTCTTAAAGGAGATGCTGTTCTCAAGCAACTGATTTGCTGAATTTCTGTAGCGGTAAATTGCTAAATGCTGTCCAAGCAGGTCACATTAGTGCCACCAGTGACTGGCCATGAAAACAGGCTGTTCCCACCAGCTAACCCATCGTCAGCTTTGCTGCTGGCACAGCAAGACCAGCCTGAGCAGATGGTTACACTACCAGATCTAAAATATCTGCTGTGGTGGGCAATGTTGAGAGGCAATGGGCACAGGCAGTGACAGGCAGCCTGCCATCCCTTCACCCTGCTCCCTGCATGCAGGGCTTCAGCTGCTGGCGTGGGCAACAACAACCCTCTAGTACTAGGGCCACGTAATCCATCAGTGATAGCCTGAATGGAGCAAAGGGAAGTGCAGCAAAGGAACCGTGGGTCCCTGAGCATGGTTTGCTGGTAACTGCCCTGTGGCCCTCTCAGAGCAGGGAGCAGCAGTGACTGGGCAGGTAAAGCAGCCGGGTAAAATGGTCCTGTCCATCAAGCAGGAGTTGTGCATCAGGCAGGCTGCAGTTAGGGAAGCTGTATGTTATGTTTATATAGCAACCCTAAGAGCTGCTGGTAGGACTGGCTAGACCCTCCCACCCAGAGAGCGTGGGGAAAGCTGCCTGTTACTCAGTGTGCTGTGTTTTTTGGAGCCTGTCCTTCTGCATCTGCTCCTTAACCAGGAGCCTGCACTACAGAGAGGGTTGGAGCAAGAAGTGCAAGGGTTGGAGCTCTGTGATGGGTTGCCTGGAGGGACAGTGTTCCCACAATGAGACTCAGCAATGGGAAGGTCCCCAGCTGTGTCCTGGCTGTCTTGGGGTGGGCTGTAGGATGAAGGACAAACAGGCAAACTCATAACTCTTTAAAGTCTGGAAAGCAGAAAGGATGGGTGCTGTCTGCTGCATGCTAGTCCATAGATCTTCCCCCAGCAGGCTTCAGGGCCAACCTAATAGCTTGTGGTTAAAATGCTAGCATAGAACTGGGTAAGATGGCTTGCTTTCATGTTAGTATAGCTCTGAAGGGATGGAGAATTTCTCATGCCTTGGTGTCCTGCACAGTTTCATACACCAATCTCTGGTTTCAAACACAGATCTTCTTTCTGATTTGAATATTATTGACTCAGCCCCCAGCTGCTGGCTCTGGCACCCCTAGCCTGATGGTGTTTCTCCTCTCTGCTTCTTAAAGCTCCCGTGGGCGCCCGCGGAAGGCCCATCGGCACCGCCACCGCCGCTGCCACCCCCGCTCCGACAGCTCCGGCTCCCCCTCGCCCGGCTGCCGAAGCAGGTAACGTCACCACTGCCCAGCCCTGTCCTCAGACACTGCCCCATGGGCCGGTGTGATTGCAGCAGCCTGTGTGCCCCACAGGCTCTGTGCAGGGCACATCCTGCTCTGGCAGCAGCTTGTCACACACTGGGGGTTGAGCTTCTCACAGTTTCAGCCATGGGAGGGTTTTGCCTCGAGGAGCAGTGGCTGCAGTTTTCAGTCCAACAGTCACTTCTAATCCCCGTGGCTGATGAGCAGCCCATGACAGCTGATTCCAGCCCAGTCTCTCTTCCCCAGCCCAAGGGCTCTGTGCTGCTGATGTCCTAGGAAACTCTTAAACATGGTCTCAGCAATGAAAATACATCTGCCTTTGGCAATCTATAGCCACTGTCTTTGACCTGATTAAAATCTCTGTCCTGTGGATGACAGAGGCATCCTGGGGCTGGCTAAGTGGGTGCTGGTGCTAGACCTGGCATAACTGCAATTGCAAGTTTCTACCCATCATCAGTTCATGCTTCACGTTTTCTGAAAGCACTTGAACAAACCACCCCCACTCTCCCACTTCACTCCTCTTGACTGCTGGGAATTTTCTTATGAAAAGCTGATGATCAGTGGGGGGAAGAATGGAATCAGTAATTGGAGGGGTGTTCATGCAAATGCAGAACATGTCTTCTTTTGGAGGTGTATTACCATAGGGACATCCAAGGCTGTGTGAAGATATGATTTGCCTTGAGCCACCATAAAATCAGAAATTGGTGCTGAAATCTGAGGTTAGGGCCCAAAGCCTGGATGCAATATATATATATTTTCTTAAAAAGCAGAAAACCAAAACACCCCTTTTCTCCCATCACAACTCCCCAGAGCAGTCCTGTGGAGGCCCTTCTCCCGCAAACAGTGTCCTAGCACAGCGCTGACCAGGGTTTGTGTGGAGCTGGTAAAGGGGCAGTCCTGCAATGCTGAGGAGTAACGGTTGGGCTGTTCATGTCTCCTGGAGGCACAGAGCCAGGTCTCGGGAGGAAGGGTGTAAAACACGGCGAAGACGCTCCCGGCACCACTCAAAGCTCATGGCAAAGAGAAGCTCCTCTGCAGAGGTTCAGGCCAGCCAAAGAGCCAGCCAGCCCCTCACACTCTACAGCTTCTTGTCTCCCAAGGAAGTAGTAAGTATTACACACTGTGCTTTGCTGGAACTAGCCACAGGAACCTGGGCAAGAAATCTGATATGAAATTTTTATAACTCAATTATAGCAATGTTAGACAAAGTTGGTTAAAACAGTGTTATTTATTAATGGTGCTGTTCTTCAATGTATCTAGAGTCATTCCTTCCTTCAGCACTTTCACACCGAGGGTGGGGCTGGAGAGGGGAAGAATTTGCAAAGGCTGTAGCCTATAAATAATGAATTGAGGACGTTTAACAAAAAGTGGCCTCCAGCAATGATATTTTACAGGGAAGTGTTTGTTATGCAGTCTTTGCTCAGCTGGATGTGAACTTAATTCACTGGTCTTCATGTCCAAAAGTTTAGTCCTTCAGGGGAAGAAAGGGAATCAAAGCTATATAAAAGAAACATTTACATTTAATGAGTTGGTGATTATTGGCAGGGGATATTTTCTGACTATCAGGATCTTTCTAGGATCACTTTGCTCTGGACTGACAAGCCCAGGAGCCAAATTCAGAGCTCAGGAGCAGCTCTCATGATGGTAATGGGAACTGCATGTGCGGCCGAGGGTGAAATCAGGCTCAGTGCCTTGGGATGTTTTTCCATATACATGGGAAAGGATGATTTAATACATACGTTAGAATTGAGGGAGCAAGAGATGGAGAGAAATATTAGATAGAGATTGATATGAAGCCTTCCTTTTTGATGGCACCTTTCCTCTTTGTTCCTGGTAGCTGCAAAGCGGAGGTGTGGAGCTCTTTGATCGTGGTGTCAGTACCCACTAGGCATTCTGGAGAGATAAATGGCTACGTAGGACTCAAGGTAGTGCAGAGTCTCCTACTCGTGTGTGGATGTGTAATGCTAGAGGTGTCTTGAGTACAGAGTTCTCCAAGCCCCAGAGTGGTATACAACAGGGAAGTGGTTTTCTCGTTTAGGCTCAGCCATCAACTGGAAATAGCTCAGCCATATGTGGTAGCTCCATCAGATAGGAGATAGTGCCAGCAAGAGGAGAGGCTTCACCCGCACAGACAGCATTCCCATCCAAATACACAGCGATTAGACGTGGGTACAGACAGGCACAAGCTGTCTCTCAAGATTATAGATATGCAGATTTGCTCTCGTTATATACATCTACTGCCTGTGTAGTGCACATGAGTCATTGCTTATAGAGCCATATAAGGCAGAGTGAGGAGCAGAGCCTGCACACCACGCTCAGATGTGTGTGCTCCTGTGCGCACATGCACAGAAAGAATAACAAGGTATGAAGCTTTTGTTGCCAGGAGCCTGGGGTGTTGCCCTCTGTCAGCTTGGGAAGGTAGGAATGAGATAAAAGCTCCTCCTAAAAACCAGCCAGCCAAAGACCGCATCATGTCACCAGGTTTTTTTTATTTTGGTTCAAGCTGTGTATTTTACAGAAATGTTTTCAAGTCTAAGCCTGGTTTTTAATTGGTACTAGGTTTTTCTGTCTCTGAAGCCAGGCTCCCTGAGTCCTGTGAGGCCGACTGCCAGCTGTTCCGTTCCCTGAGCAAGAGTAAACTCTAATTTAGAACTGTAAAAGCTTTAAAATGAGCTAAACTCAAGCATGCTGCACTCCGCTTTCCACTTGCTTCACTCAGGGTACATGAGCACACAAGCTGCAGGGCAGAGAAAATCAGAGCTTTATAGTCCCAGGTGCAGGGGATGGATGCAAAGTAAAAGTCATCAGGCCCTTGCTGCATTCTTTCTAGTAAGGGTTAATAACACAGGCAAATATTTCAATGACTAAAAAGCATCAGTATCTTGACTATGCAGCCCACTAGTGTCCTTTTGTTCCCCAAGAGCAGCATGCTTTCCTGGGACATCACTCAAGAGCACATTGAAACACTTGTTTAAATGGAAGCCCCTGGTTAAGTGTTGCCCCTGAATTTTTCTGAATAAGGTCATTAAATATCATGTACTCAAAACTAGTAAAGGCAAAATAGAATGGGAAATTTGTCTCATTTATTAATGACTATACACCACTCTTTGATGCCTCTCCTTTTTGTGAGTTAAATGGTTGCTCTATAAATAAGCTCAGACTCCACTGTGAGAGCAGCCTGGATGTGTTATGAAATGAAAATGTGCTCTTGCAGAAAATGTTGGTCACGTATTACAAATAAATTACTGGAAAAGAAAAGATTTTGTGGAAAATTCCAAATTCAAAAATGCCCTGTTTTGGTGCTCTGTGGTGGTTGATGTGTCACACTCCCTCCCCTTCCCTCTGGCCTGGGGTTCCCAGCTAAAACATCCTTACCTGGGGAGATGCATTGTCACATCTTCAGAGGAAAGGGACTGATCAAGGGAGAATCGCAATGTGCAGAAAAGACCCAGAGAGATAACACACAGACTCCCATGAGGTAATGCTATAGCAGGGCCAAATCAAAGAGTTTGCTTTTAAAGCCAATTTTTACTGTGTATTCTTTTTTCTTCTGAAAATTTGAAGCATTTTGTGGTAAATTCTGCCATCTTTCCCCCTGCCCTGCCCTCCAGCTTGTCTTCCTTGCTTCCTACTGAACAGTCACAATTTCTAACTTGGTAGTTTATGAGGGATCAAGCACACAAAATAATGCCCTGCCCATGCATCTACCTTACTGCTTCTTTCCCTCCTGCCTTTGTGCGTAAGTTAATGCATGCACACGTGCAGAAACACCCCAGAGTTCCCTACTACTTTTCTTTTTGGCAGTGAATTTCAAGGCTTCTCCCTCATTCTCCCTTTGAACTCGCCATAGCTACCAGCTGAGAATGGGACTGTGGGGCTGTGCCTGAGCACACAGAGAAACCGTGGGTACTGTGCAGCAGCTATTTTTGAAGAGAACACCCCCAACCCACTGCAGCCTCTTTATTCCTCACTGACACAGATGTATTACGTGCCACTGTGCTTTCAGTTGAGCAGTGCAATATAAATACCCACAGGGTACGGGTCTAATTGCCTCTGTTGTACCTGATGAAGATAACTGCACACTGCATACGCTTGCCTTGCCAGCTCCTTTAACGCCACTGAAACTCATTTACGGTGTCACAAATTAACAGGGGCTGGAGCCAGCTTTTCAGAGGGGCTCGGTGGGGTACGGTTGTTTCAAATGATGCCATTTGTTTTTGTGCTCACGTGTCTGCAGGAGGGTAGAAGTGAGGAAATACTGTGCAGGGGCTCAGGAAAACTTCTAGTAGAGCTGGATATTGGCTTGGTGTTGCTGTTTTCTAGGCTGGGATTTGGCTTACATGGGAAAAGCTAATCTTTTAACTGTTAGGCTGCATGTTTCTGACAACAAACAGGGTCCCTGAAGAGCAGAAAGGCAAAGCCTTCCATAAATATGTAAGTTTTTCTTTTTTTTGCCTTTCCTTTTCTCTGGTCCCAGCCAGGGGACTGAGGTTGCCCCTGGTTATTGTCCAGTAAATTCATAGCTCAGCACAGGGACTGCAGGGTGCCAGCAGCCTGGGGTGAAGGAGGGATGCCTGCAGCTCTTGAAGGGCTGTGCTCTACACCAGGTACCAAAGGAGGTGGTGGAAGGCAAAGTCTTGCTCTGAAGTAGTGCCAGCCTGGCCCGAGCCAAGGTGGGGACACCCTGGCCTGACCCACGTGACACTGGCTGCACCCCAGCAGGCTGGAGAGAACAGAGACAGTTTGTTCCTTTGCCAGGCAGAGGAACAAACCTTTGCCAGGCATTCTCAGGAGTTCACCCCAGCAGCGGATCTGTGAGCCAGGCTGCTCAGCAGTGCTGCCATCCAGCCCCAGTAACCCAAGCTCTGACCTTGCAGGGACAGTTGTGTCATTGCCTGGACTTCGCTTAGCCTTGGTGGTGGAGAAAGCCTCACCCTGAACTCTCCATCTAGCAATAAAAAGGGCATTTTCCACTTGATATTCCTTGAGTCGGGGATTCATAATGGTGCAAAAAGAGGTAATATTGTATTCCTACATCACTGGTATTTTTTGTGCTCTGTTAATAAGATGTTGACTTTCCAGTTGGGGCAGATTGTCAGCAGAGATGAGCCCATTTGCCCAGGCAAAGGCCTTCCCCAGCTCCCTCCTCTGGAAGCTGGAGGAAGCCTAGAGCAGACACATGGTCTCCCTCCCTGAGCAGCCCCTCTCAGCAGGAGCTGCTCCCCATCCCCACAGCTCCTCAGCAGATGTCTGCCAGGCCCTCACCGAGAGCAGGGCTTGATGGGGTCAGGGATGCAAATTTCTTATTCCTTTCATCATTACAATGCACAGAAAGAGAAAGGGAGACATTGTGCGCCTCTGAAAAAGAGTTGTAAAACGAGGAAAAAAAGACCCGAGAAAGAAATGCTCCAATCTAAGTGAGGTTGTGCCACGCTGCTTGTTCATGGATCTTAGTCCCCTTATGGCTGAGAAAATGTTGAGTTGTCTCTTGCCTCAGGCTGTTTGCAGCACAGTAAATGGACTTGTTTGATTTAATTGGAAGACGAGTAGTGATTGTATTTTTGTAACCTATTAGGCTGTGCTGCCTTGTGGTCTAGGATTGCATTCAAAATTAGTCTGAAGTATGAGTGAGGGCCTCATTTCTACTCCCCCTTCATCTTGATTAAGTAATAGTTTGAAACAAAAAAATCCAATAAATATATATCTAGGGTTCCCTAGAGGGCAGCAGCAGGTCCCCTGCTGAAAGATGAAGGAAGCAAAGTTCACTGAGATTATTTAATTACTTATTAAAGAGGGGGGGGGGAAAACCCTTATGTTCACATAGAGAAGGTTAGATTCATGAAAGAGCAGACTCTTTTAAGACATCCTAGAAAAATAAAAAGCCATTAGAATTCAATTGAGCTCTGCATGGTGTTTGCAGACACAGTGCTCTGTTTCCATCTCGTGTGGCTGGCAGGCCTTTCAGGAACAGTAAAATGGTTCAGAAGCAAAGCCAAGGTCATCAGATGGGGACTTTTTCTGAGCAGACAGGCAGGTTGAGCACCTGGAGACTCATCCTAACTCTTGCTTCAGGACAGAAAGCTCTCCTGGAGCCCAGGGGAAGCCCCTGGCTACAGCCTGGTGCCCTGAGGTGGTGGGGCTGGGAAGCTGCTGTGTGTCCCTGGCACCTGCCTTGCCCCAGCCAGACCCTCCAGCCCTCACAAGGACCATGGGCTCCATGTTTCACTGATATCCACAGATCTTTCCAGAGTGCTGCTACCACAGACGTTGAGCTACAGAGGAGCTTGTTGATCCTCAGGTCATTTGACAGGTTTAGTAACATGCTGACAACAGTTGCTACTTTGAAGACAGACTCTAGCAAAGGCAAAGCAAAAACACACGTCCCAGATCCCAGCAGTGCTCTTAAAAGCTGTTTAGAAATGCCAAGAAACTGCTGTTTTCCTTGGCAGAAATAAAGGCCTTTTGGTTTAGACAGGGAGGGAACAGAGGCGAAGTGCTCACATGTGCCGTGCTGGGTGAGTGTCCCTGGGAGCAGCCCCCTGCCCACTCTATTCCTATCTCTGTAGCCAGGGAGTACCTCATGTGGTGGCTTAATACCTATAAATGAAAGGTGGTCAGAAAGCTGGTTGTCCCTTGGTTAGTGTTCAGACCTAATGCAAACCATAACCCATCTTTTTAAACAAAATATCTGGTGCCCTGTTTGAAAGCATAATCCTGTATCTCCTGGGATGTGGCTGGGGAGAGCACAGTGGTTCATAGCAAGGAGGCCAGTTCTCCTGGGGCTCTGGATGTGGCATCAGGGTTTCAGAAAGAAGTGGTGAAAAACAGAGCCAGATACCTGCTTCTTTGATATTCCAATTCTACTGGAGTAAAAAGGACTGGTATAGAAGCGCTATGGCTGAGCAGTTGCTGAAATGAGCACTTGCAATGTGTGTCTCCAGTCATTCCTAGTTGGGAACATTTGGGAGATGTTTCTACTCTGTCTAGGGCTTGTGTTGAAGACGCAAGTTGACTAGTGAAGAAGGTTCACTTTGTTTCCCATGTTTGCTGCTGGAGCTCCCAATGCCTCTGAGTTAGGACTGACCACAGCTTAGAAGTTAGAATGGGGTGGGGATAGAGGAGTCCCCAGCTCCAGTATGGATTTGCTGGGATGAATTAATTCCTGCCCCTCTGTCCCTTATCCCAGGAGCAGTAATGCCTCTCTCTCTGGCAACATACGAAGTACTTGGAGATCCTCCAACTCCAGGTGTTTTCAGAGCGTGAGGATATTATGGGCAGTCCTTCTGAGCACTGTGTGCTGAGAGCCACTCTGTGTTGGCAGCTCCAGCCTGGTTTCAGTCGCTGCTGGTTCAGCACATGCATCTGAGTCAGCTGTCCCTGTCCCACTTAGCACCTCTTGAACTAGATCTAGAGCACCAGCCCCCACCAGGGACACAAATCAGATGCTATGGGCAGGAGGGTGGCTGTGAAGGCACCATCTGATGGGATGATGGAGGAGCTCCATGTAAACAGTGACTCTGTAGGTCCTCTGTGGATAAGAAAGCCCTGTTCCAGGACTAAGCTCTCCAAAGGAACAGGCCCTGCTGTGTGACAATGGTTCCAGGTCTCCTCTGCTCCCTGGGATATTGCCATCGTTGCAATGTGTTTTCTCAGCTCAGGATACTCCAGATTTGTGAGTGCATGGCCCAGGTCCCCACTGTGGAGAGCATGGCATAAAGGGAGGGCACTGTGTGCCCCAAAGCACAGTGTGAGGACATGTACAGGTGTCTGAAGGAGCACAGCTGCTAGGAACATGTTGGAGGATCATCTTGAGTGGGGGGAACCAAACCTATGTGTCCACACTCTAAGAACCCTGGACCAAATCTTATGGGTGGGAATGAGGAGAGCAGAGCATCTGAGTGAAAAAGGAGGAGACCACACAAGTGCAGACATGCTGGGCCATGTTTGGCCCTAATTTTCACCCCACTGCAAGGACAGATGTTAGCACTAAGACTCAATCCCAGTGCCAGTACATTCCAGCGCTGGCTCAGGTAAATGCCAGTGAGTTAAAACTGAACCATAAAATACTCAAATGATGTAAATCCCCTTAATGGTGCTGAGGGTGCCAGACAGCAGCCCTACCCAGGGCAGCCTATGTGGGTCTGGGGTCCTTGCTGACTCCATTGGGTCCAGCAACCCCCCAAAACCCATCCAGGGTACGGCTGATCCCCCTGCAGAGGCTGCCAGGAGCAGGGCTGCCACTCCCTCCCCACAGCTCTCCAGAGCAGCACAGCAGGGGAGGATATTTTTCCTCCTCTACTTAATTTTTTTTCCTTCTTCCTGTTGTCACTTCCACAAAAGCCCAGGGGATTTTAGTGCAAGCTGTGACTTTTCAGCCCAAACACTCAACCCCCAGGACCGGGCTGGGCAGCCTCGTTCAAAGTAGAAGGAAACAAAACTGAATGATGAGTGAGAAGCGAGCAGACAGAAAGCAGAGGTGCCATTGGCATAGAGGAGGCGAGCGAGCAGTTGGCAGTGTGGATTGAAGAGAGGGGTTATGTTTTTTTCATGCAATTTGAGACTCTAATGATGGACTTATGTTGCCCGCTCTTCCTTTTTTCTTACACCTTACCTACTAAAGGAGGAGTTCTTGATGGGTAAGTGGATGCTGTCCGCAAGACACCAGGGAATTTATTAGAGGTCACTCGAGCGCATTAGCTATATCTTCTTCAGGGGGAAAAAAGCACACAAAGAACTATCTGTATACCTTTTATTTCCAGAGGGATTTTTCTTTTTTCCCCTCCCACCTACCTTTTTTCTTTATTTTTTTTTCCCCTTTTTTTTTTTGTTTCCAAGTGATAAGCTTGTTTACTTGCCAGTTTTTTATTTTGTACAGAAGCCCTTAATTTGATTTGATTTTTCTTTGCTTCTTTTAGTGACATTCATTCAGTTCTTTATTAAGCTTAAAAAATTCATACACTTAAGATTTTGTTTTATTTTTGTTTTCTTTTTGAGGATTATGTAGGGTTTTATATGTACATACTCACTTCTGTTTTGTTGGATTTTTTTTCCTCCCCTTCCCTAAGGTTAAATAAGGGCTTTGTCCCCTGTTATATCTTTTTTTCTTTAGTTAGTTTTTTTGACTCTTTGGTTGCCCGTTTACTTTGTTGAACTCTTTTGTTTAACATGACTCGCATGCTGATACTCTTTGCATGATCTCTAAATCTTCCCGTTATCATAGCAGGGGGAAAAGAAGTTTCTTCTTACTGTGGATTTCTTTCAGGGATATGTGCTTTTGTTTTTTTCTCTCCTCTTTCTTCTCTTTCTTTTTTTCTTCCTTTCCTTCTTACTTTGTTTCTTTCCTTCTTACTTTGTTTCTTTCCTTTCCTTTTGTTTCAGTGCATCATGATGATAAAATTTCTGGGTTTATTTAAAAAATAAAAAAGCAAAGTAAAACCAAAATCACCCCCAAAAAAACCCGTTCAAACAATGCCAAATGGCTTTTTTGCTTTCAGATCTCTCAGTCAGGGTCTTCTGCTGACCTCTTTACCAAAGCAGACAGCCCGCCTGGCAACCTAGCCAGCCAGAACGGAGAGTATCATGAATATGACTCAGGAAACGATACTTCCTCCCCTCCCTCCACTCAAACGAGCTCATCCAGGTCAAAGGACAGCCAGGAGAAAAGAAGTCTAGTCCATGATGGCTTTGGCCATGCCTTCTCGTCCGGGAAGCCCAAACTGGCCAACAGCGATAACAGCTCTGATTCAGGAAATTCCTTCACCAGTTGCTTTTCCCAGACCAAGGGAACAGCTTTGGAAAATCTGTCTCCAGATGTCCAGGGACAAGACCGAAGGTCAGTGATTACCAGTAGCTGCTGCTGGCAGCCGAATACCTGGTATGTTGTTGCTCTGTATCTCCTGCCCGCTCGCCAGTTGTGGTGGTGAGCTGGCAGGGAGGTGTTTGTGGTCTGGAGGCAGGTAGATATAGATCAGACCCACAGTCTTGCCAGTCTGGAGTCCAGAACCCAGCAATGACCAATGTTGTAGCCTGAGGAGGAAGATGAGAGCCTCTGGGCATTGCCTGTGCCAGCTCTGCTGGCATTAGTGTGGCTAAGGCAGGGCTTGGCCCCAGGTTGAGCTGTGTCCTCAACTCAGCCCTGCTCAGCTGGACATGACCATGGCAAAGAAAAGACTCACTGGCCCTTCTGGGCAAAATCTGGAAGGCACGTTGGGGGGTGGCTGTGCTAATTTTTGGCCCTCTGCTAACTGTGGGGAAGGGAAGGGGGTTCACTTTCACTAAAACCATTTCAGGCTGTTCTTTCACTTGTCCAACAAGCCAAATCCAGCCTGCCTGTTCCCAGTGCTTTCAGGACTGGTCCTGGGTGACAAGACAGCATCTCCTGCAGATGGGGAGCACAGAATAACACAGCAGCAGCTCTGTGTGCTGGGACCATGGGTCATCAGGGCTGGGGGCAGGAGTCAAACCACCACCCAGTGCCACAGGTCATCATCAGATGCTAGCCTCCATCACTGCCTCTCATTGCTGGGGGTTTGCCAGGGAATATGAGGGATGGAGGCAATGAAGCTCAGTGGCTGGTACTCAAGGCTGTGCTCAGACAGTGGCGTTCAGGAGCTCTTCCAGCTCAGGCCCTTGGGTCTTAAAGGCTGAGAGTTAGAGTCAGGATGTGTTCTGAGGGAGGGAGCCAGGGGAATTGGTGTTAGGAAGAACAAGCCCTCTATTTTCAGTCAGAGGGTAAAATTTCAGGGCTGTATATATGTTTCACGTTGTGAGTCCAGTGGGATAATTCTGCCTTCACATGGGTGGAGCTGGGATTGCAGCTGGCCATGGCTGTTGGGAGCCCAGCCCTCGCTGCTGGGCTCTTACCCCAGTTCACACCCAGGGCACTTCTGGAAGCAGAGGAATTCACTCGGCCCTGTCCACAGGCAACAGGACATGCCTGTTCATGCTGCTCCACAGCCAGGCTGGAGCCCAGGCCCTCGCCCTGCCATGCTCTGGCTTTCCCCTGCTCCAGCACTTCTCACCTTGCCCCCTCCCCAGGCTCTGTGCCTCTCACCAGCCTGACCCAGGTTCTGCCAACCAGACACCTCTGGTGTGTCAGGCATGAGGCAGAAGAGCTGCTCCTCACAGCACCTGAGACCTCTTCCACAGCCTGGATGGTGAGCTCCTGGGCTCTAACCCACTCACACAGCATCTCCTGCAGCAGCAGCCTGGGGAGCTGGGAGGTGTCTTTTATCCCCAGTTGGGGAATGGGAGTACTTGCTGGCTGGAGCACGGTGCTCCCCTCAGCCAACAGTCCCGGTTCAGCCGCAGCTTCAGTGACTGTCCAAATATATGTTCACAGAGGGTGCCTGTCCTTGTGCCTCAGCTGTTCAGAGGAGAAGAAGCGACCCTTCCCACCATCCCCAGCCCCCAGCTCCCCACCAAGGCCCTGCTCCCGCAGCGAGTCCTACACCAGCACGGGCAGGTCCTCCCCTGGTTCCAGCCGCTCCAGCCGCTCCCGCTCCTCACACCACAAGGCCTCTCCCAGGTACTCCCGAAGCAGGTCCTGCTCTTCAGGAAAGAGGTAAGACCAGCCAAAACAGCTGTCTCTGTGACCCTGGGCAATGGCTAACTCTTGCAGGCTGGCAGGCTCCTTGCAGGGGGAGGTGTAAGACTTTGGGGGGTGCTTAGGGATCCACATGGCTTGGGGTGAGCTGGCAACACAGAGCCAAGCTGAGACCTCTTACCCACCATGAGCCCAATCAGGAGGAGCCTGGTACAGCCTCATCCTCCAGCATCTCTAACTCTTTTATGGTTCTTGCCTATCTCCAGGTCTTCCTCACGTTCCCCCAGCTACTCCTCCAAATCCTGCAAAAAAAGTCCTGGGAGCAGGAGTTCAAGGCCTCGACGGAGCCCCAGTTACTCCCGCTACAGCCCTAGCAGGTATGTCTGTCTTCTCACCTGGTATCTGCTGCCTCATCTTCCCGCTGTCTGCATCACTTGTTTGGGCTCCAGCACACTTGCTGGCTCCTGCTAGCCCCAATCTGCTCCCTCAGCTTCCTCACTGGGTCCTTTAGTCCTCAGCACCGGGGTGAGAGGGAGTCCCCTGGACACAGAGGGGACTCTGCGTGTGACAGAGTGTTATGTTCGCCCTTAGTCCTGTGGAAATGTCTCACCATTTACTGCCCCACAGCTGGTGCTGGTTGCAGAGGGAGGAGCCCAGAGATGATCCTTTCACTTCCTGTGGAAAAGTGGATTTCCCATAGCCAAGGATAGCTCTGCGTGGATTCAGGGGAAGTTCACGCACAGCACTTTTGGGGGTGGGTTGCTGGGCAGGAGACCAGGTTTATCCTTAGCTTTGAAGCATCGCTGTACCTCACACAGAGCGAGTGGCAGGTGAAGCAGCAGTTCCTCAGCTCCAAGCCCTTTCAGGGGACATGCTGTGCAGCCCGGAGCACAGATGGCTGCTCAGTGGGGTTTGCCAGGACCGTGTGTGGGTGGGAGATGCCTCATAGGAAAACCTGGGGAGTGCCCCTCTCTTGGATGCTGGTGTAAACGGTGGGCAGAGTGTTAGGCTCTGGCTGGGTCTGCCCATGGCTTCCATCGCTTGAGAAGTCTGCAGCCCTTGTCAGAGAGGGATGTGATTGCAGCAGGGAAAGGCACTCTGCTTTTCAGAGTGGTGGCTCTACTGAAATGTTGTCAGGCCCTAGGAAGTGTCCATGCTGCGTGGGCAGATGCCAGGTACCCTTGTGCTGGCATGAGCCTGGCAGAGGGGAACAGTCCAGGCAACTCTACTCCCTCCGCACCCCATAGAAAGCACTCATCCCACAGCTCAACCCTAGAGATACCTTTGGGTGGGTTTTCCTGGAAACATCTCTGCTGCTCTGAACATTTTGCACCCTTAAAATGTTCATTCCCAGAGTCTGACTCTTGCAGGCTGTGGCAATCCCTGCACTGCTGTATGAGAATATCCCCTGTGTGAGAGGATCAGGCCCTTGACCTGTGGCACGTTGCTTTGCAGATGGCACTGAGCAGGGTGTATGAAGTCATTTACACTCCAGGGAAGGGCCTGTGCTGACAAGTAGGGGAAGTTAACGAAAGAGCAAAACCATAGCAACACGGGCACTCCTTCTGGGGAGGGTGTGGAGCCACACAGCCCCACGGGGACACCAGGTCCTCTGCTCACGTGGGGCATGGTTGTTCTCACCTGCTTCTGCAGCATGGCCAGCAAGAGCAGCTTTAGTAGGGGTAAATACAGAGTGCATCCACAGCCACTGTTATGTGGAAGCCATCGTAGCTTGGCAGTGCAGGGCCAGCAAAAGATACTGCTGAAACCCCCAGACACCATTCGTGTCCAGCCAGATGAGAGTCTCTTTGTCCAGCTAAGTGAATGTGCACAGGGCTGATGCCACCAGAGTGCTTTGCTCACAGTAGTCCCTTTTGGAGCTGAGCATCCTCTGCTCATCTGTGCTTTGTTGGTCGTTACCTCCACATCCAAAACCCACCCCACAAAGACCCAGCAGTGACTGTTTCCAACCTGCCTCCCCAGGGACCGTGAGCGGGAGCACAACTACGGCTCCAGTGAGAAGGAGTCGCAGCGGGAGCGGCAGCGCCGGCGCAGGTCCTATTCCCCCCTGAGGAAGCGCAGGAGAGACTCTCCCAGCCACCTCGAAGCTCGGCGCATCACAAGGTAAGGAGATGAGGTCCCATCGTTTGGAGACAGGCTCAGCTGCCATTAACCAAGGGGATGTGAGATGTCCTTGGGTCCCAGCCCTTGCCAGCAGAAGTTTCTCCAGGAGACCGGTTTCCCGGAGCCTGATCAGCAGGCCCTTCTGCACCTCCTAGAGCTTGGGGATTTAGAGGCAGAGGCAGAGGGAGGATGGGGGGGTCTCAATTGTAACGGCTGAAGAAAAAGGTCAGATGAAGTCAGAGCAGGGACTCATCTGTCAGGTGCCAAGAGCATCCCTCCAGTCTTTGTGTTTCACCTTCTCCTGTGGTAGGTGTCTCACACTGTAGAGAGGGTCAAATACTGACTCTAACCTTCACACTGAGGGCTCTTTAAGGCAACATCAAGCAGAGCCCAGCCTCAGACTTGGCACTTGGGACATTCCCCAGGGCCATGGAAGCGGGTGGTTTGAATCCCAAGGCCTGGCAGCTACCTGATCTCTTCCTGTTTTCTTTCAAACAAACACAGTCACATCTGGGGGGAGTGTTGTGCAGAGTAAACAGCGCTTTTTGGGGATTTTGTCAGTAAATCTGTCCTTGTGCTTGTCGTAACCCACGTCTCTCTGTCCCACAGTGCCCGCAAACGCCCCATCCCCTACTACCGACCCAGTCCCTCCTCCTCCAGCAGCGCCAGCAGCTACTCCTCCTGGTACAGCAGCTTCAGCCGCTCCCGGAGCCGGAGCTACTCCAGCTCCCGAACGAGCCGGAGCCGAAGCTGGAGCAGCAGCAGCAGCGAGGGCAGGAGCCGCAGCCGGAGCTCGGGCCCCAGCAGCAGCCGCAGCAGGAGCAGGAGCTATGACTCAGGAGGCAGCTCCGACAGCCTGCATCGCTAGGGAGTGCCACGAGTCACTCCAAATTCCTGGCATTCTCCGCTCCCTTCCCACCTACCTGGCCATTGATAACAATCATCCCTGATACTGGTGTGGTGGCACTGGCGGGTCCCCCTTCCCCAGTTTGGAATAAGAGCCCTCGTGTGCCCAGTGCAGCCACTTCATGGAGTGGATGGATCAGCCCCAGCTCCCCAAGCTGGGGCTGGAAGAAGAGTTGGTGCTTTACAGAGGGTCTGTCACAACAGACCTGCTCCATCCTCCCCGAAGTCCTTGTCTCTCCGTCGCTGCTGCTCTCCAAAGCACTACCAGCTGGTCCAAAGGAAAGAATTCAGCTCCTTGCTCTTCTGCCAAACTAGGAACCAGCAAATTAATTTCTCTTGGAGGGAGAGAGCCTGTTAGGGAGGAATTTGCTGGGAAGCTTTGTAGATGAGTGGGGGTGACCTGTCCCCATCGAGGCAAATATCAGGTCCCTTGGGTCTCTCCTCCAGAGTTTCTGCCTGTGCAGCAGGCCTCTTCCATGAGAAAATATTTATTTATTGCCCATCAGCCAGTTCCTGCTATAAATAGAAGGCTAGAAATCCCTCCTGACGTAATTCCTGGGGAAAAAAAGGTCATTCCTGCTCTTTCTCCTGCCCTTTCCTACCAGACATGCATCTTCTTTTGCAGGGTTGTTTTATCCCCCCCCAGCACTGCGACTTGCTTGCAAACAAGCTGCTGAAGTCTGAAGTAGACGTGGGGCTGGTGAGGTAGAAGGGAAAAGGGAGCTGGTGCCACGCTGGGCTCCGAGGGCCAGGCCACGGTGTGGGAGATGGGCCCTTCTTGGAGGAGTTCTCCTCTTGGAGGAACTCTCCCACAGTTTGGGTTTATCTAGAGGGAGCATGATGCTGGTGGGGCTGCGAGGAGACATGGAAACAGCCTCTCTGCAGGAGTAGTGAGCACATGGGGTGAAAAGGGCATTGCCTGAGCCAGGGACCCCAATGCGCCTTCCTCATAACAGGCAGCAGTTTTAAGCAGTGCCAGGTTTTGAGGATCTTCTTGAGCCCCTCAGGCTCCCCTGAGGCAGGACCAGCAGCCCCATTGCAGGGCCCGTGCTGGGCTGCAGCAGGATGCACTCACACCCCAGTTTGTCTGATGGAGCAGTGCCAGGGGGACAGAAAAGACCCCCCAGTAATTGCCTATTTTTCCAAGGAGCCGCAGGCAGCGGCGGGAGGGCCCTGCCTGCCCGGGCAGCCCTGGCCCAGGGGTTTTGTCTCCCTGCCAGCCCAGCTGCCTGTGCAATTACTGTATTTAGCAGGGTAACAAAGGCTTCTCCCAGCACAGGCTGAGCCAGTGCTGAGGATTTTTTCTCTTACAACACCTGGGTGCTTAGAGACGCTAATTTAGGCTTAAGACTTCCCTCCCTTTTTCCATCCCCTCCCCTTCCATCCTGCATGATTATTAACAAGTTTGGGCTTAATGAGTCAAGGAGGTGTGTCGCTGAAGTGTCACAGGAAAGGACCAGGTGGAGCCAGCATCTGCTGGAGGAGGAGAGGGGGTAGAAAGGAATGCAATTCCCTCCCAGCTAAAGAGTTGCCTACAGCCCCCCAGCCCCACTGGCAGCAGGTGAAGGGGCAAAGGGGCAAGTGGAGGAAGTCCAAGTGCCACGTGGTGTTCTGGTGGGGCTGGATAATCACTTCAGCAGGAGTATAAATCTGTTAGCTTTGGAAAGTACAGCAGCGTGGGGTGTGTTTCCACCTGGGTGGTATGAAGGGAAGTTTTATGCCAGGGGTCCCTTTTCCCAGGATCCTTTCTACTGCTGGTCCCCCTTGTCCTGTGCCTTCAGTCCCCAAAGACCCATCTTTTCCCAGTCCCTCATTCCCTGTCTTGCTCCTTGCAGGTAACTGGAGGATGAGGGTGGCTGAGCAGAGAGCTGGGCAGTAGCTTGGTGTCTGTCTCCTGGGAGGCCACTTTCTAGGACATAGAGAAAAGCATTCCAGGTAGGGCTGAGCAAACGCCCCAGGGCTGTGGTTGAGGGATCAAAGGTGGGGTGTTCTTGCAGTGGGGTGTCACTGCCTTCCCTCCTGTGCTGGCCCAGGCAGCAGCCCTTTGGCTGTCTTCTGCAATGAACTCCCTTCTCGTAAAGGGCTGAAAACCTCAGTTTTTCCCCAGAGTCTCACCCAGTTTGAGGCTGATATGCCCCATACTTCTGCTCCCCAGGAAGACTTCAAGGCAGTGAAGGGAGCCCAAACCCCAGTTTTACCAGTGTTTTAAGAGTATCCTCATGCCTCTTAACACCTTCTAAGGCACACATGCATCTGTAGCAAGGAACCAGCGAGCCAGGAGGTCAAAAACTGGGGAAGAGAAGAAGAGGGGCTTTGTGCAGCTGGTGTAAATACCAAACACAACACTGACTCGAGCTCCTCGTGGCTGGGGATGGATGATGGAAGCACTGCATCGGGGTCAGCAGCACCCACTGATCATGGGACAGGAGATGACCTTGAGGGTTTCAGGGGAGTGACAGCAGCTCTCGTACCCCTCCAGCTGATCCATGCTCCAGGAGCTGCCTCTGCTTGTACAGCCCATGGCAGCTACACACTCCTGGGGTTTCCTGAGCAATCTGGTGTTGGAGTAGACCTCTTAAGTTATTTATTTATTTATTTATTTTTAACTGTATGTCAGAATGGATGCAGGTGGTCACTGTTACCAGTATTTATTTATTCTATTTTGTTGGTTTGTTTGGGTTTTTTTTAACAGTAAGTTATTTTTGGACCTGTTTGTTTGTTTGAATGTATCCATGCCACTGTTGTCGTGTCACAGTTTGCAGGGCTGAGCCCTCATGGTGAGGTGGCTGGAGGAGTGATGGTCACTCTGCTGCCAACATGTCCCCGTGTCTGCGCTTTCTGGAGCAGGGTGGAAGGTGTGATGGACAGAGGGATGCAGGGCAGAGCTGTCTGATGTCTTTCCTGTGAAAATCTAGGGTTTCTCATTAGATTTGTGCAGGATTGCAATGGATATGACCACAGAAATGGGTCTAGGAGCTCAGAGAGGTGCCAGGAGGGTCTGCTGACCGAGCAGTGGGGTGTTTGCAGCGCTGGGAGGGGAAGTCTCTCCCTGGCCAGGTGCCAGTTGGCCACCGCCGTGTTTCCCTTGGCTCCCACAGCCAGCGCACAACTCGAAACCAAGCTACTGGGCATGGGCTCCGCTGCTCTCCTGGGAGGATGCCGTCGCCAGGACTCCCCTGCCCTGTTTATCACCACGCACTGACCCACCCATGGAAAAATGAGAGAAATGAGGCCGTGAGAGAGCGATCGGAAGAGTCTTGCAAAATCCAGCCTCTGGTGATGGGACCTAACCAGGTCTGTGTGTGTGTGTGTACGTATATGTGCACGTGTGCATATACATAGGAGTTTCCCTCAGTGGTGGTATTTATTTTTTAACTTATTTAAGATTTTTAGTACAACCCTGAAGTATCATCCTCCCTGTCAGTGGACAACTGGGTTTCCTGTGGGTTTGTGAGAAGCCCATGAGCTTTTCTGTCTCTGTGCCTTTTGCCAGTGCTCTTTTACTTTAATGTTGTTTCGCTTGTTCATTGCTTTTACAGATTTTTGTTCCGTGTCTGGCATCTCAGGTTGCAGTTGATGCTCTGCAAAGAGCAGTGTTCACCTGGTGGAAAGGCAACTGGGTCATTTTGGTGTTGGTGAATCACTGCTCACCTGCAGTTGACCGCATGAGAGATGCCCAGGGCTGGCCACAGCTGCAAGGCTTCAGGAAAATATCTTGGCTGTTTTTTGAAGGCCCTATCTCAGAGAGTTTTGCTTTCCTCAAACACAGAGGGTCTTCCCCACCCATGTTTTGGTTGCCACCCTGCGAGTACCCTGGTTGCCTTTCCCCAGCAAAGCACAGGTCACAGCACCCGCTCCCAAACATCCCCTGCCCTGGAGTCGTGCCATCAGCTCTCCCCGCTGCTGGACCTGCCCTGGCTCTGGCTTTGTCACACCAAGCAAGGCTCACCCCAGCTCTCCCAATGCCAGCACTGGGGCCAGGCCCAGAAAACCCAGCACAATCTCTGCAGGTTTGCTGGAAAGCAAAGATAAGGGATATTTGGGAGCACTGTTCTGTTCTCTCTTTTCTTCAGGGGTTACAGCCCTCGGCTGAGCTTTGCTTTATGTTGACTGCAACTTTCCTCAATGTTGTTGTTGTTTTGGGGGACTGAATTTGTACCAAACTTGTCTGCAGCAGCCAATTACTGTTATTTTGCTATGCATTGTACATATATTGAACAGGCTGAGAGGACTTAGCCTCTATTTAATATTTATTTCTTCTATTTATTGAACATAACTTTAAAAAAACCTATTTGGGTCTTGCTGTTGGGTCCATGAAGGTAGGAGCCTTTGAGGTGTTGTCATATACACTGGAGAGAGGTTATCAGAGAGATGAATTACTGAGACTATTACCTGCTGGTACAGAGGCATCTGGCAGATAAATTAGGCTCATTTGGAGCTCAACCACCAGTGATTTTAGGAAGGAACCTCACTTAGATGGAGATAAGTAAGGCAGGGGGGAATCCTCTGTGTTCTTGGACCAGCTTCTATTGACAAATCACAACCCCCTGGAAGGGTGCTGGGTGTTCAGAGGCGACAGGTTGGCTATGGTGGAGGAATAACCCTGCTCTTCCTCCTCCGTGCTGCGTAGGGCTGCTTGGTTTGCTGGAGACCCTTGGAGATCTCTGATCTCCCACCACTGATCCCCTCTTGGCTCTCAGTGGTTACTGGGGGGACTTGTCAGTATATTTGTCTGAGAAACAGAGAGATTCAGGTGTCTAAGTGAAGACTTTGCCCTAAAGTGTCTGGTGGGGTTTTATTACCTCTTTTCCAGAGAATAAGTAATTCTCATGACTTTTGCTGCTACCTAGAGGTTTGCACGTGACTGGGAGGGTCTCCAAAGCACTGGTACATCTGCTGTCATAGCAACAGCTTCATGATCAAGCATCCCAACTTTTGGGCTGTTGCCAAGAGAACAACACCCTGAACCTCACCAACCTGGGGGCAGCTCTCCACCTTCCAAACCCAGGAAATGAGAAGATTTAGAACAAAAGCCAAGACATGAGAAAAGCTGCAAGGGAAGCAGTCTCTGTTTTCTTGCCTGTTGGTCAATTCCTTATCAAATGACACCAGCCAATCTGTTCATTTGACTTCATTGTAAAACTCCCTTTGCTCTCCATCCAAACACATGCTGTATTCTTCAGTCTTCCTGGGGTACTTGAGTTGTTAGCCTGGTTAGAAAAAGGGTTCCAATAAAGGTTTGGACAGTGTTTCCTTCAACGCAGCCCTGATTGTCATGTTCCTTTTGGATCCAACTGCGTGCGGTGGGATATTTTGGGTTGTTTCAGCTGTTCCTTGGGGAAGGGCATGTGCCTCTGCTCCCAGCTGCCGAGGTCTGGCTCCTCGGGGCACAGGCTGAAGCAAAAAAAGTTGTGGGCTAGTATTTCTGGCAGCTCTCCCTTCCCTGCTGGGCCAGGCTTTCTCCAGTGCCCTTTGTCAGGCACTTTGGATCCCCCTGCCCTCTTCAGGCACCAGTAGCCCAAACCAGAAATGCAGCCACCTCACTGTGGAGGTCACCATTTGGGCTCACCAGTGCTTTTCCTGGGGCTGTGCCCTTCCCTGCCCCCACAGCCCTCACTCCAAGCCCTGCACAGTGCTCCTAGTCCACAGGATCCCGCTGCAGGGTCCCTCCTTGGCCATCTTGTCAGGAGCCAGAGCTCTCCCCCATGAGCAATGAGGCAGTGGGGACTCTCCAGCAGCCCAGATGATGCCACTCACCCTGGGGTGCTCCCCTGGACTGGCTGGAGGCCCCACAGGAGCAGTATCATTGGACCAGGTCCTCATGCTGTTCCCAGTAGGGCTCAGATGGGCATCCAGGAAGGGTCTGGCCACAGCCCAAACAGATGCTGGGGACACAGGGCAGCGTCCCCAGGTCACTCAAGAGAAAGGAGGCTGTGAGGCCACTGTGCTCTCTCCAAAGCTGGTGTCATGGGGCCAGCTTGGCGGTGGGAGTCAGCTGGGAAATTTGGAGTGACAACAGGAGCTAATTTGGGATGGCCCAGAGAAGGTGAGAGCCGGCGGGAGGGGACGTGTGACTAATGGGGATAAACAAGGCGACAGGGAAGATTCCTGGCTGGGGAGGCAGGACAGCCCAGAGCTATGCGGGGCAACATGGGACTGGAGATGTTGGTGAAGCTCCTGGAAATGCAGCAGGATTGTGGGGCTCCCCAAAACCTCATCAGGGCTTGTCCCTCTCTCCCTGTGGGCCAGTGTTTGCCCAAGTGATTGCAGAGCTGGGTGCAGAGGTATCCCTGCTCCCCAGCCAAGGTGAGAGGTGCCCAGCTGAGTCCAGGAGTGGTGTGTGGTGATGTCCTCAGGACACCCTGCTGTCACTCCTGGGCAACGGGACCCACCCAGCCAGGTAGGACAAGGGGACGGAGGGGGATGCTCTGCCCCTCTGCCAGCAGCTGCCTCCCCAGGAGTGCTCAGCTGGCACTTGGGACCTCCCCAGGCATCTCTAGGCATCCACCTTGGTCCTCAGGGAGACTCCCACGATGCCTGGCTGTCCACCCCACGTGTGGGGGTGAGGGAGCTGAGCAAAGGGAGGCAGCCCTGCCCCATGTTCAGGAGAGGCAGCTCCTTCCCCCAGTGATGCTGCATTGTTACAACGTGATTAATGCTGCTGGAGTGACCAGTGGCTGAATTGCTGCGTGGCCTGCACTGCATTAAAGTCTTCCTGATGTAATTAATTCCATCAAGACTATTAGAAAAATTGTAGATGCTGGAGAGAAGGAGCGTGAGGCAGAGCCAGGAGGAAGGATGAGGCATGAGGAAGCAGTCCTGTATCCAGCATGACCCTCATTGATGACATCCCATCCTCCAGCGCATCCCATCGCCCACCTGAGCCGTTCCTGGACCAGGACCATGGGGAGCCCCTCATTGCCACCAGGTACCCCTGTTTGCGTGGCGGGGCCGCGTTGCCGGGTGGGTGCTGGCCGGGAGCTCAGCCGCCCTTGCCGCGCCTCTTCCCACGGCGCTGCCCGCTCCCCGCGCTGCCCTGTAATTACAGCTGTGAGCAGCACCTCGCCCTGCCCGCACAGCCATTGTGGCAGGGCTGGGGCACGCTGTGGGGTGAGGAAGAGGAGGAGGGTGAGGAGGAGGCAGGTGCTGAGCAGCACTGTGAGGACCTTGCTACCTGGGGTCCTTCTCCCCATGGGCCATTTCTCTGAGCCCAACCAGTGACGGTGGCCAAGGAAGCAGGGCTGGAGAGGGGCATCCGTTGGAGCACAGCTTTGCTCCTGCATCCTGCACACCCGCTCATACCCAGGCTCTGCGGGCAACCCTGGGACAAGATGCTCTACTCTCCTGGCTGCAGAGTCTGTCCCTGCCCCAGCATCCCCCAAACATGCACCCATGGGGTCTTACTGCTCTCATAGTGCTGCACTAGGGGTGCCACCAGTGACCTATTTCCCTGTGAAGTGGCCTGTACTGGGAAATGGCCCCACTCAGTGCTGCAGGGACACGTGGTTTACAGTGAGGGGAGCATGTCGGCCCAGCCCCACCGAGGGGGTATTTTTAACAGGTGACATTGAGGTGTAAGCAGCTGGCCCTGAGCTCGGGGGTTATTTTGGGTAGGTGGGCTGGGTGCAGGGCAGCAGGAGGGGGTGGCAGGGACCAGGGCAGCTGCCAAAGCACAGTGGCCCCGTGGCAGCCAGGATCCTCGGGCTGGACACAGAGAGGTCAGCTGCCACAGCCCAGATTCTCCACGGCTGTTTCATCCTCTCCAAAATACTCGGCTGACAGGGCAGGAATTGCAAAACACACCCCCCCTCCTCCCAAATCGTATAAATAGCACTCGCCCAGCAGCTGGAAGGTTAGAGAAGTTTCTCGGCTCCAAGCTAAGACATTTATTGCAGCTCTCACCCGGGAGCAGCAGGAAAAGTCACACATAAAGTGCTGGGGAGCAAGAGGGGAGAGATAAGCTTTTTAATCTCGGAATATTTGGGGTTTCGGGGTTTTTTTTTTTCCATATTCCACTGAGGAGATTTATTTTCCTTTCCCCAGTCCCTGGGATCACAGCCAGACAGGAAGCGTTTTCTCACGGACAGAGAGCTCCCTCCGTCCTTCCTGTGGCTCCCAGTGATTCAGCCCTGAATTGATTTTTCTCCTTCATCCTTCACCTGGTGCTGGGGAAGGAGAGACCATCCCCGCAGCACCCACCCGCATCCCGCCCGGCGTGGATGCGTCTCCTCCAGGACGGGCTCCCTGGGGAAGTTCACAGCCAGGAGCGGTCACACAGAGGCTGAGGCTCTGTGGGAGAGCCCCAAGGACACGCTCGGACCCCTCTGAAGGAAGCCATGGCCGACAGCCAGATGCCCTTCTCCTGCCATTACCCTGGCCGGCGCAGCATCCGCGACCCTTTCCGGGAGCCCGGCTTGACCTCGCGCCTGCTGGACGATGATTTTGGGATGTCTCCCTTCCCTGGGGACCTGACGGCGGACTGGCCCGACTGGGCTCGTCCCCGGCTCACCACCACCTGGCCGGGGCCCCTGCGTGCCGGCATGGCCCGCGCCTCTGCCATGGCCCCCGGCTACAGCACCCGCTTTGGGGGATACCCCGAGAGCCGCAGCCCCGCACTCTTCCCCCGCGAGCCCTGGAAGGTCTGTGTCAACGTGCACAGCTTCAAACCTGAGGAGCTGACTGTCAAAACCAAGGACGGCTACGTCGAGGTGTCAGGTGAGCGCCAAGGTGCTGGGGAGGAGGAGGATGGGGAGTGAAAAGCAATTGGTCCTGTCCTGTCTGTGCCAGCTCAAGAAATTGCTCTAAAATGCAAAAATCACCTTTATTTTAAGCCAAGGGCAGCAGTCCAGTGCTTGGGATCAGGGCCAGGGTTGCAGCAGGGCTTTGGGGCAGCCCCATGGGCAGTTCAGGGGTGCCACAGCGGGGGACCTGGCTCACAAATTGTGGTGGTTTGCTGCAAAAATGAAGAGTATAAGCCTTCTTTGGGGTAAATCTCCCCACTTTCTGCCCCGATCGGCCAGGGAGGCACCGCTGTGGGCGGCAGCACCCTGCAGCCAACTGCCAAGAGGGGCCCCAGCTTGGTTTGGTTAATTATAGCCAGGGTGAGGCCAGCGTGGAGGGAGATTCCCTTTAAAGGGACCGAGAGAGAGGCAGCTCCAGTGTTGAGAAGCAAGGGAAAGCCACCCCACAGCCCCCACCCCAACCCAGCCCCAAGAGGCCCCAGCCTGGGAACAAGCCGGCCAGAAACTGCTCCCTGAAAATGTAATTAGTGGTTGGGACAGTGGGTGTAGAGTGCTCCACATCTGGGGTGCTCAGCCCAGCACCAAAATCCAGCATTGCCCCCAAGTACCCAGGGAGGGGCTGGGGGCTGACATGCAGTGTGACCATGGGTATTTATTTGGGGATCAGGGCATCACAGGGGGAAAAAACACAGGTCAGGGGGGTCCAGGCAGCCACTGGCATGGTTTTAACTTTGGAGGTGCCCCAGGCACAGGGAACCCCAGCCTGAGAGCATGGGGGGGGGGAGCCCAGCCTGGGGAGTAGGATAAGGTGGGACACTGACACCGCCAAAGCTTTTATTATGTCTGGGGGCTTTTTCTTAATCCCCAGCCCTTGACAGCTGGCAAGAGCCCAGGCTCTTGCTGGAAATGCGGGTGTGCTGTGTCTGGATTCTGCTTCCCCACGCAGGAGGGGCTCCTTCTCCAGAGGGAAAGGGTTTGCACTGGGGAATGGAAGTGACTCCTCTGAAAACTTTTGTGTTGGATTCTGTTGTTGTTTGCTGGGGGAAAAAGTAATCTCCCGGTGAGGTGGTGACAGGGGTGTTGCCCTTCCCTGCAGGCAAACATGAGGAGCAGCAGGTGGAAGGAGGGATTGTCTCCAAGAACTTCACCAAGAAAATTCAGTAAGTAGCAGCCAGCCCCGGGATGATCCACATTAAAGATGGCGGGGGGGGGGGGGGGGGGCCAACCCC
>VYZX01000619.1:116436-146191 GCA_013401335.1 Brachypteracias leptosomus
GGGGGGGGGGGGGCTGCCACATCCCCTTGACCAGCACCCAAATATCAGTAGCCTGCTGTGGGACCCCATCCCTGCACTGCTGCAGGGATGGGCTGAGCTTTGCCAGTCCCCATGCCCTGGCTCACACGTGCAAAGCCTCCTGTGCCTGTTTTCACCCCAAAATCTGCGCTTTTGCAGTATGTGCCTGGCTGGTTCAGGCCACACAGTGATTCCCTGAGGGCGGTAAAAGAGGAGGAGGTCTTTTGTGGGTGCTCTCCCAGGCCCGGGGCTGTGTTTGGAGCCGGCCAGGGAGCAGGAGAGGAGTAAGGAGCTGAGCTCATGGTACCAGCACATCCCCCGGGGTGCAGCAGGGCATGACGGGCTGACACCATCACCAGCCCCAAAATACATGGCTGTGCGTGAATGTGTATGTAGATATCTCTCCGAATGATGTCAGTTAGATCACTATCGTGTTGACTCACCACCATGGCTCACTTTGGCAACAACAACAGAAAAGGGTAGGGAGAGAAGAGTCTGGAGGCAGCGAGCCCCCACCACAGCCCTTGGCCCATGCTGGGGGCAGAACCCCCCCACAGGGTTCGCAGGGTTAACAGAGAGAAGCAGCAAAGCCCAGGGCATGGGAAGCGTTTCCTCGGCTGGCAGCAGCTCGGCTTTGCTTTTCCACCCCAAAGGAGCCCTGTGCATCCCAAACTCCTGTGGGAAAGCTGGGGCGAGCACCAGGCTCCCCCCTGCTCAGCGCCCGGCAGCAGCCGTGGCTCCTTTTACGGGCAAGGCTGGGGCTGGCGCGGGCTGCGGCACCGCGGTGATTTACTCCGGCTTTGCAGAAGCCTGGGCAGCACAAGCGGCGGGTGACATCCCATCAAACATATCTGCCGGGGAGATTAAACAGAGCTCACTGGGGCCAGACTGGCCAGGAGGCCACTTTAAATATCCTCAACACATTCCCAGGCACTACAGTAATAACACAGGCTTTGCCGAGCCCTGCGCCGGGGCTGCTGGTTCGGCACCAGTGGCTCCCCATGCCCTGAGGGTCCTGCACGGGCTTCCCAAGGGTCGAAGCCCTCCAGGGATGCAGCATGCTGCTAGCCGGCAACCAGCACCCCAGCTCCTAAATCATGTCCTCTTTCCTCCCCTCTCGCAGGCTGCCCTACGAGGTGGACCCCATCACGGTCTTTGCCTCCTTGTCTCCAGAGGGGCTGCTGATCATCGAGGCCCCCCAGATCCCCCCCTACCAGCAGTACAGCGAGGGTGGCTGCGGCAGCGAGATCCCCATCGAGAGCCAAGAGGCCACCTGTGCCTGACCAGCCACCACCCACATCCCTCCCGCACCCCCAGCATCCTTCCTGCATCCCGGCATCCCTCCTCCCCTCTCCCCTCTCCCCTTGGACAGCCCCAGCTCCACGGTCCCCTGTGGTGTCCAAACAGCCTCCAGCATGGGTGACGGGTGCTGCTCACGGGACAGCAGCACCCACCACCCCGGGGGGACCAGCTGGGAGCCAGGACACCCATGCTGGGCCACCATCCCCCAGTGCTTGTAGTGGTCTGAGGGGCCGGTAGAGATTTTGTGCCCGTGGGGCAGAGCAGAACAGATGTCCTCGTGACAGTTATTTTTTGCTCTGAGTTGGTCGGATGAGGTATTTATAACAATAGCAAAAAAGGGCCTTTTTTTCTCTAAAATTGAAGTGGAATCCAATAGCCCTGTGTCTTCTCCTCTTCTGTGGGTTGGGGTTTTTTTTAAACTGCATCTCTGCAAAGGACACACGTCTGGCAGCGGAGCTTGACGGCACGGCCTCTGTCCTGAGAAACGCAAACCGCCCGCGTGTCTCCAGTATTGGTTTGGGGGTTGGGTTTTTTCTTTTTTTTTTTTTTTTCCAGAGAGAATTTGTGCTTTTACTTGTCAGACCTGAGGAATAAAACCCAGTCGATGTTCTTAGCCTCTGCTTGTCTCGGCTGAGACCGGCGGGAGGGCACAGAGCTGCGGGAGGGCAGCAGGGAGGAGGGGGGATGCCACCCTGTGCCACCTCCCAGCCTGGCACAGAGTCCTTACCACAGGGGGAAGGAGAAGAGCCGTGTGTGGGGATGTTTGCACTGATGGGCGGCTGAAACATTTGCTTGAGCCTTTTCTGCAGCCTGTGAACGCTGAGGACTGGCTAACACTGTGCCAGGGAGGCACTGAGCCCAGTGAGGACCATGGGCTCATCCTTTCCTTACCCTCTTGAGGGGCTGTAAATGATTTTCCTGTTTGGGGATGCTAAATTAGCCTCTGAGCTGGGAAACTCAAGTTTGCACCATCCCCCTTTCCATCTCACCCTGCCAGCTCCATAGGGAAGCACTTCCCAGTTAATTCCCCAGTGGAGATACTGGCAAGTGGTTTGTTCTGGGTTCTGGACACAGCCTTAAAACCATTCCTGGGGCAAAGCACTGGGTAAGGTTTGTTAACACACTGTAATGCCTGAGGTCAGCAAAGCAGAGGTGCTGATGGGTGGCAGGAGTTTTTCCATCGATCTATGTGGCACCTGGACCAGGCACATGGTTTTCTATGTCACCAGGACCTTGGAGTTAAAAATACAGCCTCACATGCTCCACTCTGGCTCATTTGGGATGTGGTTACCAACAACAGCCCATCACATGCTATAAACCACGGCTCCAGCACTCGGGGGTCACAGTGGTACCCATATGCCAAGTCATGGAGGGGAACCTGGGGGCTCTCATCCCAGTTTTATATATTACATCTAATTTTCAATGCTTGTTACAGAGCCCGGACCCCCACACCCATAGGTGAGAGCCAGCCCCAGGGTCAGCCACGAGAGCTCTGCCAGGCACGGCTGTGAGCACAGCAACTTTTATGAATAAAATATCATCCTCGAAACCTAATACTGACACCAGGATGGAAAGCAAAGAAGTCATGAGTCACAGCTCCATCCCTGTGTCCTTCTGCTGCTGGGAGCCATCATGCCCTGTAGGTGACACCTCTCCAGCACAAACTGTTCCTCCTCTTCCTCACCTCTTTAAAGAATTATTTTTTCTCAATCTTTTGAAAAAACACCCCCAGCCCCTCAGGCTCCCCAGGCCCAACCCCAGTTTTGTCCCCAGCACCCTATTCCCTCAATGCACTTTTCATGGGAAGGACACCAGGGGAGAATGTGTGTCCCTGGAGCTGGGACCCTCAGGCTCCAGCACCCCAGAGGGGAGCAGCTGGATGCAGCCCCCCCCAGCTTCCTTGACCAGGCACCCCAGGAGCAGCCAATGACAGCACCCTAAGCAGGGCTGTGGGTGCGAGGGACCAGCTGCAACTCTGCTGGGGGATCAGGGGGGAATGAGCTGCAGCTGAGTCCTTCTCCCTCCCCCCCAGGCTATATAGGGAGGTGCCCAGGCTGCAGCTGCCCCAGTGCTGGGGGAAGGAAGCTCAGCCCTGGGACTGCAGCACAGGTAAGAGCTGCTCAGTTGGGTGGTGGTTCCCAGCTCTCTCTCCTGCTGATCCTGCAGTTTGGGGGAAGGTTTATTTTTTTCTTTCATCACTTTCTGTTTTTATTTGGTTCTGCTTTCTGATTAATTCCTTAATAATGTCTTACAAAGGCTGTTGTAAGATGCATTAACAGTAATTTCTTAATGGCTGAGGTTGGCATTGGCAATTAGCACTAAGGACCTCTTACATGGGCAGCGTGCTTGGGCCTGTGCAGCCAGCAGCTTCTCAAGCTGTTGGATTGTCTGGAGTATCATATACTAATGAAATAATTGTGAGTGGAGATCTGCTTGATTTTCCTTTTATTAAATATGACCTGATTATTGAAGCAAAGGAGGTTTTAAGAAAAGTAATTCCAACTGGTGTTTCTGCAAATGGAAAAATAAGTTTGGAAATGTTGGGGCATTTCTGCATCGGCATCTCCCACCGTGTCTGAGGAGGACAGGTGGGAAATGGGCCTTTCTGGGGTCCCAAGGTGCTACAGAGCCAGGGCTCACGATAAGCAGGAGCTGTTTGCTTCTCCTCAGCCTGCATGTGAGATAACTACTCGAAGCCATTAGACCCGTAACATAATGCTTTAATGGCCACTCTGCCAATTACATTACATTTCATGGCTTTATAGCAATTACACTGCATCAGCTGGTGTCATAACACATTATGGTTTATAGCTTAATACCGGCTTGAAGGGGGAGATGCTGTGTGCAGGTCATGGCTGTAGCTGAGCATCCTCTGGGCTAGGAGGAGTGGGCTTCCCATGGGTCTGACCCCAGGGCTGGCTGAGGTGCTCAGGAGGGACCGGGTCCTGGAGCTGTGCTTGGGACCCCTCTCCCATGTGGGAGAAGGGACAGGATAGTGTTTATCAGCAGCTCACCTTGCATGGAGCACATCTCTGCTGGCCCTGTCTGAATCCCTCAGGGGGGCCAGTGCTCCCTTATCTCTCCTTCCGCAGCGGTGTTAGATTTAGCAATATCCACATCACTCAAAGCCAGATGATTTTTGCTGCTGAAGGAGGCAGAGGAGCCATCCTAGTGAGGCCTTTCAAATCCTGCTCTCAGAGCAATGCTGCTGCTGCTGGCGTGGGGCAGTGCCCCAGCGGGAGAGCAGCAGATGCTTGAAAGAGTTTTTTTCTTTCTGAGAAGTCAGTTCTAATAAAACACACGCTAACATCTGAATAGGGCTGGTGTAATTAAGCAGTTGGATGCTGGGCAATTTGCATTAGGCTCTTTGTTGCTACTGATGCCTGCATGTGCCTTGCTGCCTGGGCTTGCTCCAGGGAGAGGAGATACTGAGTTCAGGAATGAGCCTGGAAATCCAGCACCTCTTGGTGCATCTCAGGACCAAGAGCTTGCGAGCTCAGCTCTAAGCCCCAGCAAAGCTCTCCTGGGCAGCTGTAGGGAAATGCAGGTAGTTCATGTGTCTTTGCAGTGGTGATCCCTCCTGTAGGACAACTGGGATTCCCAGTGCTGCAGACATGGAGCTGGGATAGGCTGATGGGAAGGGCTTGGGGCTGGGAACACAGGGCCGTGAGATAAGGGAGCTGCGTCATGGGAAACAGGCGTTGGGGGACCTGCTGCTTGGATGGTTGAAGGATGTGAAGAGATAAGGATAAGGTCACCCAAGCCCTGGGAGAGCTCACCAGGCAGCTCAGTGGCAGGAGCATTGATTTGCGGGAGGCCAAATAAACCTCTTGTCCATGTCCTGCCACCTGTCCTGAGCTGCTGAGGAAGCCACAGGGGCTCTGCCAGCACCACTGGCCCTTAGGCCAGCGAGGCCAAGCAGGTTCTGAGCACTGGTTTACACCCCACCAGGGCTGGGCTGGGTGAGCACGTGGCTCCTCACAGGGCACTGGCTCCCGGCCTGTCCTAGGGGATTTATTTTCCTAAAATGGAAGCAAAAGCTGAATTGATTTATTTTGGTTGGCAGCCTGCAGAGCAGGGTAAATAATCCCCAAGAAGCTCCAGAGCTGTCCAGATACACCAGGCATCTCCAGAGGCCCAGTTTCTTCCCCTGGAAGAACTGGGTTGGTCTTATTTTCTGACTCCCTAGCTCCCATGGCAGGAGTTGGCTCATGGCTGGGCAGATCCATGGCCAGTGGCCAGCACAGCAGCTCCCAGAGCTGTTCAGGTGGTCACAGAGACCCCTTTGTTGTTTGATGGGAATGTTTGTGCTTTCCAGCCACTCCAGGAGCCTCTCTGCACAACTCTGAGCCATGCAGGAGCTCAGCCTCATTTCCTCCAGCATCCTCTTCCTCAGTCCCTGTGCTGCAACTCTCCCCTGAGCCCCTCCAGGTGACACACAGCTCTCCAGCTTGGCAGCTGCTTCTTATTCCTGCAGCTGATTTAACTGTGTTTGCACAGGAGGGTTGGTGTAACACTTCTAAGTGGGTTTCCTTCCCAGATCCCTCCAGAGCATCCTCGGCTCCCCAAGGGTTTCTCACTATTCCTCATACAAACCCAGGCCCCCTCAGCACAAGCCAGTCTCTTTTCTCCTGAGACTCTCCTGTAACCATCCAGGTGTTTCTCTGGTAAAGTTGAGGTCATTTGGGGTTTTTTATGTTTCTCTTTGGGAGTCTCTCTTCTGTTGGAGACTTTGCTTTGTTGCAGTTTTGGTCTCTACTTGGAAAGCAAATCTCATCTGCTTTATTTTGGATATCTACAAAAAGAAGATTTTGCCACATGATGGCTATGGGGACAGAGAAGCAAAAACTTTCTTTGAGAAGTTTCCACTAGATAGAAATAACCCACCCTGGATGACCAGCCAGCCTTTCTGTCGCTTTTAAATCAAAGGCCAGGAAGTTCAGCGGGATCTCCTGGCCATGAACCAACACAGCCACCCCTGGGACCAGAACAAGAAGTTCACGAGTCTTTGTCCATTTCAGCAGAGCAAAGAAGAGAAGAGGCCTCCATAGATAAAGTAATGCTTTATCATAACGATGGGCCACTATGGCACCATGTTTTGGATGCTTCTGCCTGTATCTATCTTGGGAGGGGACTGGGTGTGCTTTGAGGCTCAGGCTGGTGACCCCCAACAGCAGCATGGGTGGACAGTGTGTGACCATGATGTTAAGCAGCACTAACCCCTTCATGGAGCCGTGGCTGCCTCTGGGTACTGCAAAGTCTCGTAGCCGTGAATTCCTCCCTCAAATAACAAGCTGTAGTGTGGGGGGAAGGAGGCTCTTCTCCTATTCATTTTCTTTTGTCAGTCTTTAAACCCAGTTGCAAATGTTGCTGGTAATTAAGGGCTGTCTTGCCATTTGGGTGATATGCTGAAGTGCAACCTCCTGCTCCCAGCCAGACACTCCACAGCAAACCCATCCTGGAGCAGAGGCAAATTTTGTCTTAATTTTCTTTTGTATTGCAACAAAAGGCTTTCTATCTGAGGTGGCCTTGGAAAACTCTCCTTATTAAAAGACCTCCTTGAAACGTATTATTGCAGCTGAGGAGGGTGCTTATGAGCAGAAAAAAGCCTGCAGAAGAGCTCATTAAAACAATAAATTACAACTAATTAGAATAAATCAAGCTAAATCATCTCTAGTGTGAAGGTAAAATGAGGTGTGAGTGAGTATTTTTAATAAGGCCAGTGCTAATCTCCAGCTCCTCTTTAAAGCAATGGTGAGTCCTGCTGCAGTGATGATCCCACTGCTGCGACTGGGGTGGAAAACAGACCCAGACAAAGGCAAGGGGAAAGTGGGGCTAATGGGATTTTTAATTGCTTCCCAATCTGAGCTGTCTGTCCCTAACTGCAATAGTTTTAGGGGTGTTGCAGCACCCACCATGGCTTGCACAGGGGCAGGCATTGGGGTTTGCTCACTTTGGGTTTTTTTTGTCTTTGCAATGCACAAAGGTGCTGTGGGGTTTTGTTCCTTTCTGTCATATCACTTCATCACACGCAGCCACAGCTAAATGATTTCGCATAATTAGCGGTGAGAGCATTGCAGCCACCTTGGCTCAGAGTAATTTCTACTCTGGTCTCCAAAGAGGTGCTCAAAACAAAGCGAGGTGGGGGAGTGTTGGGGGAGGCAGAGGGACAGGTGCTGTGCCTGCACCCAGGCAGCCCCAGGGATGGGTGCTGAAGGGGGACATCTTGGACCCCTGCTCCTGCACTAGCTAAGGGACATTTGGGAGGTCTCGCTGTCCTCCTTGAGGATGTTAAGTCAAAGGTCCCAGGGAACAAAGACCAGTGGCACCAGCCTAACCTACACTCAGGATGGGCCTCGCTGACAGTGAGGAGCTGTGGAAAACCTACAATGTGTTAAAAGCTCATATAGGACATCATTTACCAGAAGGTCTTTGAGCTACCAAAGCAAAAGGTCTCCTGCTGAAATGAGTGAATCACTTCTGGAAGCACCTGGAAGTGGGCTCAGCTCCTGGGAACATGGAGGCCAGAGCCAGCACAGGTGCTGGGGCCATGGCCTGGGTCAGCGGTGAGGCTGCTGAGCCACCATGGCCTGAGCCTTCCTGGCTGCTGCTTCCCTCCAAGGGATGAGCACTACTGCCAGTGCTGGAGAAATGTATTAGTTTCATTAAGCTTAAATGATTAGCTCCAGGCCTTGATAATGATACTTAATGGATCTAATATTTTTTTGGCGATTATGCTGTTGTATATAGTGGTGTCTATCATTAACAACCTTCTTTAAACCCCCTTGCTTTCACTGTCACTAATTATGTTCAAGCCCTTCTTATGCCTAAGCCCAATTAGCTGCATGTAAAGATGCTTTACCCCATGAAGGATGCCTGGCCATGCTGGGAGGCAGATGCTGATGTCTTGGGTTACTGAGCAGAAGGATGCTTGTATTTGGCTGCAGGAGCCATGGGCTGGACCCTGCAGGGTGGTCAGGGCAGCAGGAGCTGACGGAAAGCCCTGGGGCAACTCTGCTTTGCTCAAAACCCCTTTTCCAGTTTCCTGAGTTCTATAGGGGGTTAACACCAGCCAGGGCCACCCCACGTCTCAGGTTTTATCACCTATTGGTGTCTGAAGGGAGATGATGGACAGTAGGTGAGGGTGGTGAAGTCAAGCATTGTTCGTTATTTTTCACGGGGGGGGGTAAAAATGAATGTATCAAGGATTCAGAGCTTTCTCAGGGGAGGTGCCTATGCCTGGGACTTGCCTGTTACTGCTGGATCAAATCTGTGTGGTCCCCACGCTGGATGTGGGCAGGTGGAAGAAGGAACCACTGTCTCCAAATTCCCTGAAACTTGCCATTGCCTTTGGGAGGAGCAGCCAAGCTTGGCTGCTTCTCTGCTCCTCCCTGTCTGTGCCTCTTTCCAGTCCCCCTGCGAGTTGATTAATCCATTAGGATTAACCTCTCTTTAACTCCTTGATTAGCTGCATTTTAAAACTCCATTTGTTTTCCTCTTTACATCAAGCCAGAGCCAAAAAAAGAGGCTAATTTGCAGTGATCCTGATTTACTGCAATTTCTGAAAATCAGGGCGAGCGCGGGGAAGGCGTGCTCCACATCTCCACTGCTCCCCGGAGAGCTGCCAGAGCCTCCATTCCTAGGAGCCAGTTTTGGGAAGAGTGCCACGGGACCAGCATCCACCCAAGTTTCCAGGGCTGGTTTCTAATGGTTTCAGTGCAAACCAGGAAGATACATCCTGCATTTCAAGGACTGAAAATGTCCTGCTCTGTGCCTGAGAAAGCTGAGACCCTTGTGAAATGATGGGGGGGGGGTTGCAAGGCTGATTCTCAGCCCTTAGATGGCTTTTTGCTCCCTCAGGGAGAACCATTTCTCCACTGGAAATGTCCTTGACTTCCCTGAACTGTGCACAGCAGGAGTTTCTCAAGATTGGGCTGCTTGTTTTAAGATCACACAGGGTGGTAAGGTCATGGCTTGGCCTCATCCAGGCCTGATTTGCCAGATGTAGATCCAGTTCTGGGTTTACCAAGCCTGAGTTTAGCCCATGACCTCTGTGAGCTTCCAGACCCCTCCAGACGTGTCTGATGACAAAAGCTTTTGCCTTTCTGTGCCAGGAGCCTGGTTCAGTGGCAGCTCTGGCTATCCCCATGGAGCTGGGGCAGTTGCCTTCCTCTGCCATGCAGAATCCACATGGGAGAGATCATTAATATCTTCAAAACTGAGCAATCTTTCCCTTCTGAGTGTGTGCCCAGGGCAGGAGTGACTCCCTCTCTGTGCCCAGCCTGGGGCTGCCTTGGGGTCCTGCCCCTGGCACCCCAGGAACATGACTGGGGATGATGATTGTACAATCGCAATCACCCCACTGCTGAAGCTGGGGATGCTGGAACCGGCAGCACTGGGGACGTGTCAGGGTGGGCAGAGCTGTGTAGCTGGTCACAGTTCTGTGGCGAGGGCTGTTTGGAGCCCCTGGGGAAGCAGCCACACTCTCCTGGCCTTAACCCCAACTCTGTGCCCTGTGGTTTCACCCCTCAGAGGTGAAATGGGTGCGGGTCTGTGGCAGCCCTGACAGCACCCCCTGCCCTTGCTCTCAGGAGTGGCTGGTCACTGTGTGTCCTGTCTCTCACTGGGCACAGATCATCCCCTTGATGAACTGATTGCTCCGGAGCTACTCCTGATGTATTTACATGATCATTAAGCTTTAAGGCAACTAACACCAACCACCCACTGACCTGAGCTAACCTCCAATTCATTCTCCAGGCACTTCCTCTGGCTGTGATTCAGCGTCTGAGCGCGGGCGCTTCCAGCCGTGGCTGGAGGGGAGCAGGACACCAGGACTCACTGAGGCTCTGCCTCTGCCCAAGAGGGACAGGGACAAACACCCTGCACAGGGCTGCAGAAATTGGTTGAGCTGTGTGTCACTGGTCATAGCAGTTTTCCCCATGATGAGAGGATCTGCTTGTGTGGGCAGGGGTGGAGGCTCTGGGCCAGGGCTTAGCAAAGCCAAGGCTTAAATCTGAGGTTTGGGCTGCCCCTGGCTGAGGGCTGGGAGTCTCCCCTGGAGCTGGCGTGTTGAAGGAGATGGCTTATCCTGGTGCCAAAGCTTCTCTCCCATGGAGCTGTGTTTTGGGGTTGGCTGCCTGCAAGGAGCAGCTTTCCCTGCAGAGGTTTGGGGGGGTCTAAGAAGGGCTGAGGGCAGCAGGGACATCACTAGAGCCCTTCTCTTCCAGGCTGCCAGTTTGTGGGATGTTTATAAGGACCTTTGAGATTTCTCTAAGGTTTTGGAGTAGCTCAGTGGGTTTCTAAGCTATTTTGGAGCAAGTGAGTGAGAAATATAAGTCATGGATACATGCACCTGTGTGCACCCATGTGCAGCAGCCTGTGGGTTCAAGTGTTTAGGCCAGCAGGTTCAGAGCTCTGCAAGGGAATCTTCTTCCTATTACCAGGCTGAAACAAGTGAAGGGCTTTGCCTCATGGGGCTGTGGCACCCAAAGCTGGGCTCCTCTGCATGGATTGTGTTGGAACTGGGGAAGTCTCTCAGGAGCCGTATGTGAACTGTCAAAATATATTATAAGCTGCAGTTGAGGTTTAAAGAGCTGCACAATGATGCACTATTTAGGGGAAGCATCTTGCTTTTCCATAGCTGTACAACAAGATTTTCTGAAATTGCAATGATATGAGAAAATGTCTTTTAAAGTGGCACCCAGATGGCAGGGGGAAATTGTGCTGTTTGAATTCCCTTCAGATAAATTGAAGCTAAAGGGATGTTAAACATTTTATAGGTTCCCCCCCACCTTCCACCACCTGCTGCTGAAATGACACAGGAGTTGTCATCAAACAGAGCAAGTGCAATCCTTACGATGCAGTGCTTGGGAAATGGTCTCATCTTAATCCTGCACCTGATGGCAACGAACACCGAGAGATCCTGAACCTGGTGAGGTCAGGTCCAGGCTCCTCACCTTCTCCTCCACAGAGGTTTGGATGCAAGTGGAGAGCAGGAGAGGTTGCAGGATTCAGGTTCTTCAGGGCCTTTTTATGACCATAGTGTGAGCTCAGAGTGATGGGGAGAGGCTGTTGGACCCAGCCCCAGACTAAGCCTCACCATAAAAATCAAGAGCCCAGGTTGATGCAGGCAACCTTCGTGCTAACAAACCTCTCCAGCTGTGCCCCAGCAAGGTGGCTCTCAGGGCTGGGATTCTGGGGGTGTGTTGCCCAAACCCATTTCTAAGCAAAGAGAAGGAGCTGCAGGCAAACCTCAGGTGTCAGGGCTCACCTCAGGTTTTGCAGCCTGAGCGAGATGCAGTGGCTGGAGCTACAGTTCTCCTTGGAAAGCCACCTGTGACAGGGTGCAGAGACCCCCCCAGATGCAAGAATGGTACATTTGGCTACAAATCACCCTAACATCAGCCATCCCCAGGGCTGTGCTGCTTTAGGGACAGGATCCTAAGGACAGATAATAATAGCAATACCCTCTGGCTTTGAGATGTTGCTGCAGAGCCTCCCCAGCATCACTCCACAGGGCAGCAGGCACTTCCTTCACAGGTTGTTTTGGGGTTTTTTTCCCCTTCCTTGGCATTCACAAGTGAGGAGCATTTTCACTCCTGAGCTAAATATGTCACTTTGTCTTGTAGTGGCTGCCAGGTTTTAAAATGCTGGCAGCTTGTGAAAGCGCCAAGAGGACAAATGCCAATAGTTACGTACCCATCTTAGCTCAAGGAAGAAGAACTGGGCTTTGTGGCTTGCTGCTTGTTGTTTTTGTTGTGAAAGTAAAATTAGCATGTTTACCCAGTCGTTTACTTAAGCTGTTAGTCATGGCACAAGAAACGTGTGCAGGCTGGTTTGTCTCCTCTGACGGGTCTCGCTTCCCCGAGGTGGGCTGGGGTGCTCAGAGGAGACCGTGAGCAAGAGTAGCAAATATGCAAGGCTTGGTTGTGCTTCCTCCTGGGAAGGTGAGCTGGGGTTGATGGGAGAGCAGCTCCAGGGTTCCCAGGAAGCCTTTTCCCTGTCTGTGCTTCTCTCCTGACTTGTGCTGGTGAACACCAATGGGATGAGCAGCCCCAGTGCCCAGGCAGCATCTGCACCCAGGGTCTTCTGACCCTCTGCTGGGTCAGGAACTGCTGCTTCCAGCCCCATCCAAGTCTGGGCTGCATGGGGCAGCTGCCCCCTAAGCCCACCTCCAGGCAAGCTTTTTTTCCACATACACTTTTAAAAATTCTTTCCAGTGTTATTGGATTCCAGACAACAGATGGGTCCATCCAGCAGGCAGAGGGATGCTCCTGATGGGTGGTGAGACGTCTTTGTGGTTAACACGAAATGGAGGTTGCTGGCAGGGCATGTTGCTGTGTTTTTTTCCAGTGTGGCAGAGCAGCTCCCAACTGGGATCTGGCTTGAGTTTTGAGAGAGATCCTGGGCAAGATTCCAGCAGTTATTTCAGTGAACTGACCTGCAGGGAGCACCTGCTCACCAGCAGCGTGGGCTTTCTGACACCCAGCAGAGCTGCAGAAAGCCGTGAGGGCTGGGGCTAGGGATTTTTAAGCAACTTTGGCCAGGCAGACTTTGCCTTTTCCTGTTAGCTCTTCCTGCAATTACAGGATGATTCAGCGGCAGCTTTCCTGCAGTTCAGTGCAGGAAGCTTCCTGCAGGTACGGTGTGTGTAGCACAGCCACACTCGCTGCTACAGCTCGATACTGTCTGGTGTTATCACAGCTTGAGATGTTCAGCAAATAATCTGAATCTTTCCTCCAAACGTCGGGTTATTTTGGAGGGGGGTAGTCATATTATCTATTATACTTGCAAAACTAGATAATAATAGTAATACCATTTGGTGGAGCGCTGTTAATGCAACAAGGCTGTCACTTGTCACCAAGAATGCTCTGTGTGGCAGCTCATTAAAAAGAAAGTCAAAACAAGGCTGGCAGCAGCCAGCCTGAGCACATTGCTGTGGCTGCCGAGGCTCTGCGGGCACGATCATGTTTCTCTGTGCCGGAGCCACTGGGGATGTTCTGTACTGCAGAGCTATGCTGGCTTGACTGGCGCAGCCCGTGACATGCTCACCGGCAGGGCAGCGGTGATGTCCCGGCGTGCTGTGGCTTGTAGGGACACTGATAGCACTGCCCCAGGTCTCATGTTCATGAGTTGTCTCAGTTTTGGCAGAGATGCTCCCTCAAGGTGGGCTGAGCCTCCCCTTGCTGGTGCCTCGCTGTGTGAGCTTGCTCCCAAATCCACATGCTGCTTGGAGGCTGGTCTTGCCCAATGGATCCCGAATTTCTGTTGGGGTCAGTGGATGCTAAATCCAACCCATGGGATGTGCAGGAGGAGGGAGAGGTATGTGAGCCCCTTGGCTGTTCACCCCACAGGCAGATGCTGCATCACCCCAACACCTGGGCACAGTCGAGCTCTCAGCCCTGGCAGGGTTGGCTTGTGGCTGGTGGCACCAGGCACTCAACTTTCTCTTCCCTATTTCCTTTTAAAAAGATATTTCAAACTCAAAAGTAATGTGAAGACATGCAGTCACACACCTGGAAATGTATCATGAATGTAATAAGGGTATGAGAAGGTTTCTGTAGGAATTCATCTCCACTGTTTTTGCTCCACAGTGAGTCATAAACTTTCCAGGGTCACAAAAGTCTCTATTTTCCCTCTTGAGGAATGTCAGCATTAACCCAGTGCACACTTCCCTCAACTGCCACCCTGTCCATCAAGGGCTTCAGACCCTGTGCATAAGAGGATACTCAGTGAATCCCTAACGAGAGCCACAGCAACACCCCCCCAGGCCTCCACAACTTCAGCTTTTTCTCTTTATAATGGAATGGAAAATGGAAAGCTCTGCAGAAGTGAAATGTCTGTCTCAAATCATCAGGTTATTTTTATGTGCATCTATATTTTCTTATGTGTGTGTAAATACCACCCCCCCACACATAGTTTTATCTCAAGGAGTGAAATAAAAATAGCTGAGGATTGAAAGGGGAGCAGGTGAGGGGGTGGTTGTGCTTTTTGGAAGAATCTCTTTGAGACTGGGAAACAGCAAAGCCATGGTGATAACAGGATCTGACAAAACCTCAGCTTCTCCAGGCTTGTGAGGAATGGTGTTAATGAAAGAGATCTTAATGACTTTCCCTCTATGTTTCAATTTATTTTGACAAGCCGCAGCCAGGAGCACAGGCTCAGTGCTGCACTTGAAGTTTTGACAAGCTCTGAAGAGCCGACTGTGTGTGTGCCGGGAATTGCTGCTCAGGAGCTCGAAAAATAACCCCCTTCCCACAGGAGTCAGGGTGGCCTGGAGGGATTGCCCACCTCTCCGGGCTGAGCTTTGTCCTCTCCGGCCGTGCTCTCCTACCCCAAGCCCTGGCCCCGCTGCTCTCCCCAGTCCTGCCTTACACCAGCTGGGGCTGGGTGAGTCGTGGGGCCAGATGCTTTGAGACACCAGAGGAAAGGAGGAACGTGCTACAGCTTGATACAGATGTTGTACACGCTCTTATTTAATTTTTTTCTCCCACTTTAAGTAGGACAGCAACAAGGAGAGATTTAAGAGCTTGAGCTCTGCAAGGAGGGGAGGAAATTTCCCAAGGGAATGCAAAACAGGGAGGGTTCTGTGATCTGGCAAAGCTGGTGCTGCACAACCCAGAGCCCTGCGTGTCCTGGCTTAGGATCATTTCTTGTCATTGCTTCTCTCTTTTTTTTTCTTTTTTTTTTTAATGATAACAAAAGGAGGGTTATGAAATACTTTGCTGTGGGAAGCTGCATGACTGGACAGTGTCATACATGGGACACAGTGATGTTTGTCTGGGCTGGGCCCCTCTGACCCTCAGCACAAATGGCTGGAGTGTTTCTGGCAGTTTGGGATGCATCCAGCATCCATCATGGTGCTGGAGCTCAAACTGCATCAGCTGAACTTTGGCTGAAGCAGAAATAAAACCATCATGTCTAATAATACCCAGGCTGCAACCCACTCCTGGTGAACCTTTGCCAGCTGGGGTGAAGCAGTGTCACTAGTCACCAAGACACAGCATCATGCAAAGTCGCTGTCCCCATCCTGACCAGAGGAGGCCAGGTCCTGTGGGGGACACAGGTCCCCTTTCCCAGCTGCTCCCTCAGGGGCCTTATGGAGGTGGGAGTAACCAGGGCAGCAAAACCTCTTCCACTTTTAAAGAGAGCTGAGAGGATTTCTAAATGCCTCTGCCTGGCAGCTAATCCTCACTGTCCTGGTAACGTGCTGGAAGTTGATCTGAAGAAAGCTCAAGGTTTGTTGTCCCTATAAATTGCATTGCTGGTCATCCTCCCCCTGTACAGCCTCTCCTGGCTGCTGACTGTCTCATCCATTAATTCCCAGTGAGGTTGATGTTGGATGCTGGTGGAAGAGGATATGTTAAAAAAAGCTGAATTAATTACCTTTTTTTTTTCTGTAACCTTCCCAGCTCCTGTGATGCCCGTGCTGTGACCTGCCACAGCTGGCACAGGAACTTGGGCAACCCCCAAATCTTTTCTGTAAATGTTTGTGCCTTCAGTGCTCCATGCACAGGCCTGTGCACTGGGGCAGTTTACAGGGAATGTCTGGTAAAGGCACGTTAGGTTTAAAGCCAGCTCCAGGGGGTTGGCAACGTCCAGTGAACTTCTTGCTGAGCAAGTTTCTGGCATCCCTGGAGGCAGGACAGCACGGCGAGGGGTAGTGTGACCTTTGGTAGCAGAGAACTGCCCTGGGTTTTGGGCACAGGTTTGCTCTGTGCATTAAATGCCAGAGCTGCTTTTATAGTCCAGAGCTGCTCCAGTTGCTGTTACTGGAACAGGTCAGACTGTGGCCAAGGCGCTGGGTGCAGTTTCGGTGGTGGCCTCTCCCCGTTGGCGGTCAGAGCCGTTCCCTCTGTAGCAAAGCTGTTGGCAGTGCAAGTTTAAGTAATTTGGGTTGGTTTTTTTGCAAAACCCACTTTCTCAGCAGCACCTTCTCCCATGGTAGAGGGTGAAGTCCTGCTGCAGGGAGGGAGATGGGAGGGTTCAGGCTGTTTCGCTGAGCAGTAGCAGCCCCTCTCCCCTCCTCACCCACGCTGTATCAGTGCTGCAAAGACACTTCTTACTTAACTGGTGTGTGCCCACAGCTCCTCTGAGTCATGCTTGTTAGCAGAGAGCTCGTAATTCTCTGGGTTTTTTTCGAGTACAAATGTCTTTGGAAAAGGGCATTAAATAAAACACTTGACTGGGGTCCCAGCGGTGACTAACTCCCATGGTACGCCCCGCTCCAGCGTTAATCCTGCTGAGCTCACTGCAGGTGGGGGGTTTGAGGGGGTCCCTGCAGGCAGAGGAGTAAGGAAAAACTTGAAAGGGGTAGGCACAAGCTGTGGAAGTGACGTGGTGGGGACAAACTCCAGTGTGCTCCCTCCAGGTGCTGGCATTCCTTGCAGAGCACTTGGGTCTGACCTGTGCTCTCCACCCAAAGCAGAGATACAGCCCAAAGCATGGGGTGTAACAAAACCTAAACCCAAAACTTGCTGGAAAGTTTTGAGAAGGGAGGAAATCCACTCTCCATGGAAGAGCTGGGAGGGGATTTTTATTCCCCAGCCAGGACAATCTCTCTGGGCTTGAAGGAGCTGGCTGAGCACAGATCTCCCCAGGGCCAGGATGGGGCTGTTGCTGGGACCAACCTTGTTGTGCAGCCAGGGCCAAGTGCTGCTGCTCCTCTGCGCCAGACTCCTCTGTAAAACAACCTTAGCTTTGTTTGCTGCTTGGGTACCAGTTGGAAACACTTCCCTCGTAGGAAACTTTTGCAAGATGAGGCAGCTCTTCCCTCAGCTTTGCTCTTCCCCCTCTTTACCTCAGAAGCCCCGGGAGCTGTGGAGCAGGAGGCAGCCTGTGTGCACCACCGACGGAACGGCTGCAGGACTGGGCATAACTAATTAGAGCCTCTATAAAATGACATCTATTTCCACAGATGGGAAGCTGCTTCCCCTTTTTATGGCTGCTTCAGTTAATTAGTTATCTTGGAGGTTGCATTTGCATTCGGGGCTTTGTGAAATACCCTTTTGTTAACTACTCTTCATATATTTTTATGAAGTCGGCCACTGAAACGAGCTCATTTATCTCAGCAGTGACAGGCTGAGAGGCTTGCCCAGAGCTGCGTGCCAGATGCCGGGATCGTAAAATAATGTTTGGCTTGTCTTGTGTTTGGAAAGGAGACAGAAGGTGCAGGGCTGCGAGAGGAAAGTCCCAGGCTACTAAAGCCAAGGTCTGAATCTTGACAACTTCTACAAAAATGTCCAATCTGTTACTTTTGGGCAGCTTGCAAGAGCCAGGGAGGTTGTGCTTGTCATCAGCCCTGGGCTTGGATATCTTCATCTGACAGGAGTGTGAGCATCTGCCTTTCTCAAGCTTTATCTGCTGCATCCTCCCTCCAGCAGCACTGGGTGTGAGTATGTCCCCATGGGCACAGAGGGCTCCCGGGGACCTCTCCCTGCCCATGGGGAGCCTGGGGACACCCCAAAGCCTCTGCTCCAGCCTCGCTGCACATTTACCCTCCATTAATGAGATCACGAGCAGTGAGGGCTAATCGATCACCACCATTATTGCTAGGAAATGTTTGCAAAATCAATGTTCCCTTTGTGGCAATCAGGGCTGTTGTTGGTTGGCTGTTTTTCAGGCATGTTTCTGCCATAAAGAGTGGAAAATACTGGGTAACTGCAACAGATTTCCTCATTCCTGGTGGCACAGACACCTTCCCTCTATATAAGGCTCTGCAAACACTTGGGGCAACCCAGCACACTTCGGGGTGAGCTTCTGTACAGTGGGAAAACCTTCCCAGGCCACTTGCATGTATTTCAGGACCATGTGAGATGCCCACGGGCATTACTGGAGGTGATATTTCCATTTGCTTTCCCTCACACCTACTGCTCAGGGTGCTCCTTGCTGGTGATGTGTGTTCATTGCTAAACGCCCAAAATGGGGAAAAGGAATTGGGTACATGCTGCTGGCAGTGCTGGATTGGTGTTTTCAGCAGGTTTCAGTGCTCTATGCATTGTGGTCAGCACACCCAGGGGCATGGCTGGGTGAGCTTGCCTTTCCAGGGACACCAAGGGCTGTTATGTTGAAAAAAGGGAATCCTGCCATGGGTTCAGCCATCCCTCCATTCCAGGAGAGGGTTGTTGTTTTTTTGTGACAAGGAACTGTATCTTTAAACTTAAACTTTGAAAATTCTAAGCACAGCCCAATTGTTGAGGGGGAAATAAAGCTCAAAATACGTAAATCTCTTCATTTTCTGCACCACTGAGTTTGTATTGGCCTGTTAGTTGACGCTCCTGAAGGTATCTACTGGGGTGCAACTATTATACATCCAAACTGTCACAAATGGAAACGTTGCTTTGAAAGACAAAGGGTAATTTATTGAGAAAAGGGTGTCATTTAGGTGGAAAGATGGAAGGAAGAGAGACAGTCACTGCAGAACTGCCAAAAGAGAATACCAGATCTGCTGATAGTCAGGGAACAGCTTTGAATTTCCAAGGCTGCCCTTGAGGGATAAGAAAATAAAAGCTAAGGACAAAAAAAAAAAAAAAGCCTTAAATACAGTGACAGCAGAAACCTGAAAGATCACAGTGAAAAATGGGACTTTCTCCTCTCTAACAATAACTAGAAAAAGATAGGAATGTAATTTGTAAAAGCTGTTAAATTGCCACCAAAAATTGTAAGCTGGATGGAGAAATGACACAGAAGGAAAAAACAAACAAATGCATACCTGTCATATTGCTTGAAAATGGGACTAGACAATGGACAGGGTGGAGGGGAACTGGAGCTGAGGAAGGGAAGAGCTGGGAGAACCCACCCGGCTTGCCTGGGAGACAGGAGCTGGTCACCACAAGAGCTTTACCCAGGAGCAACTGTGGGAGTAAAATGGTTTTGTATGCCTCAGTAGATCCACCTTGTTTGTTTCTGAATAATATATCCTCCTCTGTCCTGGAAGGAGCTTGTGGAACTGGCACTAAGGAGCCAGGCACAGGCAGCCTGCTCCTCTTGGAACTCCAGAGAGAGCTTCTTGCTGGGAAGAAGTTTGTGGATGCACTTCCAGGGACAAAATTTGAAGGAAATTAATTGCAAACAGCCTGGAGAAAGGTCTGATGATCTCTGCAAAAGCCTTGCCCCAAGGCTTGTGTTCGCACGGTGCCCTTGGGGTGCAGGTGCCTGTGGGTGAGCTGAGCACAAGCTGAAGGGTGGGGAGATCAGGAGAGATGAGGCATCTCCAGCACTAGCAGGACATCACCCTGCTCATATCTGCTCCAGGCCCTTCCCAGCCCCAGTGGCCCCTAAGCATCCCAACAAAGCCAAATGCCACTTCTGTTATTTTAAGGCAATTTAAAAATGGATCTTCTGGGGAAGCAGTGTGTTTTGGGCACAACTCCAAAGTGTTACAGCATTAAAGGCTGCAGAGCGTGGATGCAGGATGGCTCTCATGTGCCCACCCTGCTGCTCAGCAGCACTTGCAGCATCTGGGTTGATTCGAGTTAAATTTCCAGGGGGTGCTGGGGGGATGTGTCTCAGCCAGGGTCCTCTGGCTGGAGCTGAAGGTTGAGCTGTGTTTTTTTCAAATGTGAACCCAGCAGCAAAACCAATCAAGCACCATTTTCTAATGCAAAAGCACGGCTGTGTGGATGTAGAAGCACATTTTTAGGTATGAAGGCTGCTTCAAAACGTCACTTCTGTATTTTTCATGTGGTGATTGCCTAGCAGATATTTCCCTTAAGTCCCTGGAGTTAAAATCTCGGTGCTAGATGAGATGTCACCATTTGTATTAGGGAAGTCATTGAAACTAGTTTTCTCAAATGTTTTAGTTGAAAACATGCTCATACACCCAACATAAGCAGGGTCATTATTACCAAATTGTGATATTTCTCATGGCTATCTCAAATACTGGGTGTGGGAATATTTCTTTTCAGCTGGAAACATTTATGATTAAGCTGCAGCCAATGAGAAAAGTGGCAGAAATTGCATTTCCAGCTCTGTAACTTAGCAGATTCATGTGTGAGCACCTCTGGCCCAGACCACTGCATGGGTGGGAAGTTTCTGCTAAAAAACAAAGCAGTGCAGGACACAGGGTTTTGGGGAACAACTGAGCCTGCAGAAAATATAAAGCTAGGGAGGAAAATGAGGTGGGGGCAACCTTCCCAGATGCAAATGTCCCTCAAAGCCTTCTGCAGCCTCTGGGCCATGGAGCCCCCCAGCTCTGCTCCTCAGGCTGAGCTCACGGCTTCTACCCTCTCATGTCTGGTCACGTCACTCTAAATCAAAACTTGTAATAGCAAAGAAGCATTGGACAGGTTAAAATGCAGAGAAATAATAGCAGGGGTGTTTTTTTCCAGGGTTGAGAGGAAAGACAGGGAGGAAGGAGGGAGGAGATGTTTCCAGATATCCCATCTCTTTAGAGAGCTCACAGGATTCAACCAGTTGGAGTGCTCTTGACAGGCTAAAAACCCAATCTGCTGGAAATCATATACCTCAAATAATGTGCTATTGCTGCTGATCAGCCGTGTACTTTAGGGCTGAATAGATACAGTATTAAATTCATCTCAAGTTCTCATTTGCCATCAGTTACTGCTTGTTTGACAAGGTTTGAGTGAAGTTTGAAAGGCTTTTACTGAAAACGGTCGTAGGAGGAGTGAGATTTGATAGGTTTTCTCAAGGGCTGAGCCGAGGCTGCCTGAAGCCCCCGGGTGCTGGGGGGTGCTGGGGTTGCTCTGCCATGAACCCCAAGCTGCTGCTCAGGAAAGAAGCCAAGGACTATATTTAACTGATTGAAATATAGATGCATATTAACTTTAGTGTTATAATGACATTCGGGTCTCCCACTTCCTGGTGCTTTAACTACTGAAGCTTATAACAATTTTGGGAAGTGATAAAGTTTTGTTTACCTATAAGCAAAATGTTATTTATGGCCTTGTCCTCCCTCAGCCACAAGCTCCAGTGTCCCTAAGCCTGGGGACACAGCTGAAAGAAAGGTGAAAAATTTCATCTCCTTGGAATCATTTATGTTGGAAAAGCCCTTTAAGATCATCAAGTCCAACCATTAACCTAGGACTTAGGCACACGCAACCTCATGCTCGCAGAAACCCCGAACAAGCTGCTGCCTCCTGGTGCCCCCCTGTGCACGGCACCGTGCGAGGCCGGGCGCTCCGCCCTCTAGGCGCGTCCCCGTGAGTGGCTGGGTGCGCGGCCCTGTGCACAGCTGGGCGCTCGGCCCCCTGTGCGCGTCCCCGCGCGCAGCTCATTGCACGCCGTGCGCGTCCCCGCGCGCGCGTGCACGTCTTCTCCCCCTCCCTCCGCGTGCATCTGCGCGGCCCCTCCAGGGCAACGGAGGGATGCGCGTGACCCGTCGACCGCTAACGGTCGCGCGGCTCCCTCTGGGAGGGAAGGTGCCGTCCCCTGAGGCGGAGAGGGAGGTGAGCGGCCCTGGGCAGGGCGACAGGCCGAGCCCAGGCTGGTCCCCGGGACTTGAGCGGTGGAGCTTGTACTGTGGCTAAAAATAGGTGTAAAGGGAAGTTTTAGTTGTAAGGAAACCTTTCAGAGGGGGGTGCCCCGGGTGGTCCCCAGGAGACTGATTGGGGTTTAAGTATCCCCTCAGGATTTGAGTTGTTTGAGGGGCTGCTGAGGGAATTGAAACCTTATGTAGCATTAGTAAGCAGCAGGTTCTTCTGCTGGGCTACCCTTAAGAAAATTAAAAAGATTTGCTTTGGAGTCTGGGCAGCAGGTGTGTGTTTTCATGGCTGGGAAACCAGACTTTTTAATAATTTAGGAAGTGAAAAAACCTAAGCTTCCCATTCTAGAACAATGGCAGCACAAGATGCACCTAAAAACCCCGGAGTTGAGGCACCTGTGGTACCAAACCCAGCTAAAAGCAGCAAACTCAAGGTGCCTATGGTACCAGATGCACCTAAGAACAATAGAATCAAAGTACTGGCAGACACTGAAGTGTTGAATCTTCGAGGTTTTGTACATCTCCCGCTGCTGCCTGGCATTGCTCAGATGGAAGGAAAGGTCTTGGCCAGAAGCAGTGAACCTCCGAGGGAAGAAGTGTTCTGGGAAAACAGGAGGCAAAGGCCATTCACTCAGAGACTCTTACCCCCTATTGGGAAGCCTTTTCAGGTGATTGGAGAGCCTCTCTACACAGACCCAGAGAAACTCACCCTCTACACTTTGGGGCAGTTCCACAGGTAAATAACAACAATCTGATACGTGTTTGGCCATTGTGCAGTGTTTGTAAATAAAGTGAGACTGCTTTGGTGTGGATCTTGTGATTTGGGAACTGGCTTTTGGAACTGGTTTTTAAAGCTCTTAATGAGAGCGCTTAAAATGGAGCAGGGACAATAGCAGGCTAATGAATCCAAAGGAAAACATGAGATAGTGAGAATGTACTTGAGGGAAAATACTCTGGGAAAGGTAACAAGTCTTGAAAATGGAAGGAGAGGAACCATACTGAGGACATGAGGGTAAAGGATGGGTTAAAAAGCAGGAATGGCAAATGGTGGCAATTGAGGGGTGGGTAAAAAGATCATAAGGCAAGCATAAGAATGGTATAAAAAGTAAAGTGTTATTAACACAAGTAAGTAGAGCTGGCCTTGGACACAGTGGATTAATTTGTTTGTTTACATCTGTATTTGGGTTTCAGGAAGGTGTAAGGTGATTAGCCAGGAGTCTCTGATAGTTTGATTGTGTGGTTATTACCTCATGGTCTCCTTAGTGCTGCATATCCACTGCCTTTGTGGGTCTTGAACTGTCTCAGGTTGTTCATAAGTCAAGCTTGGATCATTAAACCCCAGGGACAAGAACTCCATCATTGATGCTTGTGATGAGCTTGCAGTGTTCAGCTATTTACTTTCTTTTCCTCAATGCTGTTGGCTCCCTCAAGGAGATCTGAAGCTCTCTGAGTTTTCTGTGCTGTTTTATGCAGAGAGCATTTTCCTTGCAGAAGCAGAGGAATGTCTCCAGTCCATCGGTAACGTCAGTCTCGGTGACTTTGAGCCTGCACTTTGCTGTGTGCTTTCTAATGAAGTGCCCAGGGGGTAGGTGCTGACAGCTGCAGCAGAAGCACTGTGGTTACTATTCAGAGTAGGCAGAAAAGATTCTGTCCACCCACTCCTTAATTTTCTGCTCTGATTGTGTGTATTGCATTCAGAGCTTGAAGTTTTAGATCAAGTGTTTTAAGCTCTAAATAGTCAATGGGTGTGATTCACTATTTTTGCATACTACCTTAAGCAGCATCTTACTGTCTTCATTCAAAGGCATGTTTCTGTAAATTAGTCAGCATCCAGCAAGTGTTGCCAGTGTTCTTATTTAACACTTCTAAAATAGCTTTCCTTGTGAATATTAGAAGTTGCTTTAAAGATTTTGCAACTGCAGATACACTCTAACATTCTGATAATCCTGAAAACGTTGGTTAATTTATGGTGCTTGTTTTGGTATTGAAAAATAACATTAGGATTTGATCCTTAAGGGTGTTCTGCTGCTTACCTTGATCAAATTTAAAATCTACAATTTATACAGATAATAAACTATTATTTAGGTCACTAAATGTGTGGCTGTGGCTTATGCTTCAGATTCACGAAGCTGTCAGAGCGTATGCAGCCACACCTGCAGTTCCTATTTGTGGAGAGAGTGGCTAAAAGTATGGCATAGTCTTGAAAATCTTGGACTAACCAATTTTTTCTTGTCCTAAAAGGTAAAGGTTACTAAGTTGAAAACCTAAAAGACTGAATTTCCTGGCAATGAATCTGATTTATCCACTGCTTGCTTCCATCCCCACAAAGTGAGGAAGGCCCAGGGATTCCTGCTGCTCACACACCAATTCTCACTATTTAAGCTGCCAGTGTGCTCTGCGGAAACCTGTGTATGCATTTTTCAGAGACACTAGAACAGAAATGTATTTCTATAGCCTAATTCTAAAAATACTTGTATTTTTAGATACATTACCTGTATTTTTGCTTTATGTGAGTTATTTACCTCATTCCCACCCACACCTAGCAGTCCCCACAGGATTTTTAATAACTGAGAAGATTGCAGATATTGAGTATGTCTAATTATAGGTATCTGAGAGCATAACATTCCTGGTGGTAAAAATCATGATCTCAGATTAATGCATTTGCATTCCTCTCTGCCTTCTGAGTTAGTGTTTTCATCAGCCACAAGTGCAGCTGATGATTTGCTATGATGAATGACAGTAAAATTTGTAAACAACAAGAAGATTCTATGATTCTAAGACAAAAGTCCTGTGAATTCAACAGGACTTGAATATGCTAGTATCTGCTGGCAAATGCTACATCCCAAACTGATATTATTAAAAAATCCTAGATTTTGAGAGCTGAAAACACTTAAGTATACTGGGATAGTTATACAAAATGATGTGGGCATAGGATATTATATATAATAATTGCATGTTTAGGGAGCTTTTTTTATATACTTGATGGCAACTAATGTGTTCAAAAAACCTGCGTATTCATGGGTGCTTTTTGTATCTTTACTAAGTAAATTTGATATCTGAAAACGTAGAGCTGATACTTGACTGTTCTCCCTGTTGCATTGGGAACAGAGAATGTGGTATCTGTCTTATAGTGAAACACTAAGTAAAGCTGGGCCAACATAGTGTGGGAGAATGGAACAAATAACCCCCTTCCAAACAACTAGCAATAGTGGTGAGGGATGGGGGATGCTCAGGAAGCATAGCATTTGTGTTTAAAGAAACAACCAAACAACAAACCCCCCACAACTCCACAAAAAAACTCCAAAACCCACAGCAAGGTTTCTTTTGCCAATCCTGCACAGTATTATCCAAGCATAACCGAGTGCCCAGCTTTTACAATGATGTGCATTTTGTGACCCTCGTGGCTTTAGATTGCCAGTTGTCCCAACTCTTACCCCCTAGTAGTGTCTTGGTGTTTTCAGATGTGCTTTACATGTGATGGCTTCCTACGTGTGCTATCTGCTCCCTGCCACTAACTTTGCTAAAAGGATCCTGATTAATTGAACAAGCTATGTGTTTTAACCAGAGTAGCTACACCATCTTTGCGATGGATTTCAGAGTCTTGCCTTTTCAAAACTTGGGGGGTGGTGAAGGAGGAGGCGGCTCCCCCTGAGGAGTTAATACCAGTCCATACCCATACTGTGAGACAGAGCCCTTCGAGCTCCCACCACAGAGACTTGGAAGTTACTTTGTTCAGTCAGAGGTTTTTTCCCTTCTCCCTCAAAGGTCGAGTGCGCATTGCAGACAGCCCTGATTCATTGAAAGTCAAAGAATGTAGCCATCTAGACAGTATTTTTGATTTCCTAAGTGTTCAGAGCAATATGTTAAAGGTCTCTTTCTTATTCCGTAATGTAACTGTGCACAGTGATGTTACTCACCTTTTATCATGTTTATATGGCTTCTTTCCCTTAATTGCCATGACAAATTCATTTGCAAAACCTCTGAGGTGGCTTGTTGACTTTTTACGTGAAAGAAAGGTGGCCTTTCTGACTAAACCCTAAAAACGATCTGAGTCCACAAAATCTTGAGTGTTATTAGTGTCAAATCCTGCTGTGGGCTGGTCATAAAATTCTGTTCTGTAATTCTGTGCTGTGAGTAAATGTGTCACTGGATAAGATTGACAACAGCATCAGCAATGAAAGGTTTTAAGCTGGAAACTGGAGAATAAAACGAAGCAATTTCTTTCAAGAGAAATTACACTGATGTTATTTGTTATTGCTGCAGTTAAAGATCTGTCAGGGGTTCCAATTTAAAACCTTGCTTTCAAAAAGACTAAAACCATGTATTTCAAGGTACATTTTAAAATGCAAAGAACCTTTTTCCTGGCAACTCTTTGATGTGTAGGTCAGTCATAATTCCTTATTGCTCTGCAAAGAGCAGGAAAACATTAGTGGTGGGTTATCTTCCTAGTATCTCAAGAATGGAGAAACTAGGTAGGCCAGGCTACACTGGTGTGGTGACATTCCTAATGCTTTCCAACTTGAGTAACCAATATGTGATCATTGACCAATCCCAGTCTCACACCAACATCTAAGAAGTGCTATGCCCGAGTCATTTAAAAGAAAAAAGAAACCTAAACAACTTTATGATAGATTTAGATGAAGCTTCAGAAATACCTTGAAACTTCCTATTTGAAGAATGTAGCATTTAAACAAAATGCTAGTGAGCAAGGGGATAGCACAGTTATTTCCATTAAGTACTTGACTGGCTTTGAAAATGAAAAGCTACGAAATACTAGTATTTCCTAGGTTTTTTCCATATTAGCTGTATGTGGTAGAATATGAGGGTGAGTTTTCACTGGGATAGCTGTCCCTCAAGTACCAAAACATTGATAGAGATGTTGATTCAAGTAACTCTTGGTGCATTTTGGTAGATTATTGGCTGGTGAAATTGGACCTTTCCACATGTTTGCACTGCTTGATAGAGGTGGTCTCAAAGTCTTTGCTGGCAAACACTTATCTCTTCAACAATTAAGGTCATATTGGCAACATGAAAGTGATAATTTTGAGATGTGCTTTGTTTGAATATTTGATTAAAGGTTGTCAGCTCAGAAATTAGGATGTTTATAAGGGCTGGTGTTTTGGACAGGACAAAAAGGAGCAACCAAGAAACAGGGAGGATACAGAAGAGACTGTAGCAGAGAGAGTTGTGCTTTCAGCTTCTCCAGTGATCCAAATTTATCTTGTTTGTCCTAGTTACTAACCTGTTGCAATACCTGTATAGATTGTGTCACAGCTTGCCTAATCTCGGTTATCTGTTGCAGATTGTAAGCAAAATTAGTTTCTTGAGTGCAATTCAGTTAATATGGGAAGCTTCTCATTTTCAAGAAATCACTTCCTTTTTTTAATTCATTTTTTTCTTGCTTTCTAAAGTCATGACGGTGTACAGCTGACCACAAGCCTACATGCTAGAAATGCTCCAGGACAGAAGAGAAAGGACTAGTCAGTTGTTGGAAAACTGCCCTCTATCAATCGAGGAGAGTTTATCACCTTGCTATTGCCAGAAGATATTAGCGATGTTAAGTACAGAGTATGTAAAACAAGAAAAGCAGGTGCAAGCACAGTGGCACCGTGATCACATTTCAGAGGTCAGTGTCACATTGTGTAAAAAGATTCTACTGCTTGTTACGGAAGTGAATGGGTGCATTGCTCTATGCTTCTGAGAGACCTGGCTGAGTGTACACTAAGAAATGTCTGAAAGGCTTTGTCATCAGCCTGTGATGAAACCTGCCATACCCTGGGTATATAGGTATTCCTGGCTTAGGTCACCATGGAGATTTCTTGTATCTAATTAACATCAGTGGATTTTACAGGTAGTTTTTCTTTGCCTAACCTTCTCTAGTTTCCTTTTCTTTTCTTGTTTTTAATAGTTAAAAGTGTCATGGGAGTTTTGTGTTTGTGGGTTTGGCTTTTTTTTCTTTTGGTGTTAGCCAAATATATGCTGTGAGAAGTTTGGTTCGTTGTTTTTTCTGGAGTGAACATACAGGGAAGTTGCTGTTCTGCTCTGTGTGTGTGAGGAACTAACGGTGGGTGTTACACCAAGAACTTTTCCTACAAGCTTCTTAATTTCTATTGATAACTTAGTGTGCAAGCTCTCAGCATGATGATCATCAGACAGGTCAGAATTCACATACATTATCCATCCAGGGTGACATCTTTGCTTCACTTACCGTGATGAGAGCTGATGTGTGCTTCCAGCTTGCACCAGGATCACTGCTAGCAGCAAGTGAGTGGTTTAATTTTTAACAGTCCTTACTAAAAAGTTGAAAAATGTCAGTTACACCATTTTGAGGAGTTAAAATTCTTATTTGCATATGTCCATTGACAAAATGGGGAAATAATATATCACACTGCAGTAATTCCAACAAGAGAATAACAGCATTGCCAACCCAGTAGTCGAGGTTATTTAGCAGGCATAGTGAAGCTGCTGTTGATGCCGAATTTCATTTTTTATTCTTATCTGTGGTCTACTCTGCCACTGTAGTCATATGCCCATTAGAAATTCTCAGCTATTTTAGAGGAGCAGCGGTCCTTCAATGCTGAAATAGTTTTATTACTGTTAACCACAACATTTACATTTAAGCACTGGTGTACTGAGTTCTTTTGAAATGTTTTTCTTCAGGGCCTATGAGACTGACAATTATTGTATCTTTTGGGGAAAGTGACTTAGAAAAGTGAATTATCTTAGCTAATGGCATATGGAAAGTATAAACCTGGTATTATAGCGAAGAATTTTCTGATCCTGAGCTCTTGGTTTTTCCTACAGGTGTTCTTGCTTTGTCTTTTAGTGCGTGAAACAAAAATGGTGATATAAATCACTAGAGATAGGGCATATGCTTACAGAACTGTTTTTAAGATAACACTTTTTTTTAATTTGGTTAAGATTGTTTGGTTTACTTTCTAACATGAATATTAGATGTTAGGTGGTACTCCTGACCTGATCCTAACTATGTGAAAATGTTAAGTTCTAGGAAAATAAAGGGTTTGTGATAGCTAAATGAGTTTGACAGATCTCTGGAACAGCAGCTAACCGGTAAGATCCATGCAATCTCCATGGTATTAATTTCAAAACAGTCTAATCGGTTGCAGAGGTTCAATTTCTGTTCCTAAAGGCTGCTTCCATAATGAATTAAGGGAAGCATAGCAAATGTAATAATGCATTGTTATGAAGGCTTTAGTAAACTTGCCAAATGTCGGGATGCTGGTGCAGTCATGGTGCGTTACACTTCTGTGATTACAGCTCGAGTTTTCATTGCAGTGAGTTGCATTGCTCATCTAGGTTTGGGAATTGATCTGCAGGACCATGCCTGGGGCAGAGAAAAGTCCATTACAAAGAATATGCTTTACAGTGAATATTCAAAAGATTAGATTTTGAACAGGTTTAATGTCTGCTTCTCTTGAATAGTATGTGCAAATACTCTGTAGGCTATGTAATGAAAGAAATAAACTGTTCCTCATATTTGACAAACCTGATGCTCCTCTGGTTGCAGTGTGGCAGTTAAAAATTACTTTTGATAATGGAAAATATTTTGTCAAATGGCTACTTTTGGAGGAAAATGGAAAAAAATCCACGTTGCTATTTGATTTAGAAGTGCTATGCAAGAAATGAATGGTTGTTCCTGTTTATGGATATGATTGGTTTAGAACTTGAACTGGACAGTAAGGTTAAACACTCTGTGATTCATGGATGAGCTTCTGGTTCCTACGCCTTTGTGTCACTCTGATAGCACAAAGGAATGTTAATGCTGATGTTACCAGACACTGGTGGATTTCGCTAATGTCATGTTCAGTGGAGTTCTGTCAAGAATTAATGTATGCATTCCAGAAATGTAAGAAAATGTTTCAGGTGGGGAAACCAAGCTCTTCTGTGTATATGGAACTTAAGAACCTCTCTGTGAATGTGATGACTAGTAGAAAGTGGTAGATATTTAATTATAGGCAGAGTAACATAAAAAAA
>VYZX01000640.1:0-13076 GCA_013401335.1 Brachypteracias leptosomus
GGATGGGAAGGAGAGAGTAACAGTTTTGCTGTTTTTGCTTCACGCGCGGCCTTACTTTCTCTGCTGTTTATTAAAACTGCTTCTTATCATAACCCACGGGTTCGTCTTTTCCATCTTACTCTCTCCCTGCTTGCCTTGCTGATGGGGGTTTTTGGGGGGGGGCAGGCGGAGTGATAGAGGGACTAGGGGTGGGCACCGGGCACTCAGCCAAGGTAAACCCACCACAACCACTTACCTTTAAGAGTACACACAACACTTGTATTTCTATCAGAAACATTAGTTTTAAAGTACGTTTCATATACACAAGCTTATCCTGTTGCCTCCATGAAATACATTGTGATTTATAAATTCCTTATAAAATGTCAATAAAGAGCTTTCAGAAATTCACTAATGCAGCACAAAACTTGACAGTATGTCAGCAGTGCTATGCTTTTTACACTTCAATGAGGCAGTTTCATCTTCCCAATGTACAAAACTGACTGCAAAATAAGGTTGTTCAAAACATGTCTGCCTACATTTCTGAAGAAAACTGGCTAGTTTAATAACCACAAAATAAACCTCCATTTTATTTATCATGATCATTTATGAACTTACATAAAATCTGGGCATTCACAAACTCTTGAACAACCAGTAGCTATACAAATAACTCCTTAAGGATATTAAATACTAAGTAGGAGAGATTAATAGAGTTTCAGTAATCCTGTAAAATAAGAAACTGCAAACTAAGAACACAGGTTGAATTACTTTTCACAAATAAACTACAAATAATCTAATGGGTTCTCCAAAGACCATTACAAAGAAGATAATGCAAATATCTATGAAGTATTTCGACTTCCAACAAATCCTCTCCTCCTTCCCTCTGAAATCAATAACAAATAATGTTTTTAAAGAACATATCCCCATAAAATATGAATGAATATCAATAAACTTGAGTGAGAAAAACAAACATTTCCTTTTTTGAAAGCAAGATTATACTAGGAAGAGAAGCTGTGATAGGTTCAATTAAAATAGGTAATCTTTCTTGACTTCTTTCTGGGGAACATTTTCAAATGTTTGCATAGGCTAGACAACTCTCTCACATTCTGACTGCTGCCCTCCCTTCCTAATGAAGGGAGTCACATATTCTCATATGTTCAGAGTGCTACTAAAGACAAACAAAAATTACTGGTTAATTGCTTAAAATTCACCTCTGACATCCTTTCATTTGCTTACTTCTTTCTTCTACCATATCAAACAATTTTCCTTTTCCTCTGAATTCCAGCCATAACTTTGCCTTCGATGCTACCATCTTTTCAAATACCAAGACGCTGGCCTTTGAGCTATGCCAGCATTTATTGACCAAAAAACCCCAAAACTTCAAATCACTTGCACAAATTCTCTCTTGTTGTTACATATGTGCCAGTAAAAAATACCCAGAAATTTCCATTCAGCTCCTTATTCTCTTACAAAAAATCTTCCCAGCATTCTCCTTCATCCCAAAGGATATAAAACTCCAGCAGAAGAAGCTGAGCAGAACAACCTTCCCCCTCCATCACTCCCTGCTCAGCTATTACCTCTTTTCTCAGACTTGAAAGCATTCAAGGCAGAAGGTGTTACTCTGGTAGGTGTTTATACAGCACCTAGCACAAAAGAGACTGCAATTACTGCTTTTAGATCCTATTCCAACACAGTATATATGTCAACTGTTAAATCATCAACTCTAATTTGAAGAAGAAAAAAAAATTTAAATCACTTTTTCCAACATGCGGTCCCAAATTTTGGGATTAGAAGTTATGGAGCTGAGAACTGCCGCATAAAAAGCATCCTTCTCTTGGATGACTCCTTAGTAGCAGTGCACAGCTCCATCCATCCAGGTAGAGTTTCTTATTCAAACAGATTTTGCTGCCCTCCTGTGGCCTGTGAAGATTTTAAGTTCCGAAAGTCACACACACACCAGCGCACTGGGGAAACAGCTGAGGAAAACTGATTCCACTCGACCAGTTCACACTTTCGTCTTAAAAGACAGATTGCACAGCTCAATGTTACACTTTGAAGAAAGTAAAAAGCCAAAATGCTGTTGCAGAGGTAACGAAGGTCTCCTGATAACTCTGCTTTAAAGGACTGCTTAGGCTTTATAGCAGAAATAGAGAGATCAGTCATGCTCACTTCACAGTCAAGCTGATAAATTTAAAACTCAGCTGCTCCTCAGGTTCAATGTGTAGCAAACAACGATGTAAGTGACCTATAAAAATACTTCAAAGAAAGAGGAAAAAACCCTTTAAATCCTTTTGTTGATTATGCTATATGAATTATGAATCCTCTCGTACAGAATGCCATCCAGAGGGGCCTAGACAAGCTGGAGAAGCAAGCCTTTGTGAGCTTCATGAGGTTCAGCAAGGCCAAATGCAAAGTCCTGCACCTGGGTTGGCACAATCCTCAGTATCACTACTGGGGGATGAAGGGATTGAGAGCAGCCCTGTAGAGAAGGATTTGGGGGTGCTGGTGGATAAAAGCTGCCTGTGAGCTGGCAACATGCACTCGCAGCCCTGAAGGTCAACCATATTCTGGGCTGCATCAAAAGAAGAGTGGCCAGCAGGTCAAGGGAGGTAAGTCTGCCCCCTACTCTGCGCTGGCGAGACCTCTCCTGGAGCACTGTGTCCAACTCTGGAACTTCAGCACAGGAAAGGCATGAATCTGTTGGAGCAGGTCCAGAGGAGGGCCACAAAAATGATGAGGGGACTGTAACACCTCTCCTATGCTGCAAGAGTTGGGTTTGTTTAGCCTGGAGAAGGGTGTAGGGAGACCTTATTGAGACCTTTCTGTACTTGGAAAGGGGGCTACAGGAAAGATGGGGAAAATCTTTTTAGCAGGGCCTGCTGCAACAGGACAAGGGGTAATAGTTCTAAACAAAAAGAATAAATCTAGACTAGATATAAGGAAGAAATTTTTTACAGAAAGGGTGGTGAAACACTGGAACAGGTTGCCCAGAGAGGCAGTAGAAGCCCTGTCCCTGGAAACATTCAAGGTCAGACTGGACAGGGCTCTGAGCAACCTGACCTAGTTAAAGATGTCCCTGCTCACTGCAGGGAGGTTGGACTAGGTGTCATTTAAAGGTTCCTTCTGACCCAAACCATTCTATGTTTCTGTGATATTCTCAGATGTGGCAAGTGGATGACACATGACATAGCTAAAGGTCACAAGCTGGACAGTGGTTACACCCTGTCAATGTAATTGGGATTTAAGCCTAATGAAAAAACACAGAACAATCTTCAAATAAGCAGTGAAGACATTTTACAGCAAGAAATAACAGAATACTGAAGCAGATCAAATATCACTTTTAAAGATGATGCTGGCACTACAAAAGATCAATTTAAATTGTATAGCAACTGGAATATTAATATATTAGTATATTCTTGAAAAAAAATTCTGAAGACTAAAGTTATCAACAATTTAACTTTTTATCCAAGATATTTTCAGAATATTTAGAGAAAAAGAGAGGCATTAGCTCCCCTTCCTGCTAAATATTTGTAATTAATACAAAAAAGCTAATGCATATGGAACTCATTAGTACAACATTTGATCAAAATATTTAGAAAGTTAAATCAGATCTTTCAAAAAGGGAAATATTGGCCCAAATGATGTGTTAAAGCATGTGGAAACAGGACAGGATTTCTTTACACATCTTTACAAGGTTTTTGATAGTATCCAAAGGTTTTTAAAGGAATTTATATTCCAATTACAGGCACATCATTACAAAAGCATGCTCAAAATCAGGTACATACAGTTTTAAAACTGGACAAAGGTATAAAAATGAACTTTCTGTAAGTTTGAACACTATAGATACTCTGTAGGAAAGTTCACATCTACTAGCACAAAGAACAAAATTCCTGAAATGGTTACTTAGTTCTTCCTCATAGTGACAGATGTAGAGTTTTGACCTAACCAGAAGTAAGAGAAAATAAATGGAACGTGAGCAAAAAAGCCAGCATTCCTCCACCCAATTATCTGTTTATATCTTTTTCCTAAGCTCTGAAACAGGCAGATTTTTTTATTTTTTTTTTACAACTAGTTAGTTATCCAGCTGTCACGAGGACTTTGAGGGGCAGCAGTGCATGAATGGTCAGCATTTGTGTCATTCTGACTGGGAAGCATGTATGGAATCAGTTATTATGAAATGGCAACGCTATAAACAGGACTAAAAAAATAAACAAAAAGTAGTTAAATGCCTTCTCATATGTAGTTTCCAGGAAAAAAGGAGCAAGAAATATGTTGCTACTGTCTTCTCTACAAAGTGCCACTTTGTACCACAGCATCACTCCTAGGTACACCTTAGTGACCATTAAAAGAGATAAATTTCTATATACTCTGGCTTCCCAAAAAATACCTCCGATGACAATTTCAAGTCATGTTTAGAAGAAAATGCCTTTTTGGATCACATTAATCACATGTCCTGGATTTTGCTGGACATTGCTCCAGACCAAAATTGCTAAAATTCATCAATCCTTCTTTCCTCAGTAGTAATCTTCTGTAAAGAATGATCTGCACCGCCATGCTGTGGAGTACTTAGCAGAAGCTTGTCCTCTAAACCTATGGCCTAAGAGATAAATAATATAACTTTGGGGTTCTGCTATCCCATGAACAAGGAACACAAACATAAAAGGCACAAAGAAACAAGTAAACTCTACTACAATGATCTCAGGAGAAGAAGAAAACCCAAATAGTTTAAATGAAACAAAGGCCAGAGTTACTCAGCAGGCTATTTAACATTCATTAAAGATTTCTGAGGGAGGAAGACATGGAAAATTAACTTGATAGTCCTGTTAAAAAAATTTTTTAAAAAATTTTAAAAAACTTTAAATCTGCTAGACATCTATGAGTTAAAGTTTTGGGGTTTTATGCCCCTCCATATGTGTGAGAACTTTATAGGTAAAAAACCTCACAGTCTAATGAATAAAACTACTTTTACTATCTAGGGCAGATCACACTCAAATTCTATCTACACATAGCCAGCCAGCTCAGGCCAGTGACTGTCAAGTGCAGACATTTTTTAAAAGTTTACAGTGATTAACCAAGAATATGTTTTAATTTAACTGTCAGAACTAAGACTACTGTGAACTTACAAAACCAAATCGTTAAGAATTGCCTTCAGTTCTCAAACCATAAATCCCTAAAACATTTCAGCTAGCAAATTGCAGCACTTAATTTTAATTCTTTAGATACGTTCAGTAAACAAACATAAACCACAATAGGACTAAAAAAAAGCCTCCACTGAACTTTATATACTGTGTTCTATAAAACAGGTCTCTCAGAAGCCTAATAAACTCACAATTAACAAGAACTTGTGAATTACAAAACCATACCTCTCGGGATTAAACTTCATCAAAATCTGAACTCCTGTTATAGGGGATATTCAATACAAAGGGCTAAGACTTCAGTAATTCTCTGAAGGTTTACACTTACTCCACAAAGCAAGGTACTAAAATAAAGGTGACACTTTTCAGCATCGTTATGAGACATATGGAAGGTCTGCCAATCATTCTCACTGTAATCATTTCTTACAGAATAGGCCGAACACCAATGAGAACGTGTCCTAACTGAATCAAAATGCAGCTGTTAGAACTTGATATTATTCTTTCTAGTATAATTTTGAATAAGACACATTAGCAACTGCTGGCTTTTGTCTGCAGATTTTGAGTATTTCAGAGGCTGTTAAGCATGTCACATTCAGATCAAAACATCACTCCAAAAAATGCAACAGATTTCGAGCAAGCCTAAATGCACTGAACTTGTACTCCTTATAATACGATGTATTGTCTTCACAAGGCATACAAACCTGTTTTCAAAAAGTACACATTTCAGTAAAACATCATACCTAAAAATCATTATTACATACTAATTTAACTTAGTTATATAATAGCTTTGCCTCCTGTCTCCAAGTAGGCATCTTAAAAATATAAAATAATGCATTTGCTTTCCTTGTTTAATTTGGTAACCAAGACAATCACAAAAGAAAAATGGAGGAGAGCATAGTAATAGTGGGAACGTGGATATTGCCATGGATGAGTTATCTGGTTTGGTGGTATCCATAAGGTGTTATTTCCAGCTATGCATAAAGAATTTTTTGTCTAAAAATTAGTAATTGCATTCAAACTCCCATTGGAAATGTCCTCAGGCCAACTCTACAATGTTATATCCCAAAACAGTTAAAAGACCCAAAGAAGTCAGATATGAAATATAAAGTTTTGCAAGAATTCTCTTTTTAAAATAAGCCACATAAAAGACAAATGAAATTACAGTAATAAGCTTCCATTTTCTTACACTTATCACCTCAAATACCAATGCTGTTTGTATTCAAGTCATGAGCATTTCCCTTTCTCTATTACTGGAAAGTATTTCCTTCTCAAATATTTAGTTAGAACATGAGGCAACTTGGCTCCATTGCCATCAGAGGTTTTCCAGATCTTGAATTGCAAAATACAATACAATCATAAATGTGATTTAAACTTAAAGGAGTGCAGCAAAACTGTAACTTTAAGGAGAGGTTAATGAGAAGCAGCTTCAGTTGAGTTTCCCTTGGATTGTTACCCATGTGGCTTGCAGGCAAAGAGCTGTCTGATATGGAAAAATCAGTTGAAGAAGAAGGATGAGTTCCTGCTTCAGGATGCTTGAGATACTGAAATAGGCTACAAAACTATTTTTAAAAAATCTTCAAAGTCTTTCAAAAAGTTCTGACAGGCTTGGAAGGGAAATAGAGAACTTTATAAAGTGTTCCTTTCAGTGCTTTTTGTTTTATAGAATAAATGACTGCCTGGATCTCATTTTAGAAACACGGTTGCTTTTCACATTTAAAGTAAAACACATAATTTGCATCTCTTGATGAGGAAAATTTTTAATAAAATATCAGATTCCCTAAAACAGATTTGATTTTTAAGCATCAGAAATATTCTCATCTCAGAAAACACCTCTCAAATCTAAAATATTTCAAAGGTAATACCAATACAAAAAGCAGGAAAAAATAAATAACTGTGACCTATCTTCATGAAACAATCCTAGAAGCAACTTGGAATATGACAACTCAATCTGGACAACAATTTGAAATCAAATAAATCTGCATCTAATAAAGCATTTATTCCACAGCTGGTATGTGAGTCAGTTCTGTTAGCAATTAAACAATTTTAATATGGACCCAAAGTCACAAACATTTAAATTGGTGAAAAGAAAATGTCATTGTTTAATGCTGTTTTCCTTCAGTGCTGTAAGAAATAAAAATAAAAATGCAGCAACCAGTAAAAGATCAGTAATCCCTAATCACATGAAGTTAGGGAATGGTTGATAGCCATTTGGTACCAGGGTAAAACCCAAGAAAACAACATTATGTCTGAAACATAGAGAACTCTGTGGGAAGCCAGGGTTTTCAATGGTTGATGGATCAAACCAAGAATCTCATCATAGCTCTATGATGTCTCCTCCTTTTCATTAAAGCTAATTTTGTATATGATAACTAAGGGCTGAAGAATTTTCAAAATCTTCTTCTGTCAAGTTAAAAAGTCTCTGTATCTTCCCTGTTGAGAGGATACGCTACGTCAAATTATCTTTTACTTGATATCAGTTCTGAAAGACAAGACTAACACTGATCCTCCAGAATATTGTCTGGTATACCATTAACATTGCTTAATTAAAACATCAGTTAATTCCACAGAACTGTGACACTACATTCTGTGTTACCGTTATTGTTCCAGCCTCTATTTAAAGGTACTTAAGTTTTGAAGATTTTTCTATATTAAAACTGTAAACATTGCTTTATTTTTGTTAGTCAACTCAATATGTTTAACAGAAGCTTTTTTAATAAACTGCTGTCCTCCGTAATTTATTCTTTCCCTTTAGAATATCTAATTTACAGTTTCATCTCCATTCTGGAGAAATAAAATTATACTGCGAACTCACAACTTCTGCTTCAACCAGGTATCTTTTTAACATTATCACAGAATCAAAGAATGGTAAGAGTCAGAAGGGACCTTTGGGGATCATCTAGTCCAACTCCCCTGGCTAAAGCAGGTTTGCCCAGAGAGCAGGTTGCACAAGAACGTGCCCAGGCAGGTTCTGAAAGCCTCCAGAGGAGACTCCAGAACCTCTCTGGGCAGCCTGTTCCAGTGCTCTGTCACTCTCATAGTAAAGAAATTTTTCCTTACATTTAGGTGGAACTTTCTGTGTTCTAGTTTATGCTTGTGATTATTATTCTATTAATCATTCTGCTCGATGCAAGCAAATTTATCTTATTAAAGTCAGGATGAGGCAGGAGACAGATAAAGATGATCATACTGTCTACCTAGCTTTAAAATGTGCGAATTGATGAGTTTAAAGAGTGTTACTGATCTGTGAAACAGAGCACAGAGGTATTGTTACTAGATTAGTATTTCAGATCCTGTCTAGACAAAAGATAATCAAGTTATTGGGTGAGATAGGAGGGTAAGAGAAGCTGGGGAGAGTTTGGAGACCTGAGAAGTCCTTTTACAAAACAAAATCTTAAGTAGATAAATGAATTTTAAAAATAGACTCACAACTACTTGTATAAGTAGTCTTCAAAGAAAGACCAGAGGTTTCTCTGAACTGTAGACAAATCAGCTGATGTCTTAATTATCCAGTTATGCACAGTGGAAATCAAGACTAGGGATCACTCTGAAGAGTGACATTGCTCAAACCTGATGAACAGGCATCTTGAGGAAATTTGTTTTGATTGTGCTAACAACAGCTCCTAAGTCAGACTATATTTGTGTTGTTGGAATAAACCCTTGATGTTTCACAGAAAGCAGATGAGGAAGCAAACTATTGAAATACATTCCTCTGCATACTTTATTTACAAATCCTTCCTCAAAGTCTAATGCAAGTTTATTATAATATGTCCTATACAATCAGTGTTTATGGACAGAGAAGGAAAGGAGAGCAGGTATGGAGAAAGGGAATATAGAGTAGCAAATTACTGGTGCAGAGTAGTAAATTACTGACATGGTACTCAGTATTTGCAAAGCACTTACGGTGAAAGAACTCAGCCCTTGAGAGCTGACCCCAGAGCACAAACTAAATTGCTTTGAAACAATATTCATAAATGGAATGTCCAAGATCAATGGTTGTCCAACTATAAAAACATTTTTGAGGTCCACATCTCAGTGAATTTTTATTTAGCAGATTCACTTTTGCCAATGAAGGAAAACACTCTTGCCTTCCTAAGGTATTTTAACAATTCCAATGCAACAAAGTGTAAGCCAAATATCTGCAGTTCATTTTTCTTTCTATCAGAAAAAGACTTCTCTTACAGTAACTCTAAGTTATCTTGGACTGTAGGTTAAAAACAAAACCAGGTTTGCAAACAATTAATGCCATAAAGAAAGCGTGAGCATTAGCTCTATGAGACAACTGTGGAACACAACGATCCTCCTTCTACAGGGAAGCAAGTCTCACTGCCTCAGTGTCTCAATGATGGGTTTTTAAAGAGGGTAAGACGTTGTGACAATTCCTCTGCAGACATATACCACCAAGAGCTTTTTTTTTTTTCCAGTGAAACACATAAATATAGTGGAAGTTTCCATCTTTCCATATTCTTAATTCATAAGCAGTTATTTTAAAATAATTTTATGAAAATTTCCTATTCTTCATCTGGCCATACATATTGTGAGGTCAATTCTCAAAGCCACATACTAGATTTACTCACAATTTCTTATCATACTCAAATGACTTGAGACAACCAGTCATCAGAAATTATGTTTAAGCAGTTATACTTATGTATAAAACAAATATCCCAAATAAAACAATATCCCAATACCAGAAATGTATCATTTCCTTTTGGGAAAAAATTATCAGCACTACCAAACATTAAGAAAGGTGGCAGAGTAAGAACAGCTTCATTCTCATGTCACTATTCTTTCTGTAAATCAGACAAGCTCTTGATTTCTAATGTGAACATTCTGTACTCTATATGTACATAAATAACTGAATATGGCACCTTTAGTATTATTTATATTCAAGCATATATTAAAATACTCCTATTAATAAAAGCAGGCCTCTCAAAAAAAAAAAAGTGCACTGAAGATCAAATACTCAGCTGACATAAATTATTTAGGAAAAAACGACAACATAAAAGCAACCTTTTAAATATTATATACCCGTATTTCCTGAATTCTGCTTATCACTTTTTTTTTCCCCAAAAAAACCACTTACTGTATATTATGAATTATTCTGTGGCTTATAAATCAAAGTAATAAATGTCTTCTCAGCAACCATTTAAGGGACAGCCTTATCCCTGAAAAGCAATGTTGGTCTTTCCAAATTTTGCCTCGTTTTAGAAGCTAAGCATTCTAAAAATCGAGCAACTTTTGAGAAAGTCTGAAGACTTGAATGCAAACAAGGGGCAAATATCAATCAGGGTATCCTTTCGTTCAGGCTAACCTTTCTGTGACAGTTTTATAGTCATTTAATTTGGTCATCAGCTTACTCACAAAGGAAGCATAAATCAAACAAACTTGATCAGTCATTTTGTCTTCAGCCAGGCAGGTATATAATTGTCTTGCAATGGATTAACACCCTTTCTTACACCTCTGCACTGGACACAGATGTGGAAGGCCTTTTCTTCTTCCATATCAGCTTTTTAAAATTTATACATGCAAAATTTCACCTTCTCAAGTCAAACACTTGTCCCAATCAACTCAATACTAGGAACCAGTCAACTTCTTACTAGGAATAATGAAGTGTATAAAATACTTGACATAGTTCACTAGAAGTCATGTTTATACACAACCCATTAAAGTGTAGTTGTTTATGAAAAATTGGCCCTATGAATAGGATCAACTACAACGTTAAAGGACTACATGTCTTCCATTAATTGGCAAGAGCAAGTTGCACTTGCAAAATGCATTCATTTATTTTGATCTAGCTTTATTTGCCTAGATTTTTAGACTAAGTTCCTCCATCTTAAACTCTTCAGATTCTGTAATTGAACCTATCTCCCACTGTGCATGCACACCTACTTATTGTATTGATCTTTCCACATTCACCTGACATTGTCATATTTCAGCTAAGGAGCTCCTTTCTGACCTACTATAATTCCTTCATTTAAGAATAAATATTTTTATGAGAAAGAGGGCATTACTGACAAGCCTTCGGAATGTAGTTTACTGCTTGCTACATTCATTCTGTGAACAGTTTCACACTTTGGAAAGAACAGTATAAATTTGTTCACAGCTAACCACTACCTTTGTGAGTAAATACCATCACATGCACACTCTATCAGTCTAGCTGGTAATTTCAAAATGAGATATCACAAATAAAGCATTTTTTTTCTTTTCAGTACTTCCTGCTTAACAAGTATTTCAACTCATGAGAAAAGAAGTAAAGGTTTGCGAGAATGTGGGTCAGTTATTACTTGTTCTTTCATTTCACAGTGGAGTAAAAAGTGTAAATAAATAAAAAGCTGTTTTAAAGAAAAAAAGATTCCTGTTGAAAAAAACAACCTTTCTCTCTTGTTTGTTTCACAATGAACATAGTGCTTGATGAAAAAATGACAGTATCAAAGACTTACATCCCCATATATCACCAGAATAATAAAGCAATGCCAGAGGTTATCACTCTCCACCCCTACATACACCCACTTTCCCCTTCCCCTTAATGTGCTTTGGGTGATCCCAAAGGCAGCATCTCTAAACATAACCAGTCAAACTGATCTTGATATCCACAAAATCTTTGCAGCTAATAGGAAATTAACCTGAAGACAAGGAATGTTTTCACACACACATAGGACCAGGAACACAAGCAAAGACTCCAGGGCTGACTGCAAGTTCCAATAAGGACAAAAAATTCTTTCTACTTCTGCCTAATAAATTGCAAAAACACAGAAAAGATGCCATTTCTTTGTTGGTCACAAATCTAATTAAATATAACTGATTCTGTCCCAGACCTCACATTGACTCATCAGTAGCACACTGTTTCCATTCTGCATTCTTCCTTCAACAAGCCCCTCTTCCCAAAACTTCAGCTACTACCTTGTCATGGAAAAAATGAAAACATTTTCTATGCTGACATACATCATGTGATNAGAGATGTCTCTAGCCAGACAGACCTGGTTTGCGTGCTTGAGGGTAAGTCCTTATACACTGTGTGATTTGGAAGAAACAATGTGGGGGTTTTGGCTTCTGTATTTAATAGACAATATCAACACATTTATGATCTAAACACAGATTTGGAAAACAAGCTTAGAAAAAATACAGCTGAAAAACTGGCCAAGTTTTATAGTAAACTAGAACAGAAACCAGCATTTACAATACATTTTAAAATAAATGAAATATTTTGTGTTAAATTTCTTCCAAAAGTGAAGGTTTTTAACAACAGCTTAACAACTACAATACCCTAGAATACCAACAATTACAGAGGGCACTAATACTGTATTTTGGGACATTTTGTAATGTTTCAAATACAGCCCAGATGCTCACAAAGGCTTACAGATTCACACATCTTGAGGCCAATACACACAAGTTTAGAAGCTAAATATTTTTAGAAGTAATTTACACAACATCAGAAATCTAAAAATCCAGAAGACATCTAAAATGTAAACATGACTCCATTTTGGTCAATCAAATACTTTTTAAAAATTGCATAAGGACCAGAAAGAACAGAGGTTTACACATGGGAATGGCTCAAAGCTGTGCCAGGGGAGGTTTAGACTGGACTTCAGGAAGCGTTTATTTAGCGAGAGGGTGGCCAGATGCTGGAACAGGCTTCCTAGAGAGATGGTTGATGCCCCAAGGCTGTCAGTGTTTAAGAGACATTTGGACAATGCTCTTAACAACATGCTTTAACTTGGTCAGCCCTGAAGGGGTCAGGCAGCTGGAACAGATAATTGCTGTAGGCCACTTCCTACTGAAATAGTCTATTTAACTATCTCATTCTGCTTCAGAAATATGACTAAGCAAATGAAATGTAAATCATGATGTCATAAGCTTTAGTTTTGCAATCATAAATAATCCTATCAAAAAAACTGAATGGACATAAATGTATAATTTAAATAATACTTTGGAACTGCAACCATCAGTAATTCTTTTCTGTAGTAAATA
>VYZX01000646.1:1853-11988 GCA_013401335.1 Brachypteracias leptosomus
GAGATTAAACACAAAACTTTCTTGCTGTATCCCAAATGCCAGTGTAAGTATTTTACTGGGCAAAAGTATACCAATCCATAAAGGATGAGGCTCATAAAGGATGGCAAGGCTTCTTTGTCACCCAAATATATGAGTTTGAGGAATATTTAAGTCCACATCAGATTAGTAAGATGCAGTTCTTCTACTGATCCTCACTAGTGGTCGCACATCCTCTTGGTCATCCATGACAGGACTTTTGCTTTCAGCATAATAGCATGTTTGATCTGTTTCATAATGGATCAGAAAAGATCATGCTAAAATACGCAAAAAGTGGTCAGTGTTGACTTTTATTTGAGCCTTTCTATGTGTATACATTGCCTAAGCCCACCAGCTGTACAGTGGCAGGATTTGCTTCCAGATGGATCGAGGGCAAGAGTATCATTCGATTGGGATCAAACCCATAGGTCAAGGAAAAGAAATCTTTGCTGTTCAGAGGCATCTGAGGGGAGTTTGCTGTTCCCGAGGGAGCTATGTCTAGCAGGCTATAGCAAGCAAAGCCTGGTGAAGTATTATGGTTAGCTACAGTTAAGTTCTCTTTTCAAGTGAGAATACAATAAAAACAAACCCCAAATCCAAACATAAAAAAGTCTCACAGCAAACACTGGACCTGAATTCAGAAATAGTTCCACCCTGCACTTCTGCAGTGTTTCTATTAGCATGATCCCTTGCCATGGGACAGCGGATACTGGGTGCAGGAGCTCCTGGATAGATTTCATCCTTTGAACAGAGGTTCTGCACTTATTTTCAACCACAGAAATTCAGTGTATGACAAGGAGAAAATCATTAAGAAGTTATACTATCTCTGCTTAATAACAGCTACTCCAAGACATGAAGAAAAAGCTGTAAGTCTGAACTTAAATTTTCTATATGGAAGCATGCTGTCTTATCAATGAATCACTAGTTTAGTTTCCCTTTTAATGCATTCACTTCTGAGACTCTCCGAATAAAGATATACGTATCAAATGCACTATTCTCTCTTTATTAAGCAAAAAAGATCTTGCTTCAGCCTTAATAGTTATTTCCTCAGACAGCATGAAGAAATAATTCAAACNGTATAAATCATGAACACAATCTTTGTTCTCTTCAGAAAATTTTTATGCTATGAACATAATTCTGATCACAGAACCATGTATGGACATTCTTACAAAAGAGTACTATTCAAGAAATCCTACTTGCTTATTCAAAATACGGATGTAACCTCTCACAGAGCTTTTAGGGTGCTTTTTAGAGACACGGATAGACTCTGNAAGACGTAGAAAAAAACCCTCTAAATTAATATACAGCAGCTAAAACACACCTGAAGGATACTAAAGTAAATTAAAGCAGTAGGAAAAAAACCTATTTATTTATCCACTTCAGGCCTTCTATAATCAAACTTATTATTGTGAAGAGGAATGCCTTATAACATGTACCAATGAAAATACTGCATGGGTTTAATAGTATAGGTAAAGCACCAGAAGTTAGTAGAAAGGAATTTTCTTCCTGAGAGGAAGATAATAGGATATAGCTTTACATTTTAAGACTGGGTATACTTTTGTTCTGACAGAAAATGAAGCTAAAAGGAAAACCAAACAAAACAGAGCCAAAAAAAAAAACCAACAAAAAACCCCCAAACAAATCCCCCTAAAACTCTGTACAGCTCTCAGTGCATTTTGAGGCGCAGACCTCAGGAGACATATAATCACAGTGGTGTAAACTATACCACAGTTGCTACTGCACACATTTTTACATAACAGCGTATCCATTAAATCAGTCCATTAAGGACTGCCCCACCTAGAAGATGCTGAGTAAGCAATTCAGCAAATAGCTCCCACCATGCTCACGGCTATATAGCTAGCAAAAGTGAAGCTGGCTCACTTCAAGCTAATTGGCAAGCTGCAGTATTGCCATGGAGGTGGCCCACCGTGGTGTGCTGTTGCTAGACAAGCACTAAGTGGTCGGGCATATCTGGGATCTGACCCTGTCAGCAGAGAAAAGAAGTGAATACCACCTGAGCTCTGAAGAGGACAGAGGGACAGTCACACTAGAATAAGCTCCAGATACCTAACACTGACATCTGAATTCCTCGCAAATCCCCAAAAGCCACAAATTTCACAGTCAACGTTTTCCACAACTACCTGTGTGGAAGCTGCTCACAAATAATGTAGGTTGGAAAAGCCTACACAATTTCCATGAGTATTTGAAGCATCCTCTGTTGCTTCTCACTCTCACCTGCTCCCACAAACATGGCTGAAAGGAACAGTGGTGGAAGACTACAGTTCTCTCACCAAAAGAGAAATGATGGATAATCCCAGTTATGTAGCACGAATTTACCTAACCATGAGTGGTTGCTTTTATGAGTTCATACATGACTGAAGAGCTATAGGATGATATTTCTCTGCTTATTTGAAGGGATATATGCTTTAAAGACTCTGCCAGGCTATCCAGAAGTGTAAAACTGAATTAAGTTTCACTGAAGCCAATTTACTTACTAGAAACTTAAGTTTCTAGCACCTTCCTGGAACATTTTCATCTTGAGATGCTGAAGTATGGAGAGCTCAGTCCCACCACTGACTCAGCTGAGGATGAGAGACAGTGTCGGTACACATCCTGCAACAGATGGCTTCTGACTGTTTAAACAAAAAAATAAGCAAGTAGGCGCTTCTATAGCTGTTTATCTTCTTTTCTCTCTCAGGCCTCATAAGGTGTAAAAGCAGCAGAAGAAAGTGGCAAGATGTCATCACTGTTTCAACAACACGCAGAGGGAAAGCAGAAAATACAACTTTTTGGTATACTCATCAGTTTGAATGAAAAGCTGCACATTATTTATGAGACATGTGAGAAACAATCCATTGTACTGAACAACGATAGTCAATCCTAGATATAAATCCTCTGCTGGTCGATAACCACTATACCCATTCCCTTAGCCATGAAAATGACCTGACAGAGCCATAAATTCACACATTGTCCATTTTTCACAGACAAGCTCCCCCCCCAGACAGTCTGCAGTGCACCAGCCATGACATCGGTGTAAGCATTTACTCATTTATTATTTTATGCTGACTGCTTTTCAGCTTTCTGACAAAGGACAGGCAAGTAACAATGGTGATATAACCTGTGCCAGTTTCAAGACCCAAGGNGGCTAAATATAGGTTTCAGGGATGGCACAGTGTGCTAGCACTTCCTATACCAGCAGTATATAGGAACTCACTAAATATGGATTCTTTTAACGCAAAAATTTCCATCAATCCTTAAGGTTTCAATTTACACATGTGTAAAACAAGTTCTCCACTTAGAAGTTTCTTTCAGAAAACCAAACAGAAAAGTCAGTCTAAACTTACTGAAAATCTCAATAATGCCTGGCATTGATCCAAAATCCTTCCAGAGATCCTGACTGATAATTAGTACATTTTCAATGATTTGCCCCTTTTGGGGCCAGTGTTCTAATGGGTTTTAGTGCTAGCAAATCGGTGCTAGGATTTGTCCTGTGCATCAACGTGCACAGAGTGTTAAGCTACTTATTTGTAATGACACTGTTCCTGTAGGAAAGCCTGCCTTGATTGTTAATGATACTTGAGGCTCTTAATCTTAAAACAGAGGGGAAGAAAAACTGCAGGGTGTGGCATAGTCTGCTACACAGCTTGTCATCTGAAAACAGAAACCTCACTTAATTCCATTGATACCTATTATAATATTCTGAGTGCTATTTAATTTCCTAAACAAATTGCATTTTAAGAAGCTGGAGCAATCTCTTAAATTAGACTATTTTCAGTGTTTATATTTGTTGTTGTTTTTTAAGCTGGGACTTATTCAGAAGTGATTTATTTGAAAAAGCTTGATTTTACCTTCCACTACTCTCACAATTTTTTTAAAAATTAGCAGTATAAATAAAAAAGAACAGTAATATCTTATTCCTTTTCCAGATTAAACTTTAAAGACTGCTGTATGATCAGTATTACTACACTTCTTCCTAACAGTATATACTGTTGATACATTAATTGGTTTATTGACTATGTTAAAGTTTTACAACTTTTCATTCAGCCTAATGTGCCCTTGTTGTGAACTCACCCAAAGAATTAGCAGGTTCAATAACCTAAATTATATTCATTAATACTAAAATAGACACATGTAATAAAAAAGAAAAAGAACATAACTATTACCTTCACACAAGCAGTCCTATTGACTTCAGTAGGACTGATTTTACAGAGAAAAAAACCTGTCTAAACAATCAAGACCATGAATACCCAAAATAAAATCTGTGTATGTACAAAATTAGACTTCTGAGTGTCACAAACCATAATAAAAGCAAACTCAAAGAACAAGACCTCTAATGCTTATTCATATGCAGCTATGGTTCAAAAGTGTTATGACATCCAGGAAAAAAAATACGAAATCTAGGCTGACTGGTGAAGTATTGTACAATAATGTCATGACAGATTGCCCTGATGCTGTCAACCTTTTAAAAATTTCATTGCAATCTTTCAAAAATATTTTGAAAATAAAAATTGCAAAAAAATTAGAAATGTTCTGCCTTACCTATCCAGTTTGGAATTCAGATAGAATGTCAATTTGACAAATTCTCTGTGAAACATAAATTTCAAGTTTGTCACAATTCTGTTGTAGAGTTGAGGCTGCACAGTTTGCATGAAAGATTCTGGTTCCCTTGTAAGTGTGCTGCAAATAAATACCAAGCAATTTAACATAAATATATGCACACCATAAGAGACATCGGTGGGACCTGAGTTTGGCTCTTCCACGGGAAGTACTATATTTATCTTCCAGAGACAAAGTGTCCATTAATACAGAAAGCAGGATGTCACAAGAGCAGTAATTTGATGATTGTAAATAGCGTGCTGCCAATTCTCCGGTCACACAGGCCAACGCTAAACTCAGCACCATCTCCCCAGCATATCTTCATCTTTTTGCTGTTCTCCATCTCAAATCAGCCAAGGGGGAACACACCACTGAGAAAGAGGTCAGCAAGCTGCCTCCAACATGACACTCCTCCAAATGGCCCCAACAGGAACTCTCTTCCAACTGATCAGTTCCTGGTTAATATAGCTCTAGCCTCACCCATCACCTCAACTATGATCGCCTGGGGGAAGGCAGGGCCTCGCACAGGTGGGCCAGGTTCTGCCTCTGGGGCCTGAAACCACTTGGGGAACAAAACATACTGCTGGGTTATGACTCATCTATAAGTCAACTCCAACTTGAGGCCCACAGCCCAGGTCCCAGCACTTCAAATAGACACATGTATTTATAGACATACATATATAAAAAGGACTACCGTTAACTAAACAAAACCACAAAGTAGTAGAAAAGTCTCTAAGAATAACAAAGAGATGTGAATTCAGATGATGGTGCAGAAGATAAAAAGAACAGGACTCAGTATTGAAATAAGACACTGAAAGGGTGTCAAGAAACTTAGTGAATCAGCTGCTGACCTTATATCAAACTCAATCCTAATCATAGTGAATTAAAATTGCTGTTCATAGAAAGCTGGAAAAGGCTTCATGCCACAAACTCATTCTGGACTTAATCTACTACATGCCACAACTGGAGAACATATTGTCATCCTCTACCCAACCCCCTTTATTGTCTAGCTGCAAATTATATAAAATCATCCTGCATTTTCATTTCCATTAATTGTCTGTATGTATCTAAATTAAGATATAATTATATTTTAAATAAAATACATAAAACACACTTTTAATTTAGTGCTTTAGAAATCATGTAAATACCTAAGGTAAATAACCCTGTTACCTCAAATATCTCTCAAAGAGTAGCCTGCCCTTATGAAATGACTTGAGTGCACAAGGAGGTAGAAAGAATTTGGCACTTTCTGTTCTATTTCAGCCTTAAAAAGGTCAGTTCCAGTGAGAGAATAACTCTGAGAAAATTTCCCTAAATCCAGCATTTACAGAAAGAAAAACAGACATCCACATGCATGCTGACTCTACAGTCCTATTCTTAGAATATTCATTTACCCATACACTGTAATAAGATAAGGTTTCATGTGAAGTACTGTTGGACCCAGTAACTCACCTGTAGCTCTCATTATCCTAAATATTTCCTTACTGAGTGGCTACACAGTCACTTTTCCCAAAGCGCATTACATAAGTTACTTCAAAACTGTTGCATGTATGCTGTCAAAATACCTGAATGCCACATGCTGAAAATACCTTCCAAGTTATCATGCTTGTTATTGTGGTTGTCAGACATGGGTGGTTGCTCCCAATTAACTCACGTACTGTACATATCACCAAACTGGCTAACACAAGATTTGGATTTTTGAGGATAAATGTCAAGATAATACCTTGACACCATCCCAAAGTGTCAGGTGCAAATCCATTCATGAAAGAAAAAAAATCCTTCAGTGGTTAGTTCCCTGAGGGAAACGTGCAATCCTCCAAAACACTGGCACTGACAGTAAGTCTGGCCCTGTTCTCCACCTACATGTACCATTTGATGGTAAGGAAGAAAGAAAGTCTCCAGATGTGGTGGCTGGTGTGTTGGTAACTATCAGTCAGTTATCTGTACTGCTTGTAATCAGGCTAAAAGTTCTGAGGCTTCACCATATGGAATCTTTTGCTATAGCACCTCTAACAAGTTCTTTTCCTTTTTTTTTTTGAACTATGATTAGATTTCAGCCAGCAACAGTTTGGAAATAAGCCTGCCTTTTCCTTTTTCTTCAGGTGAGCATTACAAGCAATGCAAAATAAGGTTGTTGGTTTTTTTCTTTTTCTTTTTCTTTTTTTCCCCAGAGTGAGCTGTATTAGAAAATAAGTTGAAAAAACAAATACATTAACATGGAAAAACCTGAGAATGTAACAGAAATAAGAAAATACTATAGACGTTCTGTCCTCTCAGATCGGCTATTTTTCAATAGCTTGTTTCATTGCAAAAAAAAACCTTCTGTAGAATTCACCGTCCCTTAGGGAGAAAAAAAAACAAACAGAAAAAACCCAGAGCAACCTTTCCCTTCATCCCTCCTACAACTTGGCTGCACCTATGTTCCCTGCTCTGCCCAGGAAATTCCAGGTCTCTGTTGTGTGGCAAGTCCTATCCTTCGTTTTCACTTTCTTTTTCCGTCTCTCCTCCTACCCAATGTCCCGATGCTCCCAGCAAAGGGGTAAACAGTCTCTTTGCAGATATTCACCTGAGCCAAAATGCAGAGGCCAGATCAGACCATAACAAGAGTTTTTCTCAACTTCCCAGTTGCTATCTTTTTAAAGAGACATACTATGGTGAATTGCAACAAAGAAATAAAATAGAAATATCCTATTATAAGGACTTTTTTGTGGTAATTTAGTCTAAGGACTCTTCTAGATTTTTTTGTTTCTTTACAGTGTTTTTTACGTCATCATTTACATCATCAATGACTCCGTCATATAACTTGTTCTAAATTTCCTGATAAACATGGTATTAAATTCACAGATCTACAAGACTACATTCTATTAAGTTGCGGAGTCAAGGAATTTCTTCTTTCTTTTCAAATTTTTTAATTCTTTGGATGTTTTGACTTGTTCATCTGTTTTTTCCTCAGATGTCCTTTACTACTTTTGTAGCACCAGTTTTGTACTGGCTAATTAAATATGGTTTTACTCAAGATAGTCACAAAGTAACTGGATCAAGTGTCTAAGATTTTCCATACATATATGAGTTGTGCCATTCCAAGTAAATTGTTGGTATCTGCAGTATCAAAAACTCTGTATCATACACAAAGTACATCAGACCCATTTAGTTGTTGTCTTGCACAGCATAAATAATAGACAGAATTTTGTCCACAGACAGACTCTCACTGCTAGGTACTATCCAGGGGAATTGAAAACAATTTTTACATTACCCTGCAAACCAGGACAGCTTCACATTGGTGCAACACACTATGAAAAGGGAATTTCAGTCTATAATAATTGTACACATCTATATAATAGTCAAATTTACCAATTAGATCTAATTTTTTTTGTGTAGTCAATTCGGTTCAATTAACCCCTTTAATTGCATTGTGTAAGTCTAAAAATGCCCTTTATTGGGCAATACCATAAAATAACTGTTGGGTGTTGCTTTCTGCTTGTGATTTAACACATTACCATTTTCCATTAGTTAAATACTATAGCTAACTAACAGATTCCAAAATTTAGATTTCATTGTCCAAATTGTATTTTCATATGTGTGAGCTCTTTAAGAAACTACACAATTCATTCCTCAACTATTTTTTTCTAGTAATGAATGCAACTGTTTGATAATGGAAGTAGCACTTTATAAAATTAGCCCATATCTCTCTGAAGCTCCTTCACACTGCCACTTTACTAAATACTTAGATGAGTTTATCTGCTCTGGTGCACCCTCCTCAGGAATACCAAGTCAGTGAACATATGCACTACTACTGATACTTAAAATATTACCTGAATTTATTCCTGCATGTGACATGCATCCTCAAACTCCCAATTTAGCAGTTACTGCTATGAGCTTCCTCATGACCGGAATTACTTGCCCTGTTATTAAAAAACAAAACAAAACAACAACAAAAACACCTCCTCCTCAAAAAAACTCACCCAAACTTCACCAGTTAAATATGAAGATATTTTAACCTGTTTAAGATAGGGATTCTGTCTTTAATGTCAGTATGCTTTAGCACCAAACGTCAAACAGCTAACTATTGCTCTGCAGGAGACCCAGTGTTATCCTAGAAGGAGTAAGTATAGTTTTCCAGCAAAACACCTCACAGAAGCCTTTTGTTATTGTTGTGGTTTCAAAACAATTTAGTTAAATAAATAACGCAGCTCTCATTCACAATATGCTGTATTTGATCAGGAAAATAAGAACAAACAGTTCTGGAAAGACCACAAGCTTGATAACTTTTATTAGCCTCTCATAACAGTCACTTTCTATATACATTGCCTTGCAAAGATTTCATGGTACTTTAACTGAATTTGATAAACATCAGGAAAAGAGACCTCAGCGGCTCTCAAAGCTAGCCAGGAAAAAACAAAACAAAACATCTATAAATACCATGAAACATTTTGCAGTAAAATGTTCGTTTTCATTCTTCTCTGGAGATAGGGGAAGTTCGATAAATTCAAATAAAACAGATTGAGCTTATGGAATGAACAACAAATGCTTAACCATGCTATCTTCTCTATCAGTTATCAGGAACTGCATTTTGGAAGATTAAAAAAGTCTTCCTTTCTCTCCTTCTCTTGCATCTCTCTCATCCCACATAACATTGTCACGTATTCACTCCTCTAGTAACTGTCTGAAGCAAGTGAAAATCTCTAGCTAAAACCAGTAATACACTGTTTCAAATGTTTTTTGGAGCTGAAGTTACGCTTCATTACTAATCAAACATTTTCAGAGTTTATTCAGAATTTCTACATAAAAAGCTGACATTTGCCTAAAGTGTAATCGTAATCTGTAAACTATATTGATAAACATCATAGAAACTCCTGCATTTTTGGTATGCCACAGGATTCACTATCAAATTTTCTGAGTTTACAAGTCCATAGACAATCTTTCAATCTATCTGGTTCTGCAGACTCAGCATGCTACTTGTAAGCTAAGCTGTTGGCCTTCTGGCTTTGTATATTGCTGCCAGCAGTAAATATTTGGCAGAAAAAATTCATCACTCGGTAGATACACCACAATGGACTGGNAGATACACCACAATGGACTGGGATGTGCTGGACATTCCCAGATTAACAGATACTTTGGACAGTAAGTACAAAGCAGCATCAAGTCAATTTACTAGCTGTAGTGCACTCATATCATGTTGCTCAGTGCAAACAGTTCTAGCTATGTAAGTCGTGTATATAGGTCACACAGCCTTTAAAAAATATGCTCTAAAAAAGAATATTATTAACATCTTGAAAGATGAATGAACACAAAGACCACACACTTTGTCCTTCCACAACTCCCTCAGCTTTATAGGGTTAAAAATAGCACTCAGAGAAAAAAACCCAAAACCAACCCAACAATAAATCCCCAACCAACTACCCCACAAAACCACAACAGCAAAGTAAAAAACCTCCACAAAAAAACCCTCTAGTTTTGATTTTCTTTCTTCACATTGAACATGCAAAAGTGTTCATAAAAGAAACCAGAGGGCAGCATGTGATAA
>VYZX01000650.1:0-58461 GCA_013401335.1 Brachypteracias leptosomus
ATTTCACTTCCTTAGATGACATTATGGTCATCTAAAACATAATTATGCTTTACAAAGCCAGAATTCTCATTATCACTAAGAGAAACAAAGAGCTCTTCTGAGCTAATGAGCTTTTTCTTGCCTTTGATTTAAAAAAGATTTAATATGTGCCATCTAGGAGAAAACAAAAGCAGAAATAAATAGGCATGAGATCTAAAATTCTGTCTTATTCCCTATCTGTCAGTCAAGCACTGCAAATGCTGTCTTTTTCTTGAGCAGAGGAACCTCTACTGTAGTTATAGCATTTTTGTTCTATTACAGGGTGAGTTTGGGAGGTGCGAGGAGTCTAGATAACCTATACCAGAGCAGTTTTGGAATGGACAACAGCTTCTTGAGAACTATTATGAACTGATGTGAGGAAGCATTCACTGCGTAGTGGCTGATGCTGAAGTTGGTATAGCCTGAAAAGCTTCAGAAATTAGCGTTATGCCACACATGTCCCTTTTTACAGGGGTATACGTATCTAATGTGGTGAGTTGACCATAGCCAGCAGCTAAGCACCCACACAACAGTTTGCTCGCCCCCTCTGCCACGCCCCCACTGGGATGAGAGAAAGAATACAAAGAGTAAAAGCAAGAAAACTCATGGGTTGTGATAAATACAGTTTAGTACATGAAGGAAAGAGGGGGGAAAAAACAAGTGAAGCAAAGGAAATCGTTCACCACCTCCTACAGGCAGACTGATGCCCAGCCAATCTCCAAGCAGCCACCTTGGAAGCCAAAAAGCCCACCCTCTTCTTCCTCCACCCATTTTTGATTCTGAGCATGACATTATATGGCATGGAATACTCATTGGGCTGTGTCCCCTCCCAGCTTCTTGCCAACCTCAGCCTATTCTCTGGGAGGGAAACAGATGAGGAAAAAAAGAAGGCCTTGAGATTCTACAAGCACTCTTCAGTAACAACCAAAACAAACCACGGGTCTGTTGTCAGCACTGTTATAGTGACAAACCACAACACAGCACTGTAGGGACTGCTGTGAAGAAAGTTAACTATATTCCAGCCAAACCCAGTACATCTAGATTTATAAATTGTGTTCAGAATCCCACAAGGGATCATTATGGAAAAGGTTCTTCATTTCACAGCATACACAAACCCTGGATGTTTCTTAATGAGTCTTCCACCTCCTCTCTCTGTTACCGGTTGGTCTGCTAAGGGATCAGTAATTTAGTAACTACACTGAAAGTTCAAGCACTGTAATTGTCATCAAGCTGAAAGAGAAGCTTTCTGGACAAGGGTTATCATTTTGCCCAGAAAAAAAAAAATTAAGAAAAGCGAGAAAAATTCTTATCCTGATAGATTGAAAAATTAACCTGGGACTGCTTTTGTGGAGTTTGCAGTGATTACACAGCCTGTCAAACAGCAGTGGATATTTTATTCAGCAGAATCAGTACTCTATAAAATTTCAAAAAGTCGTGTGGGTGTGTGAAAAGTGAAGTAACAAGAATTGTCGTTAAAGGAGAAATGAGCTAAAATGAGTCTAAGGAGGAATTTTATTTTTGAGTGCTCAGAAGAAAAATCCCCTGATACTCAGTAGTTACATTAGAAAACAGCACAAATGCTTAGGAGAGAGAAAGCGAGCACAGATTCTTCAAATGGAGACTGCAGTGATTTGATTTAGAAAAAAACAACACATTTTTGTATATACCAATAAATTAAGTTCTGTGATTCAAGTCCCTTTCTTTCTCCTGCAGTAATGTTTTTATCTCAAATCTATAGTCATGTAGACTGTATAATAATCATAAATGGACATTTAAAACACAAAGAGATATATGGTTATTGACATGCCAAGCTTTTACTTAGTTTGTTTATTTGCTTATTGTTTGTTTGTTTCTCAGTGGTGGTGAATTTGTACAAAGGGAGAGCGCTTTTTTTTTTTCTCAGAAATTGAGTTAAAGGCAAGAGTTAAAAAAAAGTTACAGAAAGTTTACTATGATTTGATAGACAGACATACAGAGTAAGTGTGAAGTTACACAGAATAATGATGCAAATAAGGATCAGTTCAGGGATGCTAGCTGGCTTATACACAGCACAGTAAATCTGCATGTAATGAAGTTAGAGGCAGACATGCAAATGGAATGGTTCAGTAAAAGAGCCCAGAAGAAAATTATTTAAGATGGCAGTAGATTATTTCAAATGAAGCAATTCTTTTTACTCTTATTAAAATATCTGAGCTCAAAGTTGGGTATTCATTGATGTTTTAATTTGTTTAGTTTCTTAATATACTGTGTTAATATACTATTTCAGTCATACATTTACTTCAGACTGATCCCGAAATCATTAGATTTTGGCAGTGGAATGTTCCACGTCTTATTCCTTTTATTCTATGCAATTGTCTAGCTTTGGTAGTAGTGTGTATTTCTATACTTTCAGCACATTGACTAGCACTTTATTATCTTTTAATATTGCTGAAAATATGGCAGCTTTTGGGACTTCTGGCAAACTATATGTAGAAATAATTTTACAAATTATTGTGAATGTCACAATATTATTTTTACTGTCATTCTGTGGCCTTACTCAGTTTTCTACCTGATTTAGTATATGCTTGTTTTGTTCTAATTTGTTTGGATTAGTTTAATCAGAACATAAGTATGTTTGTCCATTAGATCATGAGATACTTCTGATTTGATCTAATATGAACAAAGCCAAAACTGGCCAGTTAAACTGAAATCCATATGTATAAATAAAGCAATTATACACACCTATGACCCCAAAAGGGAAACCTGTGCTCTGGAAAAGACGATGCTGCAGGTTTACACAGCGAGAATGTACCTTTGGAAGAAAATCAGTGTACTGATGAGGTAGAATTCAGAGAATGGTTTGGGTCAGAAGGAAATTTCAAAGATCATCTAATCCAACCTCCCTGCCATGGCCAGGGACATCTTCCACTACATCATGTTGTTCAAAGCCCCATCCAACCTGACAATACTCCCAAGCATTAGGAGTTAAAGGCAGAACGTGTGTATGTTAGAGGCATAATGGTGGTAGGGGTCATGTATTTAAGAAGTGACAACACTGCAGTGTTTATTATGCCCAGACACCTGATAAAAAGGCGCATGGTGTAAGCAGCTGCACAAGAAACAAGAAAGGCATGAGGGGTTTGCAATTAATTATGGTTGCTTACTACTCTGAGAAGTCATTCTGGGTAATGGAGCAATCATTGCCTTTTGTTCACAGAATGAGCAGCTTCATTCAAAAATACAGTTACTGGTCTTAAATACTCATTCTTTTTGCAGTCTGACTTGTGTGGTGCACACAGGTTTGGGTCAGTTGCTTCTTGCTCAGCTGGCTAATGGATGCTGTCATCTTGTATTGATATCACAAGGCCTCAATAAGACGTGGAAACTGAAGGGAAATCATGGAAAACATAAAACTGAACAGCATCAGTAAGAAAAATCCCAGGAACTTTTTATGCCTTTGCACTTTTTCTGTAAGTGAGTAGAGCAGAAAAGGGACTTCTAACTCATTTCTGGGTGTTGGATGTGCAGATCTCTCTGGCTCAGCAATGCTGCACATGTGGCTGCTGGGCACAGCCTGAGATGTGCATGAGTCAAAGGTGTGGTGTGGACACACACAGGCAGTGGGGCACACACGCTCCCTCATCCATGGTGGAGTGGAGAAGAAGGAAGCTGAGGCCCCATCTCATACAGCAGCGTGGAGTACATCGGGAATGGCTTAGCCACACTCTTTGAGAAGGCAGAGTGCACCGCATATCACACAGCTTGCTCTGACAGATGGGGAGCAAGCAGGAGAAGGCAGCAGTTTTGGCTGGCAGGGTAATATATGCTGTTCTTGGCTTTCTCTTAAGACAAGTCTTGCTTAGGTCAGGAGGCCAATTAAAGTGTTTCAAGGTCTGGATCTAGCCTCCAGGCTACTCAGCCCATGCTGCTTTAAACTGCTCTGTTTCAGCATTTCATGGCCAAACATGTGCAGCAGAACTTCTCTCCACCCCCTTTCTTCCCACCTGCCCAGCTTTAAATTCCCAGGTTAGATTCCCAAGTGAGGTTTTTTGTCTTTGATTATAACACTATATTGAATGTTTCACTGTGCTGTGCTCTAGAGAAATCTGTGTATTCTCATCTGTTTTTTCTTGTTTTTTGCAAGCATGAGTTATCAAGCAAGGTAATAGTCTAGTAAAAGTGCTTAACATTAATAAAACTAATGAACAGCAATGTTGGATCTGTCCTCATGAATGCAATAAATTTTATGAGGCTGGCTTCTTCAGTCATTTCTCCAGGTGCTCATACAGGGCCCTGGGAAAAATGAGTAATAAATACTTAAACGCTTCCAATACTTTGATGAATATTTTACATTGTAGAATATGTGAATATTAGTAACATTAATGCAGACTTGAGAGTTAGAAAAATTTTTATAACCAGAATGGCTGGTCGCTAGACTGTAACACGGGGATGAGGGTAGAACTGAATTAAAGAAACCGTTTGACAAATCATCTGCTTGCATTTCATGAAGTACTGAGAGTGCAAATAGAAAATATTTCCTAGAGTATATCTAGTTCTCACCTTCGCATTCTGGAAAGCTCTGGCAGGCCCAGTGACAAAGGATATAGTATGGACTAGACCATTGCAAGGATGAGACAAAAGGAGCAGTAACTGCAAAGATGGATGCCAAATGCAGGAGGTCCTTTCTGCTTCAGTTGCTGCGTCTTAGGTCTAAGCAGAAAGTGTGGGCAGGTCTGAGGAGTGGTACGAGCAAATCACCTAGGGCTGATCATATTAGAGCTTGTTGTTCTCAAATTGAGGCTTAGGTTGCTTATGCTACCTCCCTTTTCTAGAATTCTAAATGCTGATCAGTAGTGATTTGTATTGTTGTCTCTAAACTGGGAAGGCAGAATTTTCTTTAGAATTTCATTTGGAGCCTAAAGAAATAAGGAAAAGTAGGCCAGTGATCAAAAAACTTAAGTACATGTATAAAAATTTTAAAAATATAGAAATTAAGATAAGGATACAGTTCTTTTATATAACCACCTTCCAATTAGTGTGTGTAACAGACAGCTGATGGAATAATTTACATTATTTATATGAAAGCATATAGCTTGTTCAGGAAACAGTTGAGGGGAAACAGGAAAAAGTGCTGTGTTTTTGTACAAGCAATATGTAGACTTGCTCTGAGGTCCAGATCACTAGCATCTGCCTAGAAAGGAATACAGCAGGAGACATTATCCAGCAAGTGTTCAAATGCATTGGTAATTGTTTTGACATTTAAGGTGAGGGAAATAGCTAGAGGACTCTCTTTGTTGTAAACAAAGAAGAGGAAGTCATTGAGGATGTCCAGACAGGATGAGAGCAATCTGAGATACATTATTACATACAGTTCCTATGCTGTGAATGAGAAGTAGAAACATAACAGATTTTTTTAAAAAAACTAAACATATCTACATGCAAACTTATTTCACTGTGGAGAAAAGATTGTAAGTGTAGTAAGAGAACAACCCCAAACAGGAGAATGAAGTCCATAGGAAACAGAAAACTTTACCAGGTTACTGAGGTCAAAGACAGAAATGTAGCACAGGCACTTAAGGACGTTATGAGAAAGACCGAGGCACAAAATGAAATGCAGCTAACAAGAAATCAGAAGTAATAAGAAATGTTTTTATAAGGCTAATTTTCAGCAATTCATTGTCAAAATGGAAAGGCTTATTGATTACAGTCTCCTTGGTTCCTGTTCTATTCAGTACCCTATTAGCAATTTAGATAATAGAAAGATTTTTCAAATTCATTCCAACTCCGCAATCCAGTCTAATGATTTATGGATGGGCATAGTCTTATCCAGTTACTTGAAGTTTTGGAATGTTCCCAGTTCACATCTACTTCCAGGTTTTCAAAGCTGCTGATTTTACTTTTAAGAAAGGACTGTATGCGGTATTGAGGTCTGCACTGAAGAGAAAAAAGAAAGAAAAGACACTGAAAGTAGAAGTGCAAGTGAATCCATGTCTACTTGATTTTCTTTTACAGTATTTAGAGAAAATAGTGACTGTTTCTTTAGGATGCACTAACCCCAAAGATGTAGGCACATGTGTACCTGCATAGTTGGTGTCAGATAATTTTAAAAGCACTTGCTGTACTTGCATTTGGACTCTACATGCCCTTGCAGCCTTTCTAGCAAGCCCCTATGGACTGTGATAGCTTTCACCAGCATTCGGCAGTTTGTTTCTTAGAGTCCCAGAAGAATCAGGGCTCCAAATCAGCAGAGGGAGAGGGCAGCTATGGAATCTTTCAGACTGGTGCATCTCAAGGAAGCCACATGGTAGAAACCTTTTCTCTTCTGGTGTTCAACACAGGTTCAACTCCAACTGACCAGCAAGGTTATCCTATTGCTTAATAATCAGAAGAAGAGGCCTAAAGCTGTGCCTGTAGGACAGCCATAACAAGATTAGCCTCTGATCTGAAATGCTGAGCTTACAGCATAGTGGGAAACAGATGAATGAGCAATGCTACTCTTGGCAGAGCTGCAGACTTTGAATGTTGGGAATGGGATAAGAAGGAATGTTGTGATGATGTGTTATAAACACATCAAGCAACCAGATCTGTCTCAGCTCTGACAGAACAGGCCTTAGTGTGACTGGATAATATTTTTGAGTTGTTTGATAGCAAGCCTGAATGCTATCCAACAGGCAGCTAGAAATGCCCTAGAGTCCAGAAGATCAGACAGTCCTAAACAAATTAAAGACAGCACCTTCAGTTTAATCTAATGTTTGAAGTCTTGCTTCTCCCAGAAAAAGGCTTAATGAAGAAAACTGATAGAGAGATGAACTGACTGAGGTGTGAAAATTGAATTAGAATTAAGATCCGAATTAAAATTTATTTGTGGCCCACAGTAATCCTATAATTTATGGGCTTTGTGAGACTGGCTGCAGGGGGCTGCCTTTTTTCTCCTCTCCTACTCGATATACTGGCTACAAGAAAGATAATTTGTACTGAAAAGAAGGGAATCACCTAGCTCAGCCAGCAATGCCCCAACTTTCAGGAAAGAGAATCTTGTCTCAAGGAAAGAACACATGATGTTATTCAGGCATTTTTTCTGCAGGATGCAAAAACATCATTTCAGCCTGAAGCAGAGGATATCTGGGTAGAACACTACATCCTGGTAGGCCTGGCACAGTCTGACTTATATGTGGGGAAGAAAATATTCTAAGTTCCAATGTTTAATGGAAAGATTCACTGCAGAGTTCGAGAGAATATACATTTCATTTAGTGTTGTAAGTGAAGTGGTTCTGCAATAATGTGCCTTGTTCAGATTGAAGGAGTTTACCAAGGTGACATGAGCTGTCAGGTGCAGTGACACTGAATCCTGGACAGTACAGACCTGTGACTTAAGGAGACAAAATCTGCAAAAAATGGGAGGATAGTCAACAGAAAGGTTGACAGATTTGTCAACAGAGACACAAACCCATTAAGTCCATGTCAGCATTTTAATGCTCTACTTGATGTTTAAGCCTAAACAAGCAACTCTTTGTTAGTCCATACAACAATTTAAATGTTCCAGTGCGATTCTATGAGTTACCCTCTATCACATCAGGGAGCTAACTTCCGTGGACTAATAACTTTTTTTTAATTGAGCCCCAACTAAAGAGAATGTCTTGTCAAAGGGATCAGTGAGAATTTTACAAGCAATGGTAAGGATTTTCTCCAGCAGTTTTTCTATTTGCTGCAATCCAGAAAAACTGAGCATGAATTCCCAAATTACAATACGGACATGGAAGCCTCAGTGACATATATTTAGATTTTTTTATTTTTTTTTTAAGAAATACCAGTACAATAAGATGAAATAGCGATGTGAGCCTGAGTTTAGATGTAATTATTCAGTGTAAAAAAGATACATATATATATATAGTTGAATTACAACTTATTAAGGGCCAATTTTCTGGAAGAAGAGGACAACTAATAGGAGACAATTGCAAAGCAATGGTATCAAGCACGTAAGAATCACTTGAATTAATGAATTATTACCCAGAGCACTGTCCCAGGCCCAATTTAAGCATGAAGATCTGATTTTGAAAGCTGTTGAGCAGTGCACCATAAGGATCTCTGTGTTACCTTGTTTCTGGGAGTAAGTTCTGGATATCTGTATATCCATTTATATCTTACAACTAAATGCTAATGTGAGCTGTGATTAATGTATTTACTTATGAGTTACTGCATATAAGCAAAGTGCTGACGTCCAGATGCTTCTCATTCTTGCCATAACTCAATACAATATCACTGTTGGGTTAAATTCCTCTAAATTCTTTAATGTTTCACTCCTTGCTGTACAAGAAGGTACAATGCACCAAATTTCAATGGTATAGGCTCTTGCCAGGGGCAATCTTGCCAGGATTCCTTCTCAGTACAGATTCATTGGAGAGAAATATTTTTGAAGGGTGGGAAAATCCTTTCTATAAAAGGGATGAAGTCTTTAGAAAAGAGGATGACTTAGATGACTTTTCAGAAGAGCATTGCAAAAAGTGCTGACAAGATGGTTATAATAATTTTGCTAATGGCATTCCTGAGTAAATAACTGAAGTAAATCAATTCAGACTTTGTATAAGAGGGACAGCTTTGAAGCTATTAAAACACTTGGCCTTTTTGAAAGTCTTTAGTTTGACATGAAACTTAATCAAGACAGTTAAAATATGTAACTGAAAGAAAATTAAGTGTCTACCTTTTGATGTTGAGAGGTGGCATTTAATCTTTGGACTTGAAACATCATCAGTCTCTCAGAGGACTTTCAGTTCATTCCAACAGTCCTGTTGCCTCTTGAGGTAAAGAAATTTTATTGCTGGCTCACAAACTAGAGTTTCAAACCTTCAGAGCTCTTTTCAGTAGTCTGTTGTAGCAGTTCTGTGTAGACAACAACTTTTTAATACCTTTTTTAGTAATAATGATTTCCAGTAAAACTAGTTCTTCCTTTTGAAAGTGGCTTGACATCTGCAAGAAGTCTCAGTGTAAATCAAAGAGCTGTTTTCAGCCAGCCAGACTCAAAGGACTTTTAAAGTTCAGGTCTGTATGTGTATTACACACCACACCCTAAATTGCATCTGGGCAAGAACAACCCCAGGTACCAGTATAGGTTGGGGACTGAGCTGTTGNACTGTAGAAACATCATGCTGGCTATGTGATTACATACAAATTATGTTACTCAGCCCATGCGAAAGATAGTCCGAACCCAAAAGTCATGGGCATTGATTCAGGGCATCATGGCAAGGTTTGCAAGCTGAGCCATGACATTATTCTGGTTTAACTACGTTGCTTTGCGTCCTTAAATAAGGACACTCTTCACTGCCTTTGGAGATGCTGCACCATTTTCAGCTGCACGGTGTTGTAATGCCCAGTGTCACAGGATGCTTTTGTTGATAATTTATGCATTATACAGAATCTTTTTCTACTGTAAACATATACTTAGTTGAAGACTGTTTCCATCTATTCAGCTTTTCTGTGTCTCCCAGGTCCAAGAGACTTTTAGGAAGTGTAGTCAGTGGCTAAACTTCAGAATTGCATCCTGAATTCCCTAAGATTCAACATTATCAGTGGAGCCACTATAAGCCATCAGGGCAGGCTGACCTTCAATCTTCTGAAACATCGAGGTTTCAGAGATGCATGTTAATTATATCTATTCTATTGTTTTCCTGTGAGTCTCCAGGTTTCCTTCAGCTCAGAAGTACTATGCCAAAAGAGAAAATCAGAAACTGCCATTTCCTCCACTTATGCTTTTGACCTCTTTTTACCAACTATATATCCATATATGCTTCATGTTTGCAAAGATAAAAGTGAACACCTTGAAAGAATTTCTCTGGTGTGGTACTCCACTGTAACAGCAGGAAAGCTTAATACATCTAGAGCTCTCCTTGCTTGATTTCTTCCATACACGTTCTCTGTTCACAGTCACATGAGAAATAACAGAACTTATCAGAAGACCTTTTTTTTTTTCCCCTATCTGTACAGTTATATTTAGCACATACAGACCTAAATCAGAAAATAAATATTCTGAAAAGCTCTAATTTTAGGGCTTTTAAGAGGTATCCTGTTTCTGTGAAGTGTAGAGGAACCAGATAAATGATGGGGAAGTTCAAGCAAAACATAGGATTCTCTCACTGATGTGCACATTATATGGGCATGGAAGACAGAGATTAATACTTTATATTTTTGGAGGCAGGTATAGTTTTGTGGAGATCCAAGTGTATTCTTAAAGCAGCAAAGCAAAGCGGGCCAGGGAGGCACCTGAAGTGCAGTGTGATGACTGCACGATCTTAAGACTGGTATTCATGAAATGGCTGTGTACAAGAACAGCAGGGAAGAAGGCATTCTCAGTTCCCCAGAAACCCCACTGTTTCTCCGGATCTTTTCCCCTTTCACACCGAGAGAACTCTGTCCCTGAGACAGTGGCGTTGAATGCCAGGAGACAGCAAGAACAAGCTTCTTGAGTGTCTGGCATGAGCTCATGGGAACCAGTTTCTGTGCCATGCAAAAGGGTGTAACCGCTCATTAGTTCTTCCTCTTGACTTCACTGTCCACTAATCTGCTTGTATTTAATCTCGCAGAATCGATGATACATGGACCATGCTGTTTCCCTCCCTGCTTTGTGGTTTGGGTATTCAAACCCCCAGAGCTAACATTTTGTGATTCAAAATTCTTGGATGATTATTGAGGGCTCCCTTGTGCCTTTGCAGGATAGTTTCATATTACACTTGCATGGGAATCAAGGGCCTGCTGGGTTCCTTGAAAAAAACCTGCCACCTTTTGAAATTCCAGTTGTTTCTGAAAATCCGCATTTAACAAGCTTCTATTGTATATTTTAAGATAACAGAACTGTCTGTGGTTGCGTTAGAAGTTTGCTTGTAGCAGCTATGGGTGAGCAGAAGTTTGTACCTCTTCTACTTGAAGAAATACATGGATAACATTTTAGAGAACTGATTGTTCTGACCCTCCCAAGGCTAATTTCGAATAGCACCGTGTGAACCTAACAGCTTTCTGGAGGAAGAGGAAGCAACGCTTTGCCACATCTGAGCACTGAGGCAGAACTGCTAACATGCTTTGCAGTCCTGTTTCTGGTTTTTCAGTGCACATGCAGCTTTTAGTACCCACCACTAGGATACAAGAACTATTTGTAATGAGCTCTCCAGAGATTTCTTGCACTCTGTGCATTCTTGACTTATTCAGTAATGTCCTATAGACTTTCAGTTTTTCTGTTGCTGATCTCTCTCATTACCTATGAATGCTTCACAGTCAGGAGCAGAACAGATAGCCCAGCCCCATGCTAGAGAAAGATCAATTAGCTTCACTCCTTGCTGTGCAAACCTGGGTATTGTTTCATGGCAGAACCTTGTGTCCTTTGTTTGTGCCCAGATATATTCATTCCTTTTGCCTGTAGTACATATACCACCACATAGTTGCAAGTGAATGTTGTTTCTTTCTCTGCTTTCCTCTTAGAATGCTCAATATATCAATAGTAGAGTATGAAGGTAGGAGATTATCTCACCAAATAAATATTCTTTTTTGTTTTTCTTTCTAGATTAATACAACAGATAATTTCCCCACTGGCAAGGAGGAAACAGAAGATGATGATGACACTTACATGCTTATGTCAGGCTCAGAAAGTCAACGAGCCAGGAGTAAGTCTTGTTGTTAGACAGCCTTATTGGTAACAAAGCATGTGCTGCATTAAGTGAGTGGGATTATGGACAAACTGCTGAGGCAAATTTTCTTAATACTTTCAATTTACATATTACTGCAACTTCTAGGGAGGGCAGATGTCATAGGAGAAAGGGGAAGGCAGGTGAGGGATTCAGTCGTGATAACGAAGTCATCACTCAGTAAGACAGATCTCAGTGCAATGACCCCCTCCTGGGAAGTTCTGGAAATTTGTAATCCCTGCTCTGAGTCTAGAAAACATCTGAATTCTCTCAAGTTCTCAGAAAACAGCCTTCATAGAAGGAGAGGCACTGCCTACAGGTGTGGCCAACTCCTGTGTGGAGGCACAGATAGTAGGCATTTTGCTGCTTGATGTTCATACATCTAAGCATAGACTGATGACAAGCTTGTTGATAATCTGTGTGGGCTTATGCATTCCCCTTGAAAACTGCAAACAAAATTGCTTGTTTGCATTTGCTGGTGGCATATATTTTGCATATGTTTTACAGTGTCATGGATCTATAAAGCTAAACCTTATCCTATTTCTATCTCATTTGTTTGTTGACAATTTTATCTTTTCAACTGTTTCACACTCTGTATGGAAAGGGTGTTATTTGCTAAGTTTAAACCAGTAGCTTTAGCACATCTAGGTAGATGGTAGACGCTGTGGAAATGTGAGCTAGAAACCTGGTTAGCGCTGATAGTTTTCACTGTCTCTGTCACATTGTATATGGGAAGACTTCAGGGTGGACACACAGAAGAAGAACACAGATTGTAACAGCTGGCCTTGTTAGCCAGCTCAATGCCTAACCTCCCATTTGAACCAGTGGTGAAAGGTGGGCATCACTAGAGGATAATTCAGAATGGAAACCTACCTCAGGGGCTTGATATTATCTGCTGTGAATTGACTGTAAGTTGGCTGATGGACTTGTATAGTTTACTCTCTTACTGAAGCTGACTACCCAAACCTTGATGCTGTACGCAATTACTGAAATGTACACTTTCTCATCCCTCCTCTGTATTATTCTTCTGTGGTCTGTGGGCCACTAAAGAAAGAGCAGCTCAGTTTTCACAGCAGTACAGCTGTGTCTCCCAGGGGCAACGTTTATTTCATTTTAGAGAGATTAAAATAAGCACCCAAACCCTGTTGTATGAAAACAAGTTACGCAGCTGTGTGAGCTACAGCTTTATTTTACTAAGTGTTGCACTGTGCTGCATTGAAAGTCAAGTAATACAAATTATGGAGGCAATGTATGTGTGTGTGATTTCATTCTGACAGCAACTCTAGAAGAGTTTAACATTGCGTGCATGAAGATGGTGTATATCAGAGCCGCAAGATACAATAAAAACTTCCACTGTTGATTTGGTAAATATTTAAAAAGCTGTTCACTGACAGCATGTATTTGACAGCTTTCCTACTGTATCGGTTCATAAAAGTTTTATTAGCCATTGTGTTGCTTCTGTGGGAATCCTTGAAACAGGAAATGTTTCCAGATGGCAGATTTTGAATGAAATAATGCATTCTTTATCATTAAAAGCCAAGCAGAACCCAGGACATCAATATGGAATCGGATCAAGATGGCAACAAGAAGCTGAGGTGGATGAGGAAAAGAAAGATGATGTAGAAGACAGCACAGAGGAGGCAGAACATGAAGATCAAGAAGAGGAAGGTTCATACAGCTTTCACAACAGTCCTGACAATTTGTATGCCAGTGTACCTGATAGTCTGGAAGAGAACATAAGAGGCTGCTTTTTCTGTAAGGGGCCACCCCCTCCTCCCCCTCGAAATCTGCCTGGCATCCTAAAGCAGGACAATCTACACAATTTATCACAAGGTATGATCTTGGAAGGAAAATAACCTCAGACACAAATATGTGCAAGTGCAGGCTAGGTACTGCTGTAGTCATGATGTATGCTCGCTTCTGATATACTGCTTGGCAGTACAGCCCTAATTCTGCAAAGCAAGCACGTCCATATGAACGTCATGATATTCATGGCCAGGTATGTCAGCTACTACGGCGGTATTATTCAGGTTTTCTCACTCTGCCCACCTCAGAGAGTTGCTAAATAATACTTGATGCATTGGATTTAGAAGATACACTTGAAACAAAAGATTGAGCTTGTATTTTTGTCAAATTGACTTAAGTATTTACCATTTTAAAATATTAAATACTGTCTTGATTTGATACAGCTTGGAATTTCACAGGTAGAATTAATAGAAACTGAATATGCAGAGAAAAGTCAAAAGTTATATTGTGTTGCAGATTGAAAAGAGAAGGGGAAACTGTGACCATTAATGAAATACTTTGCTTTTTTTTTGCCTTTTTTTTTTTAATACTTCTGCCCCAGAGTAACAATTTAAAGTTTAATATTGTAGTTTGATGCAAGTGATGAGAAGCCCAAAATACCATGTGCATCTATTTCAGAAGGGGTTATTGTCATTTTTTATCATTGGAAAAAATAAGAATGCAAAAGAATTCAATCTTAAATACTAATATTAAATAGTCACATAGGGAAAAAAACCCTTCTTACTTGTCATGGATACTGCTGGTGAGTGTGCACACAAATTGCGTCTCAGTTTCTCTACTGCTTATTGCTGTTAACTCTGTTTTTAAATGTGGCATAACTTAATTACGCTCACCAAGCACTCTGCAGTTCATGTAAGCAGATAGAAACAGGTTTCTAGCCTTATAGCCTGCTATAGGTAGGTTTTCATCCTGTTTTCTGCTCTGAAAGGAAAAGCTGACTATGTGCAGGAAGTCACAGGTGAATTCTAACAGAAAGGAGCAGAATAAAATTAATTTTAAAGGAACATTTTGCTTCCCACAAAATACTCCACCGCAGCTATATGTGTGCATAAATGAGGAGTCAGGTTTGGCATGCAGGATTTGTTAGTGTAGGTTTGATATAAATGCCTCTCGTAGTAGCTCTCATGTGGCTGTACCATCAGCTAGTGGTGTGGCCCTCTCTGCCAAATGCCAGCTGAGACAGTTTCTCAGCTACGCAGTGTCCTGTGCTGAATCCTGTGCTGGTAAAATTGCTCCTGTGTGAATAGTTCATTGGGGAATGAGTTGGGGGGGGTATCAGAATTCCTCTAAATGAGGATGATGCTTGCTTTCGAAGAGGAGCTCTAATGAGTTGTTACTGCCTATTTTCAGTCAGCCACTTGCTTTAGGTGGTGGTGTGGAATACCTAAAAGGCAAGTCCCCTCTTCTTGGACTCTTTGTTTTGGCAGTGGCATGAGAGTGCCCTCTGGGGGAGTTAAAGGAAAGAATGTCCTACAGAGAAAGAAACAGAACTTTTAGAGTGACATGGAAACAAAATATTTTTCATATTACATATGGCAGATGTATTAATCCTACTTGTTGTTTGAAAACATTTTTATATCTTAGACAGAATACATGTTTGTAGTATGTATTAATAATACATCCCATTTATAAATGATATATCCCATTCATAAAAGTATCCCACTTAAAAGATTGTTTAGCTCCTCTGAACCCATAAACAGATAAAACAATTCTTTAAACAGCAGCCAGAGGGTTGAAAACACCAGTAGTGACCACAGCTTAGTTTAGCAGATACACATGTACGGGCAGTAGACTACAACATGAGGAAAACGTGATTCAGTACAAGAATTCCAGGCAGGTCTGCTGTTTTTGCAGGGAAGGTTGGTAATGGACACAAGGAGGTCACAAACATTTATGGGAACACCAGCCTCAGCAACAGCTTTTAACTCTTAGCAGTTTGTGGGGTTTTTAAAGACAAATCAAAACAAACCCAGGTGTCGAGAAACGCATAGATTCCTTTTAACACCATCAAAGGTAAAAGAAAGCAAGTTCTGAATAGTTGTACTGTGAAATACAGGGATTACAGAGAGTCAGAGAAGTTATTGGGGTGTGTGGGTTGGGTAGTCAGCACAGATTATAAAAGGTCATAAATTTAATCTATGCTGTAAAGGGCTTTTAAATATTTTTTCACTTTGTCCTACACTACATTTTAGTGAAGCTCTCAAAACCACATGAGGCATTGAAGATGTAGGAAAGACAAAACCCAGAATTTTTAAAAATAAGTTTCAATTCTTAAGTCATTTATGCAACAGGTAACAAATAGCCAGATTTTCAAAAATGCCAAGGGCCAAGCTACCACTTACTTGGCTTCACCATTAAAGATGATGTTTGTGTGACTCTTGTGGGAGCAACTTGGGCATTCAGTATTTCTTTTCAATAAGCCCATTTATTTGGGGGCTAATAGCTAAGCATCTATTTTTTATTATCTGATGCAACATCATGAGGAGGCCCTGAAGTTGGAATTATTGCTTTAGGACATCCTCTCTGCTGACTTAGATAATCAGAAGCCTCTGAAATTGAGCACTTTAGTTCAGAAGTTAAATTAAGTCTCTGAGTTACTTTAGAAAACTAAAGCTGTAANACGATTCTTCACTTTTTCAGCGAGGAATTCTGTGGAGGACGAAAGTGAAAGAGAACGTGGTGTTGGACTCATGACAGACCAAGATACATGTGAGGGAGACAGCGAGGAGGAACACCCTTACACTTTTGCAGAACTGGATGAATCTGTGTATGATTTCATACTGGCTGAGGAGGAGGGGGAGAACAGGAAAGAACGCAGGTCATTTATCATGAACAGGCCGCCAGCCCCTGCCCCTCGTCCCATATGTTCACTGGTCAGAGAGGAGAACACTCCCTATATAGCACAAGGTTAGTGCTGCTGCTTTGTAAATATTGTCTGGCAGAATATAGATGTGTCTCTTCTATTTGATGAAAAATATTTTTTTAAGACTAAGGTCCTTGTTCAGTTACTTTCAAACCAACAAACTGGTTTATTCAGTAAACCTATTCTCACCTTTCAGTTGAGCTGAGAATATCTCTGACTAATGTTAATTTTCAATTTGCATTTGAGATAGCATCACTTTTTTGGTTTAATTTTATTAAAATTGTGACAATATGATGAAAAATTAAGAATCACTGGGCTAGCTGTGAGCGTGTCTGTTTTAATGCTGCAATACAGAATGTGATATTTGAATCATCTTTCCTTTCAGTTTCTTTATCAAAATGTTTTACTTAATTCTGAGAGGCATTTTAGCCATTTTTTTTTCTTTTCTGATGAGAACAGTAGGAACACCTGTGTAAGACCTCCTCTTTCAAATACCCTTTCTCCAATGCAAGATGCTAGAAATGGGCACCTGAGGAAGAATTACGTCCTTTTACCATTTCTGTGAAAACTATGGGGCCTTTTTGAGCTTATTCGTGGAAATGAAAGGCTGGAAAAGATTTCAAGTATCTTGTAGTCCAATTCAGACTGAAGTTCAATTTCAAAATAACAAAAGGAATATCTGTGAACCTACTGCAGAGATCTCTGTGTAAGCCCCAAAATTCATACTGCCTGCATTTCCAGCTTCCTGTACAAAAACCTGCCAATGTATAAGTACTAGAATAAATGGTAGAAAACCAGGCTGAGAAAGTAGATTGCTTACTCCATGCAGTGCATGTTTTGCACTAAAACAGGATGAATACTACCCAAATCATCCTATGAAATACAGAGAAGCACTTCCTTTTTTCATGCCTATTTCAGTCAGTGATTTATTTTATTCTTCCTAGCTAGGTCTCTTCCTCCAGGCTGTATAACTCCAGGTGAGGGCCAGAATGCCTGGGCTACTGTGTTCATCATTTAGTTGCTCTTTCTTCAGCTTGATTAGGAGGTATAAGGATGAATCATTAGAGTAGTTAAGTGTAATCCAAGAACAGATGTATATAGGGGGCCTCCTACAACTACAAAAGTCCTGAAACAGCTGCTTTTATTGTGATTGCTGGAGCAGTGTCTCAAATCTTGGTCCTCCATCATCACAGGCCAGTGACTTGAAAACCCTTACTGTAAAGATGCATTATTTGGGAGATTGCTTTGACTGTCTTTTATTGCAGAAACCGGAGCGTTTCCGCTTTGTCTACCCTAACTGTTCACTAAGGAAGGGACTGTCAGAGAATCTGCTTTGATGGGTCTGTGCTTCTTTTACACTATATATATACACACACAAGGTTTTTAGCTTTGTTTTTATAAGCAGAGAGGTAAACATATTCCCCTGGTTCTGTGAAATCAGCCTCTGACTCAAGTTCAATTACTTACACTGTACAGAGAAAATTGAAAGCATTTCAAGGCTTCAGTTGGCCACTTGGGCCTCTGTTTTGCCTGGCCGTCCTGATAGCTCCAGATACGGAGTTTCTCACTCCCTGTTTTGTGCAGGAATTCCTGAGCTAGATAGTGACATTTTAGAAGCGATGTATCTTCAGCTGAAGGATTTTTCTTGCAACTTGGATTGGCAATTTTTGTCCTTCTCTACAGTAGTTAAAAAATTCTTCATCCACTCCAGCAATATCCCAGTTTACTATATTAAAACTGCTTATAATAAAGATTGTTTCACCTGTAAGAACCATAAAATTTCATTCCAGTCCATCATTAAAATCTGCATGTGTTTGCAGCCATTGCTTTATACTTGAATCTAATCAGTATAAAATAAAATTACTCTGGGTAGTGCATATACATATTTTCCATCCCTCAAGTAAATTGATGATAGTTTCAGGTTTTGCTTTCATATATTATGTTAAAAAGAGCATTGCAGAAGTTGCAAAGTCAAATAATCAAAAAGTTAGAATTGAAGTCACTTTGCTGTTTTACTTCTTTCTCAGTGCCACAAACATAACAGTACAATCCTTAAGTATATAGCTGTGTGCTGCTATTTAAACCCTAGACTAAACAAAATATCTGTGTTAAAGTGAGTGGTCATAAGATGCAACACTCTTCAGTGTTTTGCATTCCAATTTTTGTTTAAAATATAATTCATGCCTGCCCTAGGTCCAGTGTGTTGTTTCAGATGCTCCTGTGATAAACCCTTTGATTTGTCCAGTATCCCTTGAGTTTTTGGATGCCAAATATGAAGTAACTAAGATACCATTCATGAGATTAACAGCATTATATACTTCACTCATTCAAAGCAGAGATCCCATTTATTTCAGTGGCCACTGAAAGTGCTCAGAACTTCAAATGAAATCCTTAGTGTGTCTAGTCAGCACCTAACACCAGGATTCACAAGCCCCATCACTGGCTTGCATGACTTGTCTGCAGTCACACTGGTGTTTTGTTGGAGAGAGATGTCCTGTTCTTCACAGCAGCTTTCAGTCACTTAAATGAGGCATTCTTCCCTCCTCTGTATTCTCTCCATTCACTACCTACCTTTTAATTCCTAAAACAAATTAAATAATATTCCTGTAAGAAACAATTGTCTTCACTGCACAATTCTGGTTGATCTTCAGAACCGTTCCCTTCTAGTGTTCAGTAAGACACAGGTCCTATGGGAAAAACGGGATTAGAGAGTGGAGCATGATGCCCAGAGGAGTGCTGTGTTAAGGCTACACAGTCACCCACAACTGGATCCCCATGTACTTTAGGAGCTCATGGAAAGAACAAGCTTCATGGCCCAAGGTTGGAGAGGCTGTTGTGATAGTGCCATGCAGAGGTGCAAGAGGAGGATTTATTTTTGTCCTTTATGTACCCAGAGAGGTGATGGAAAATTATGGGCTCATTTATTGGCAAAAAGAAGTGTAAGCATTACATAGCAGAAATGCCTTTTGCCTCTTGGATTGCTTGCTGATGCCTCCTTTTTAATTTATTTTGTTTATCCATCAGGACAAATCAAGTGCCTGAATGAATTCCCATGAGGTCTTTTACCACACATTGGAGTCCCTGAAGTTACAAAAGAGTTTCTTCTCCTTTAAGTCAAAGAGGTGGTGTTTCCAGGAGAATAGCAACAAAGAAAGCGAGCAAATAACCCTCCTTGTAATGTAGCTTTCAAATACTGTAAGCTCAGGTTTACACAGGCAGAAAGCCTGCTCCATGTAGATTACCATGGGGTGCTCTGTAGAATAGGACAGTGGAAATGTTAATCTACAGAAAACAAACATGAAACTTCACCAGCCCATTTTTAGAGTCTCTTTCAGAGCAAGATCTACACCTGGAAACGTAGGCAGTAAACACTCAGTGGTGCAGGTTGTCATAACTGAACTACCGCATTTTACAGTTTGAGCATCTGACCTGAATTTGCTGACAAATAAGCTCTGGGAAACATGAGTGAGTTGAAAGATTTAAAACATAAGTGGTCTAGTTGCTTTCACTCAGTTTCATTTATTCTATCTTCAAATTTTAATGAACGTGCAAACTACTGTATCGAACACTGCTAAACGTACTACATCTTTAACAAAAAGAGAGTACACTTGTTCTTTAATTTAGACCACTGCAAGGATTCTGCCTTCTGTGTGAAAGGCTTATCAACCAATGGAGCTGCAAATTGGTGCCAAATAGCTTGTTGTCCAGATGGTCTGCACTCTTAGTGTGCTCCCTTTCCATTCCTCAAGTGCTTAGTATTCCTTTGTAGGTTATTTTGGTGTTTTTTCAGTTGTGTGCTGCCAAAACAACTGTTAAATAAAAATAAGGGGTTGTGTTTTCAGTTTACAATGCAATTTTAATGTTACCTGTCGATACCGGATTTGATTGAGCTGGAAACTCAAGTCCCCATTATATTCTTAGGACAGGTGCATGAGTTTCTGCAATGCCTCCCTACCATTTCTGAAGTCTGACCTACCAGGACTGCCTCAGGGCTTAAAGATTACATTACTGTCCCGGTTTGATCATTTACCTCTTACCAGAGGCCACCAGGATGAGTGGGATTCTCTGCAGTTAAGGACACCTATCCTACAACAGCATAAATAACTTCATATGCTATAGCCTTTGTTCCTTTGTAAACCTCTCACAAAACCCTGAAGGAACACATTTCCCGCCTGTGCGATGGAAACGTTTTACTATTTAAAGATAGCTGTCAGTGGGACTTCACACTAGGGTTAAAAGTTAGAAGTGGAAAAATATGTTTCCCGGTTACTATCCCAGAAGAGAATAGCATTCTCGTTGCTCATAAAAATCACAGGGTATGCAGAAAAAGTAGCAGCCAGTGGATATTTTTAGGGAGGCAGAATATCTCATGTACAGAATAGACAACATAAACTCAAATGAAATGAACAAAAAAACATCCAAAACAGAATTGTTAGTGTCTTGGAAACTCACCAGGTTGATTACTGGGAACTACAGTGATCACACCCTGAGTTAGTAATTATTATTATGCAGATTGTTTAAATGCTCTAAAGCAGGGGTTTCCAAAGTGAAGTCTTGGAGCCCTTCCAAACTGCAAAACATTTATGTCCCACAGAGGGATTTTGTAGTACTTTCCTACAGTGAGTATAAATTACTGCACTGCAGATGAATTTCATTCTGTATCTCCAACTTAAGGGTGTTTTTTTCCATGAATAAAATACTAGGAATCACTGTTCAGCTGTCTTAGAGCACTCTAGACTGTTTATACAGACCTGATTGGGAAGTAATACACTGTGTTCATTCAATCAGATTTTTTGCTATCTTAACTTTGGTAGATTGAAACATGTACTGAATAAAGTACACAGAAATAAAATATTTATAGGTGCTGCCTGGTTGTAAAGCAAACTGTTCTAAATCACATATTTCTGGTAAAACCAGATATAGTCTTCCCCTTTTTTCTTTTCTTTATGGAAGAAAAATGGGACTGCAGAAGTATGTACAGTTTTTACATGCTGGAGCAAATATTCTTGAATATGTTGCTGAAGTCCTGCCAGCTTCCATGATCCATTGAGTTAAATTTCTGACAAGGCAACAGCGGGAGAGTTCTCTTCATTGTGTGTGGTACAGCAAGAACATCGGCACCACCTTCTGAACGGCATCATAAACTAATCACCCATACTTGTTCTTCTCATTCGTTCTGGTATTACTTTTATTGTCTTGCCTCAGTGTAGAGGAGCCGTCTCTGTGTAGTCACCTGAGGTCCCTCCCTGACCAAGGTTGCTGGGATTCTAACAGATTTGAACTTGTATTTGACGGATTAAGAATCTCACTGCAAATTGGGAAGAGAATTGCTGGTGAGCATACGTTTATTTTTGGATTAATGTTTTGACATTGTCATTACACTGTGATTCTTTTTAAAGTCATTTTACTTTTGATCGGAGAAAACTGGGTATTTTCAATCTCAACTGACTAATTACGTGGCTGTGAAGGGTAGAGGCTGACAACCGCCTGTATAGGGTGTGATGAGTACATGTGATGCTGAAAAACTCGTGCAGCATGCATTGGGCCACTGCAGATAGTGGAGTGGCACGGCAGTTTGATATTTCCCCAAGTGCATTTGACATCACCTACTCTTTATTCTGATGAAATGGCTGTTACCTGTTCTCATAAGTGCCTTGAGTGTTGGGCAGCACTTTAAAACAGACCAGAACTTATGTACCTGTTCAGATGTGGTCTCTGGTTTTCTCAAACCAGTGCAGCTAAAACTGGCCAGTCTTTTTCCCCTTGCCTTCTGACAGTGTAAGTGCATTCAGACACCTACACTACTATGACAGGACAGCTTCTGGGACTTGAGCCTCTGTTACCTGTCACAGCACAGCTATCCCTTCTCCACAGTGCTTGGACCTAACTAGACCAGAGTCATGAGGTGTGCTAATAAGCTTTTGTTCTGTACTCAACTGTGTTGCCTTGGAAAAATAAAGAAGGCCATACTGTTTACAGTGTTCCTTTTCCTTAGTTGATTTCATGCTATGAATCACTAGAAATTTTTTGTTTAATCTTAAATATGTGAAATATTTTGTATCAATTTTAGGAGTGGTCCTTAATTATCTCTTACAAAACTTGCTGGTTAGCCTTGCATTGATGACCTCTGTCTAGTCCTCATTGCTGAGCGATGCTCAGTGTGCTAGCAAACAAAACAGGCAAAAGGAAAATGAGATCTAAAAGGATGCAAACAAACATCTGCAGAGTTCTCATCTCCTGAATAATAAGCATCATTCTACTATATTCCTTCCTTAGTATTCTCTGTGTATTTGTCATCCCTTGCTGTGCTACATCTAATTTACAGTCTAATCCCTACCAGAAAAAGAACTTGAAAGTTTTATTTGCCTAGATACTATGCACACACAGTTTAAATGTTAAAATGTTTAAGTAATGAGAAAAAAATGGTGTGGGCAAAGATAGAAGTCTCTCCCTGCAACATATCTCAACTAGCAATTCACTCCTTCTCCATTCTTCCATTAATTATGAGTTAATTGTGTGACAATTCTAAAATGAATGAAGCAAAAACCCACTAAGAACAAGGAGGGAGCTTACAAACTCACTGTAATTTGCAGCTGAGTTGAGATCTGTTAATAAATGCAGTCCTAGTGTATTAATTAATTTGCATTATCACTTAGCCTTGTGTTCCTATAAAGATTTTGTTCTCCTGGATTTGAATTCTGAATGTTTCCTAAATAAAACAGTCATGGTGATAGATAATTTTGTTTGGAACATGAGCTAAATGAAGCTGATGAATAGATGCATCTTGAATTTCCCTAAGCAAACTGAATTCAAATTAGTTTATTAAATTCAAAATAATTTATTGTTTTGGTTTGTTGGGGTTTTTTTGCTGTGTCTTTTCTCCTTTGTGTTTGTTCGCTGAAAGCGTTGAATAAATAGGTGAGTATTAGGTATGATTAGCTCACATATTCTTCCAGAAGGTAGGTTTATTGGTCTAGCTTTATTTCATAGAATCATAGAATGGTTCAGGTTGGAAGGGACCTTTCAAGATCATCCAGTTCCAACCTCTNGACCCCGGTGCAGGACCTTGAATCATTAGTGTATAGTGTTCAATTTTTAGAAGTAATGTTGCTAATACAACAAATTAGGCAACATCCCTCATAGTTTAGATGGCTAAAGTCAAATGTAAATTAGAAACCATATCTTGATTGATCATTGCCTCTTAACTGATATGAGTTCCATGTTTTGATTGCCTGTGTTTCTAATTACTTACTGGCCTATCACTAAGCAATTTTTGAAATGTCATAGTGCATCTGTGATTCCTTACCATTATGGCTTTGTGTTAGAACCTAAATTAATTCTGAAGGTAAAATTCCTGTTCTTTTTGTCAACCTTCTGCTGTCATAAAAAATTTCATTCTCTCTGGACCCTTTATACTCATCTCAGATTCTTGCACAGTGTGTGACTATAAAACACTCTTCTTGGTACAGAATTGTACACAAGAGGTGTAGATTTCAAATGTTTCTAGCCCTTTTATTTGTGGTGATAACCACGAAAATATTAACCACATTTCAAGCCTCATAACTTTATTTACCTGCATGTGCAGACAGCCTGAAACAACATCTGTAGTTAGCCTGAGATGAAAAAGGCTATTCAGAATTCCTTGGATCCCACTCACTTTCCAAGCCTTCTGTTAGGGTTTTTCCCAGAGTTCTGCACATTTGCCACGAAATTTGTGTTTTGTCACACTTCTAAGATGTTTTTTTCTGGTTTCATAACCTACTAGAAAATATCACAATAGTTTCTTACTCTCCGAGTTTGCTTTTCTGGAGATAGATTGAGGTTACATTACATTCCTAAAAAGCGATCTTACTACCTGAGGCATAAAAATGTATTTAGGGCATGCAAAGAACTTCATCTGTGTCCTGTAGCAACTGAAGAGAGGAGAGAGAATAAAGTAGAATTAATTATTAGTTCCCTCAGCCTCCTTTAATTCTGAGAAACAGAGAGAAGAGATATGTTGTACACAAAAATTATATAGCCTATATTGGGTCAGGACATTTAATTTGTGTATTTTGACCTGCAGGCATCTGTGGGTATTTTAGGCAGTCGTGACGTGATTAAAAATTCAAAAGGACTCTCTTGCTGACCATACAGATATTATTAAAGGGTGCACATTAAGTAAAAAAGCATAATAGAAGTACTGTAGCTTTTTAAACAGATTATCTATGGGAGAGAGACTCTGGAAATATAAAAACATACCCTTTCTCAGTTGTACTGACACTTAAAAAAATTGCTATTTTAATATTTCTTTGCTGAAGGAATATTTCACTTTTTCTTCTGTAAGAATTACTGGGATATACCCCTGTGCAAAATGATCTGTTTCTTTCATTCTGTTACTGTATTTGGACAGTTTATAAGTAATTAAAATGTGGGAATGAAAGAGTAAATTGCTGGAATCTTCCCTAAACCTGTGGCAGTCATACAGTGGTGTGAGCATACATCTTTCCAGGTGTTCCAGAAACAGGAATTTGTTTTCATTGACCTCACCCACACTGAATACTTGCTGCCAACTAAAATCTTTTCAGCAAGATGCTGCATGCAGAGCGATTTTAACAATTTTACTTTGAACTGGAGGAGTAATTCCATTTTTGATTACTCCAACGCTGCAAAACTCAGCAGAAATTTCAAAGCCTATCAATTAAAGTACTTTCCAATCAGGGACATTGTTGAGTATATCCCTTCCCCTCCTTATGCAGTAAAATTCAGGCTGCCTGCATTACCTCTGTGGTCTGCTTGCTTTAATTTCTTCTTTAAAAAGAGAATACTGTTTCAAATATAGAGGAAAACACTGCAACCATGTTTAACAGGATTCTTTGAGAATTACAGAGAAGAGTATTACAAAAGTTAAAAGCTGACAGTGTCAGGCTGAAGCTAGGAACAGAACATCAGCAGATTGTGCTGCCCATATAGTTCTTTTACTCTCTCCATTTAGCCTGAGAACATTTTAAGGAACATCAAGACCCCAGCTGTTTTCATTCATCATCACCTTCCGTACAAGCCTACTCAGGAGTCAGCATAAAGACTTTACTCTGCAGCGTAGAAAATACACCTTTGGGAATCACTCCTTCTTCACCCCTGCATGCTGCAGGCACAGAGTTTAGGTATCACAGTGATCTTGATCGTCCGTTTCATGAGTTATCCTGCGAGAAGTGGATGTATTGTACAAGGCAGACAAGAAGCAAACCAAGGTCCACTCAGGGGTACCATGCCGAGCGTGCCCTCTCTGCTGCTTGAGCAGAGCTCTGTTGAGCTGGGTCTTGGTCCCCAAGCAAATATTTGCTCCATTGGACTGGCATTGCAGTGATGTCACAAGGATTACTTAATGGGAAGGAATAATTCTAGACTATCAGTTCGTTTAGCTAAAATCAGAACCAATACTTAAGAAGGAAAGCCTGTATGGCAGTAGCTAAGTCAGAAAACAAGCAAGTCCTACCTTCTGAGTTTTATGTATGCCACCAGCAAAAGTGTGACTGCCATCACTTCAGGGCATATCCAGGCTGGCTGTACTCTGGGCACCTCACAGGAGTGGGGATGATGGGCTACACTAAAGGAATAAGTGATCGTGCTTTGCTGTTTCTAGTGCTTGAATAATAGACAAAAATATACACATAGCCTTTCTTAAGCAGTGTCATTATTCTTACCTGGTATTACTGGGGTTTTTTCTGCCTTAGCTTCCCCCGTAAAATAAGAAACAGGCTACAGTAAGTGTCTGTACCATGTGGAGAGCTCTGAGAGCTAGCTGTTTTTTCTAAACAAGTAATATTTTAATGTGATGTCTATTTTATTTTTTTCAAAGCTTGTCATGATATCTGTAATATCAGTAATCCTGCCATTCTGTGCAACAGAACAATTTTTCAAGTAATTTACATTAGACTGACAAGTGGGTTGAAAAGTACTCCTAGGCTAGAAAAAGAAATTTATTCCAGCCTGCTTTTATGAGCCTCCTTCCTTCACTCAGAATGTGATGTTTATTATTGCCACTTTTCACCAACTTCCTCATATTCTTAATTTTGTTGTAGTGTTTCAGCAAAAGGCTGCTCAAGTGTCCAGTGACAACGACAGGGCGTACTGCAATGCCAGGAAGCCAGGTACAGAATTTAATTTGGCTCTTTAACTGCCTTGATGCCTTTCAGAACTAGTAGAGATTTGCTGTGACTTGATTTTGACTGATTTAGCTTCTATGCTCTCACATACGATTTATATCCTTAATGATATTGCAGCATTAAGAGATCAGATTAAAGAAAGAAAAATAAAAGTCAGTCATGTGGAAAAGTTTGTAGAGTCAGAGTTACTTTATGCTTTTCTGTTTCCTTTCTCCATTGTGACTAAAACCAAGGAAAGGAAGGACAGGAGGGCTCAGCTCTGCACTAATTCTAGCCATGGAAAGGCAGCAGTGTGGGGAGCAACAGCTCTCTCCTGGGTGCCACAAGGTCCATATAAAATTAATTACTTGTGGCAGTCCAGTTGTTGTTGGAGTTGTAGCATATCAAAATATTGCTACCATAAATTCCATTAATGGTACCCTAAAATAATTAACAATGTTATGTACAAAATGAATGAACACTGAGTGAAGATTTTTCCTCCCTCTTTTGTTAGCAAGTAGCAGGTCAGGATTAAAGCATATAAAGCAACACTTAATCACCTACTTATTTCTGCAGCAGGGAACTGCAGTCTCCACTGCTGCTGACATTACTTTTCATGAATGCTAAACCACTTAGGAAAAGAATAGCAGACCTTCTAGATCTTACTGTGTTGGAATATTGGTATCATACCTCTGCAAACCAACCTGGTGGCCTTCTCTGATGGAGTGACTACATCACTGAACAAGGGAAAAGGTACAGGTGTCTATCTGGACCTCTGTAAGCCTTTTACACAGTCCCCCACATCATCCTTCCCTCTAAATTGGAGAGATATCAATTTTATGGGTGGACTGTTCAGTGGCTGAGATTGGATGCTTGCATCCAGAGGCAAGTGATCAATGTCTAAGTGGAGATTGGCAACAAGTTGTGTCCTTCAAGGGTCCAGTACTGTTTAATGTCATCTTCATCAATGACATAGTGGGGTCAAGTTCACCCTCAGCAAGTTTGCAGGTGACACCAAGCTGAGTGGTGTGGTTGACATGCCTGAGAGACAGAATGCCATCCAGAGGGACCTGGACAAGCTTGAGAGATGGGCCTGTGTAAACCTTATGAGGCTCAACAAGGGCAAGTGCAAGGTCCTGCACCTTGGTTGGGACAGTCCCTAGTATCAATACAAGCTGGGCGATGAAGGGATTGAGAGTAGCCCTGCAGAGAAGGACTTGGGGGTACTGGTGCGTGAAAAGGTGGACAGGAGCCAGCAATGTGCACTCACAGCCCAGAAAGCAAATAGTATCCTGGGCTGCATCAAAAGCAGCTTGGCCAGCAGGTTGAAGGAGGTGATTTCCCTCTGCTCCATTCTTGTGAGACCCCACCTGAAGTACTTTGTTCAACTCTGGGGTCCCCAGCATAAGACAGACATGGACCTGTTGGAGCGAGTCCAGAGGAGGGCCACAAAAAGGCTGGAACACCTCTCTGATGAAGACAGACTGGGAGAATTGGGGTTGTTTAGCCTGGAGAAGAGAAGGCTCTGGGGAGACCTTATTGCAGCCTTTTGGTATTTAAAGGTGCCCTATAAAAAAGATGAGGACAAACATGTTAGCAGGGCCTGTTGCAAGAGAACAAGGGGTAATGGTTTTAAAATAAAAGAGGGTAGAGCTAGACTAGATATAAGGAAGAAATTTTTGACAATGAGGGTGGTGAAACACTGGCACAGGTTGCCCAGAGAGGTGGTAGATGCCCCATCCCTGTAAACATTCAAGGTCAGGTTGGACGGGGCTCTGAGCAATCTGCTCTAGTTGAAGATGTCCCTGCTCACTGCAGAGGGGTTGGACTACATGTTCTTTAAAGGTCCCTTCCAACCAAAATCATTCTATGATAAAATAGAATCGTTTTTATGGATCTGAGGAAATACATACATGCACACCCACACACACACCCCTTTTGCTAATAGGAAAAATGCAATTTTAGCTAAACTGGTCTGATCACCAAGTAATCTTATCAGATGCAAGGCATTAGGGTCATTAGTCCGTCAAAATAGAAACAATTAGCTGAGATGCAACAGAAAAAGATTCATGCCTAATATGTGCTAGTATGATCAAAAGGAGGGAGTGAGAGAAGCCACTGTAGCTGCTTTTTCACTTCCTTGGGATTTTTCCCTTTGCACAGTCCTTCCTCACTTAAAATAAACATATTGGTGCATAACACAGCAGAAACACTGACACAAATCATACTTATGATTTAAACTTGTATCTTGTCTGCATTTGCTGTGCAGTGAAATGGGTGCTTTATGGCACCTTTGCAACAGCCTCATACAGGGCTGGGAGAGCCCTCTGCGTGTGTTCTGCACCTCCCTGGACCAGGGCATGAATCTGGCAACACACATCTCCCTGTCACTTCTCTTCAGTTGTGCACCTGTGTCATGATCTCTAGGAGGACTAGGTTGCAATGTTTTTTTGTCACTGCTATGTATTTAGTAATTTGGAGAAAGGAAATTATGTAATATTTAAAAATGCTTTCTGGCCAAATTTCAGCCCCAGCTTTTGAGAAGTGTAACGTATGAAGTTGGAGAAGGAAAGGGGAAAAAGGGACTGTGGATATTTTTTGTCTTAACGTGCAACAATTTCCTTTAAAATGTCAGTACTGTAGCTTCAGTGCTAGAAGGAAACTCTTGTATGAACTGACATTAATGAGAACCCATGGATCAGGGCAGTAGTAATCAATGAAATGTTTAAGATGCTACTACGCTCCCAGAGATTCATGGTAGAGTCCTCATTGATTTGTTGTGTTGCTCTCATTGAAAAAGAAAAAAAAAAAACCCACAACAAAACCAAACAGAAACAAGAAAAGGGGAGGGGGTGACTGGAAGGCACCATAGATGATGTGTTTTTATTGATGTCAGAGTATAAAATCACTGCATACTTGCTTTGTTGAAAAAAGTGCGTGCATCATAAAGAGAAAGGAATGAAATGGGTTAATAATATTTTCTACCTTTATCTTTCTACATTTTGTAGCAGCACACAGAGGCCACGCTGACATAGAAACTTACAGTGCTGTGAAACACAACATGCCTGCTGAACAGGAGGAACTTATCCACTTGCAGGAGCAGGTGAAAAAGGGGACAATTTCTATGGATGAAGCCCTTGACAGATTTAAACAATGGCAGTCCACTCAACAGGTATGAATCTGAAATTTATGTCTCTTGATCAGAATCCCGATCAGAAGTTCCAAAAAGAAACTCATTCTATTTTGGCTACTGTGTGTGAGGTCAAAAATAAGAGTCATGATTTATATGCCTATCAGTTCCCAAGAAACTTGCTGCTTATAGTTCTGAATCTTCTAGATAGCAGTTTCCACTGTTGTTTGATTACTTGAGAGGCTTCCTGAATTCATTTTGCCTAACTTCAGGTGCTGTTGCGTTTGGCTAAAATCCTGAGTTATGTTCATCCTTTTAAGACTTTTGTTCTAAACTGCCAGGTGATGCTTAGGCTGTGCATCTTTTATGAAACCACAAACCTTCTATAGCAGAACAAACCAAATGTGCTGCTGAACAGTGTCAGCTAACAGAAACATAACTATATCAAGCATACATTGTTGGTATGTATTGACTTACATCAGGCTTTATGCCTATCTGCAGTGCTGAATCTACTTAGTGAAACAAAGTGCTACAATTTTAGTGGTGCTTGTCAGCTCCTTTATATTCAATGTATGGAGTAAATCGAGGTGCACAAAAAGAGGATTTACAAAAGCCCACACACTGAGTCATTGAAAGAACTGCATCAAAGCTAGAAGCTAAGGAGAAAAACACACTGAGGAGGTTTGTTAATTACTCCTAACAAGACAGCTGGAGGAAGAGGTTATGCTCTCATTTTACATGAGGTTGGGCATTAACAAAAATATTTTCATGTTTTTCTTTAAGTGTATTTAGTAGAAAGAGGAAAACCAAAGCTAGTCTACTGCTCTGCAGAGTGGAAGAGGTATCAGATGCTGCCAGTGAGGAGAGATTGAATGCTCTTTGTGTTTCCATTTACTGAAGAAATAGTATGAGCTTTGTCATCACAGTGGAATGCTTAACAGCAAAAATGCAAGGGCTTAGAATGGTTTAGGAGCTCGGTTCCCAGGCTGGGCACCAGCAGCACAGCACTGGCTGTCAGCAGCAGCACAAGAGTGTGGTGGATGCCCCCTTCCACATCTGTCTGAGGCCAAGCACGCTGGTGGGAAATGCTGGCATTGCTCTCCCAGTCAGGGGAGTTACTTGTGGAGGAACATGATGTTTGATCTGTGCAAAGGTAGCTGTGCTAAGCCATAAGTCTTTTTTTTTCTTGGTAAACTAGAAGATGCCTGTATTTCAAGGAGGATTTACTTGGCCTGTTTTGATTGCTTCAGGGAAAAAGCTACTTTCTAGTGGTGGTTTATACCCTGCCTTGCATGTGTGGCTTTTCCTTGGTTTTGTACCAAACTGTTACTGCAGTATGAACATGCTGAGTTTACTTCATGCTATCGCTGCAGCTGTCTGGTCTTCACTGGGATTTTTGAGGGAAAATAAACCCCCAAACCTCTGAAATCTAATGTCAGAATCAACATACCTTACTGAGGGGATAAAAATTCCACAAGACTCTCAGGTATAAATGCTAAAATGACCATCTACTTACAGCGCATCATAGACATTTTTTCAGTCTTTTAAATTATTTTCCTGGAGAGAGAAGCTTGATGTTCAGAATGCTAAAGAATCCAGTGTTTTATAGTTAATCATTACTTCCGCAGTAAACTTCCGTTACTGATTTCTGATGCTGGGTCATGCTTGTTTTTCACTTAAAGGAGAAGGTGCACCACCTTAGAGACACCACTGTTGGAAACAGACTGGAAAAGGAACATCTGAATGGTAAGTTGAGCGTGCTCTGCCTTTCAGAACACTGAAGCCTTGAACTGTAAGTGTACTGCAAAGGTCTGATCCAAAGCATAGGCAGACTTTTGGCTTGGGCATTGAATTTGTAATAAGCATTTTCTGTATCTGCCCACATTTAAGATACTTTACTGTAATCAAGTCTTCAGCAGGGTCAAGATTCCATCCCAAAGATGAGCTCACTGAGAATTAATGGGGCAGAAAATTTACCAAGTCTTTGTGGCTCAGCTTTTCTGTAGCCCATTTCCTACTCCTTCATCACAATTAGGGTAGATGATTTCTTTAGAACAATTTACTTGATGACTTTAATATTTTATTTGTAAATCAGCTATCAATTTGCACTTGCAAATTCTTGGTGAACTTTCCCATTCTACAGCAGTTTAGTACTGTGAGTCATTAATAAAAGCTGTGTCATTGGTCATTTAAGATGCTTTTTTCCTCTTTGTAATTGAATGTCATCTGCCGCAGTATAAATCACCTGCATTTCCTCCAAATTATTTTCTCTTGTTGTTATGAAAAGATTGCATTAGATGATGTTGACTTTAGGCCTATCTATAAACTTCAGTACATACGCATGGGAAATCTAGTTATTTCTTTTTCACATTGGACTTAGTACCATTTCTATATCACTATTTAAAGTTAACACCTAAATGTGTTATTTCCTTAGTGCAAGAGAGAAAAATAATCATAGATGCTTGTGGCTGGAAAAGACTTCTAAAGGTCATCCAGTCCAACCCCTCTGCAGTGAGCAGGGACATCTTTAACTAGATCAGGTTGCTCAGAGCCTGATCTAATCCACGGTACTGTTTTCATTATTCTGATAGACAGTGTTGTATTTATGCGGACTTGTGAGATACTGTAATTGAGGAAAGTTCTTGCTGGCCCAGGGGTAGCAGCCCAGACTGTTTATATTTCAGCTTTAATATCCTCTGTGGTTGGTAGGAGTGCAGCACTGAGCACATGAACAGGCTCAGTCCAAAAGCCTTCACAAGGTACTCAGAGCCTGAGGGTCTGGGTTCACTGCATTAGTCCCTACAGTCTGTCTTCTATAAGCAAGTTACAGCTCATGATGACATGAGGGTGATTCTTGAAAAGTATTTGTCTGTAGGGTTTTCTTTTTCAAGGCCACACCAGTCCTGCCTCTGCAGCTGTCCTTTCCAGAGTTTGGTTATTGAATCATACCAGCAGAAATGTAGTATCAACAGCAGAATTGTAAATTTTGTGAAATTATCCAGTAACTCAGATAATGATCACTGTGTTCCTTTCTGATCCTAACCTCTCTGCCCTCTGTTATGCTATCAGGATATCCTGTGGTGCATATAAATCAGCAACTTTGCACTGCAGAAATGCAATGTCCAACAGTGCACTTTATTATCAAAGATTTAAATTCTTGAAAATAAGAACTTCTGCAAAATGAAACTCTCTCTACAGCTGGAGGCATATTGACAGCAAGAATAAAGAAGGATCCCAGAAGACCAGTACTTGAGTCCAGACATAAATAAATTGCCTGAAACAAAAATGACAATCATGTTCTTTTCTCTTTTGTAGTTCCTAAGGAAAGCAGACCAGAGAACATTCATTTCAGAGACTTTTTGTTCCACATGCCATTTAATAAAGCGGTATGTATGAATGTTAATAGTTCTCAGATTTCTATAATGAATTCCAGTTTTTACATTTGTATACAAACTCTCCAGCTGTACCTTTAAAAACATGGGCCTCCCTCTCCAGATTCCATGTTTGAAATCAGGACTTGGATAGTCTTTTTCATAGATGATTTCTGAAGACTTAATTGAGGATTTAAAGAGATCACATCAGAATCCTGTTAGAAAAGGAATTTTATTTTATTTTAATGAGAAAATATCTCCTATAAATTAGTATGGAACATAATTTTTTGTTTTGATAAGTTTGATCTTGCTTTCACTGTAATGAAAGGTATTAATGAGAGTGGCCGCTCAGTTCAGTTTTCCATTATAACATTTGATGCTATCTCAAAGTTCATGTCTCATCTTGCAACAGTTTGGTATAGGACTGAATAACAATCCCTGCCCTCAAAAATCAACTGCAAAACTGTCACTCTTGGAGAGAAATATCTACAGAAACCTATTTTAAGAACAACTAAATAAGGACCAAGCATGTAGAATGTTCATTTGTGGAAAGTACAGGCACAGACAATGATTTATCTCGTTACTTTATAATATACATGTGGTCTTGCTTATAGACATTGATAATATCTTTTTTTTATCCAAGAAGGGAAGTAAGATGTTAGCCAGCAGAACAACAACAAAAAAATACCTTTAATAAAATTTAATGTAAATACATCAATGATTTGGGGACAAAAGCTCCATTTTGAAATCTGAGTGGCCTAAAGGTTTTAAGATTTTCCTTGGCATCTTTCCTGACACCATCAAAGTAGCCTACTGCCTATGTATTGATAAGTGGGGCTCATACACTATTTTGAAAGCCACCTTGCCAACCATGAAATACTACAGAGTAGGAGACAAGGAAGAATGGAGAGAACAGTAGAATTGAAACAGTTGAACTGATGAGGTATGTCTTGGCCTTTGAAGTCCTCAGCCATCAGTGTCCTCTGGGAGACATTACCAAAATGGGATAGCCAGACTGCGCCCACAGTGAAGTGGACACATGCTGCTCTTACAGTAAGATGCTGTGTTCTCACACAGCATGCTGGATAGGACTATATGCTGCCTATCTAGATCTTTGGATGTTTGAATTACCTCTATGAATCTCATTTAGCTGTTTCTGAAACTGAGATTTCAAAATCTGCCTTCTATTGCAGTTACATTATGGCACCTTATATGCCACATCCCACAGATCTAGTCATGCAGCATCTAAAAATAACTGCAAGGTTGCAGAGCGACATAAGATGATTTGAATTGCTTGCAGTTAGTTGTCCCCTCATAACTAATCTCTGTACAACCTTTAACTTAGTCTTTGGGGATACAGCAAGTATAGTGTAAGATCCCTCATCAAAACTGGGAATGACTGATAGGCTGTTCTCTACTCTCAGCGTAGCAGCAAGGACTGAGTAGTAGGCCAGAGTAGTGCAGTAGCAGCAGTGAGTAGTGTCACTGCTTCTTTGCTAGGTAATGAGCGATATTGAGGCCACAGAAGACAAACTGTAACTCAGATGGACTTCAGAAGACCAATACTACATTAAGCAAATGTTGTTTAGACTATTATTTCAATGCCAGCAACTTACATAATAGTTGTAAATGAAGGTAGGACTAGGGAAACATGTCAGATGCTTAGTAGTCCGTCAGTGACAAATACATCCATGGGGTAAATGAGCAATTCAGTCTTTGCATCTGTTCCAGTCGTGGGATCCTTAGCAAGAAAGGAGGTATGCTGTGGAAGGGTCAAAAGCTTTCCCCACAGGAAACTCAACTGAAACCATTTATTTCTTAGCTGTTAAAATCAGTAAGTACTTAGACCAAAAGTGGCCTTCATATCCAAGAAGGACAACTTTACAATCTGTTTATAGACTGTTTAATACTGACCTACTCCTGTAAGGCACTATAAAACAGGCTGGTCATCCACTGCAGTAAAGGCATCCTCCACAAAATTTCTTCTTCCAGCTTTTGATTTCCAGATTTGTAGATGCCTATGACAGTAAAACAGGTCTGGTTTAATTAAGTTTGCTCAACCAGATGCCAAGAACCAAATCTCTTCCTCAGCACTATGCACCTTTCACAAACTGGCAGGTTATTGATTATGTTCTCCATCTTAAATGTCTGGCTTCATTCCTCAACCCTCATCAGCACCTTGTTTTCAGTCCAAGTTGCCAACAGATTGCTTATTCATCAGTTGATGCCACTCCAGGTTGCAGGTAGCATCTGAGTTCCCTCAAAACTAAAAGAACAACAGTTGATTTGAGCACATTAACCCATTTCCATTGTCTCTGATAGGTCAATAGGAAGATGAACAAAGACCCTGATTTTGACATTTGGATCCATGGGAACTCAAACTTCATTACTCAACCCAGTTATCAAAGTTGAAATAGTTCAGGATCCTGAAGCACATACAAGCTTTTGTATGTGTGGAGAGGGAGGAAGTCACAGAACTAAGATTTTTTTTGTCCTTCATTACTTCAACAGTGTGTGTTCCAATCAGGACCTCTATTCGTGAAAATACCTGTCTCTTGGTATATATATACTCTTACAATAGTATCTATTGGTCTTGAGAAGTTGTTTAGTCTGGCTTCCAGTTTCTTAATTATTATAGCTCAAGTTTAAAAATCAAGAAAATAACAAAAATCAGTTTCCTGCCCATTTGTCACCAAATCAGGTCCTCACGAGGCAAGCCCACAGTCAAACTGTTGACTGAAGATTTCACCAAGATGATTGAATATCCAGGTACCCCCCAGCCTCTCTTAATTGCCACCAATAAAGGCCAGCCCTGCTGTTAGAAGTAAGATTTGTACAAAGTCCACCTGATGTCATTCTCCCACACAGCACCTGCCTATTTTTGTGGATGTCTCTTGCTCTCCTGCTCCCGGGGACATCTGTTGTATTCACAGTTGATGTAAAACACATTAGAAGTGACTCATCCTAGGTGTGTATTTTGTGGATTATTCAATTTTGAAAGACATTCTGCACTGGCCTAATTTATCACTGATATACTTCACTATTTATTAATTGCATGTACTTCTTTTTAGTCTCCAACTAGGAACCCAACAGACAAGGAACAGATGCCTAATTAACAGAGGTAAGAGCATGTGTATGAACATAGGCACAGACATCATTTGTCATGGAAACTAACACTTGTGTAACAACAGAATGGAAGTGCACCTCAGAGGTCCAATTTCACAAGATAAACCATAGACATCATATATTCTGGTTTATTCTAGAACCTGTTTTTTGTCAGGTATCAACCTGTTCTTCTTACTGCAGGGCATCTTTGCAAGCAGTTAAGACACTTACCTGACTTGTGGATGCAGTTGAAGGGATTTCCCATTAGTTACTGCAACTAAAAGCTGTATTGGAGTGCAATCCTACATACTGTACGTGCAGTATCAAATATATTGAATGTTGAAATGAAGTTGAAAGGTATAGATGTAAGGATGTAGCCAGAAATGCTGATTAACAAAGAGACCAGTGGTCATTTAAGTGCTGGAAAGCTTACAGGTCTCCATGAACAGCAGCATTTTCTGATATTTAGTAATTATGTCTTGGTTTTGGGCACATAATGAGATCCTTAATAGTTAGCGGGTTTAATTACTATTTTCTACGTGTGTGCTTCCATGTATATCTTATAGCAGTTTTAAAACTGTATGTCTATTTTTCAATGAAACTTGATTATTAGGCTTGCTGCTAGGAGAGAAAAGTAAATAAATCTGTTTTACAGCACTTACTGGAGGGGGTTTTGTGGGGGGATGGGGGGGGNGGGTGGTGGTGTTGGTTTTTGTGGGGTTTTTTAATCAGTTCAGTTTTCAACATCCGTGTTGAGAACAAACTTACCAGAAACTGAACTTAGATCACCATCTGAGGTTGTAGACTTCATTAATTATCTTGCATTCATTCTGAGAATAGGGAACAGTGAAATAACCAACTGGAAAATGTCTTAATTTGGCTGATTTTTCTGAAAATGAAGGAATCATGCAACCTTTCTTATGCATGGAAGGATGATGGCCATTAAAAGTTTAAAGGCCAAGAACAAGGATATCTGCATTCTGTTAATGTACGTGCAAATCTTTTCTTGAGATCTTCAACAAATTTCCAATCCCTTGGTTCTTCTCTTAGGCACTGAACTTCTTCAGTTCATTGATCTCTGCTAAAACAGTCTGTGCTGAACAGCTTCAGAAATCAGAGCTAGATTTTTTTCTTCAGTTTCCTTTCCTTCAGATGGGTTTCGGACCTGAAAGTTTCTTTACCATTTTAGATATGACTAGTATTGTAATTTTGCATTATTAGAGTTATAAAAGGGATTAAATAATATTTTTTCACAGTAATAAAATTATACAATGTATTCCTGAAGAAAAATCTAATGTTAAGGCTTTGTTAGCTAAGTTACTTTGATTCTGTTTGCCTCTCCACCTTTCCCAAGTTGGGGGAATGACACGTTATACTGTTTTAGCATTATTTTTGTGGCACTGAAAACAGATAATCTTCAGTGAGGTCTTTTCTGCCTCACATAAAGGAGAGGGCAGTCGCTGTCTGTGAGAACTGTTTCCATGTCTCACTTCTGGAGCCAGCTGCCCTCCTGCTCACTGAAGTACAGTACCCACACCCACCCTGTTGCTGCTTGTCCTCTGAATCACTTGTTCAGGGCCCCCTCCTCCAAAGTTCTTGTAAGACCCAAAAAGTTAGTTTTATGGCGTGACCTGAAAATGAAAAATTATCATTCACCCTTCAAGAATCAGCTCAACTCCTACATGGGCTTTCCTAACAGAGCTATTTTCCTTGAGTGGAGCTGAAGGCACCTACACTAAATGGGTAAAAAAAGCTCTGAATGCTAAAAGCTCGGAAGCTGGAGAAAAAAAATATTAAAAACTTGGTAATAGCAGAGGTTCTTGTAGATTGCAGCTTGCCAAAAGTGAGATGAATCATTCAAGGGGGGGAGGGGGAATTACCCCTGGAATCAGAATAGGTGATCTCTGTCAGTTTTAGAAAATTGTTATGTGAGGGAAGAGAAGGTGAATTAGATATGGTAGAACTTGCAAAATATGATTTATCCAGCACATTCAATCAGTTGTTTGCTAATTATCTACATGAAATTGCAATGTTCTCTTCTGCGAAGTATGGCCTCTTCATAGCTTACTTGCTGTTTTCTGTCTTCAGATTGGCTCAGAGGCCTTATATCACAGCACTAAATATACCAGTATTTGAAAGGGTTTATGTAGAGACACATTGTGCCACAACTGTACTGTACATTTTACTCTGTAGAATGGCTCTGGCAAGATTAAAAATAACTTGTCGTTTGGAGGCTGGTTTTTTTTCCCCCCTCTCTCTTTTACACTACTTTCAAGGAGATCATATTAAAAGAAAAATAACAGTTGGAAAGGGAATGTTCATTTACTCACATAATTAATACTCCTGCATTCTTCTTAAGAGTGATGAAATGCATTCAGTGTTGTACACAACAATATTGTCTATATCACCTGGGAGGACTGGACCTTTCTCGTAAGGTTTGTCTGAAGACAGACCACTATTTTTTTTATGACTAATTCATAGAATGGTTTGTGTTAGAAAGGACCTTAAAGATCATCTAGAGTTCCTGCCATGGCCAGGGACACCTCCCACTAGACCAGGTTGCTTCAACCTAGTCCTGAACACATCCAGTGTTGGGGCATCTACAACCTCCCTGGGCAACCTGTTCCAGTGACTCACCACCCTCAGCGTGAATAACTTCTTCCTTACATCTAATCTAAATCTCTCTTCCTTCAGTTTGAACCCGTTACCCCTCATCCTATCACTACAAGCACTTGTAAAAAGTCCCTTCCCAGCTTTCTTGTAGGCCTTGACTGCAGGGAGATTGAGTGTTTGATTATTACCGAAAAATTGCAGATAAATCATTCAAAATTACACTTCTGTTGGTAATATTCTGACTGTCCAAACAGTCAAGGCTACAGTTCCAGTGCAGAATTCTTAGCTATTTTGCTTATGCCTACCTGTAGATCACTACACTTTCCTTACACAATAGGTGAGAATAATGCAGTTGAGATCCAGCTGGTGAGTCTGAAGGAGTAGACTGTGGCTTTGATTCTCTCCTGCTCATTTCAATGAAATGAGTGTTTGATCTTATTCTAAACAAATATGACCAGTCTATTGAGTAATGGTCATTTTTCATTATTTCTTACAGTGCGATTCTTCAGGGTGCTGTGCATCTGTGTCCTCTGCTTGGCACCCCACATGCCCCCAGCCTGTACCCCAAGAGGCCTCGGCGCCCGCTGCTGGAACATGGCTCCCTGCCCATCCCTGCACTTGCAGTGTCCTGGAATCTCTCACCTGGGCCAACTCTGGAAGAAGTTCAGTATCACTAAAGCTAATTAATAAGACTTCTTGTAAAATCAGCACTGGATTTTACATCTTTTGCTTTGCCATTTTTTTTAAAGTGACAGCTGAGGACTGATATAAAGATATATTGCATGCTTTGGTGAATTATTTTTAAATTCATTTCAATTTTTCCACAATGCTTGATAGTTGTTTAAAATGCCCAAGAGAGGAAGACATGAAAATTTAAGATTATGAAGTTATAATATATAAAATTTGGATTTTACTTTTTGTTAAGACATTTTTTATGAACTTTGTATATAAATTTGTCTTTCCTAGGAATAAAAATTGTACTCCATCACTAGTTTAAATAATTAGAAATTAGCTTTACTTTGAGTATAAAGTAAAACTATTTAAATCAGTACTGATTATCTGCTAATGCATTAAAGTAATGACAAGAATTAGGTTTACAAGGACATTGCGTTTTGTTTAATAGGTTGCCTAAGGTAAGTGATATCCAGACCAAAACCAAAGGAACCTCTACTGCATTTACACAGCAAAAGTAAAGAAATAAATATGGTTAATGGGTACAATGGTCTGCATTCACACAGTGATACACTCCAAAATTTAAGTAAGCATGTGATGATACAGGAGTATGCAAGAAGACTTGCCCTATTTCATATGCAAAAAGGAAAAAGAGATCTCACATGCAACCTGCATAGTAAAAGAAAATATTTTAACTTTCAAATAAGTAGGAGCTTAAATAGACTTTCCCCACCCTAGTTATTTGAGCTTTGTACAAGCCTTCTTAAAAAGCAGGTAAACACACTGTTAGCCCAAACTGCCTCCACAGGGACCTTAATCTTTACTGACCTTTTCCAGGAACCTGGATTGTTCATAGCCAGCCTCCCCTCAAGCTCTCAGCAGTATTCAATCTCTGCTTTGCCTGTACTAAGAGATGCTTGCACTTAAATATTAGTTAGGAAAAAACATGAAAATTATGTATAATCAGAAATGCTTAAATGTTGCTCCTTAACTGCATGTTAATGTGACACCCAAATATTGAAGAGCAGAATGGATTTGATGTTCAGACTGACAAGCCTTGAGGGTCATATTATTTTTCCAACCTCAACAAATTGCTGTGCCAAGAACTGTTTGTTACAAATAAAAGTAAGCCAAAAAGACAACGTTGGGATTTTAAAATATGACAGAATCTTACAAGTTTGTATTCCACATACAGTTTTAGGCTAATTAAAATTCTGTTTTAAATGGGTTGATTAAACATTTTCAGGAAATTATCTGTTCTCTGGGGAAAACACCCATTTCTGTTAGAAACACTCCCACAAATACTGCAGATGTATTGCTATGAAGTCATAAATATTCAGTGACTGCTGTATAGTGTGGCAACATAGCTCTGTATTCCCTGGCAGGGCTTCTCTTGAGCTATTTGAACCACAGCAAAAGCCTTGAGATGTATAATGTCTCCAGATCTGGAAATATAGTCAGTGTCCATGAACTAAGGGACATGAGACTGAGGAGCTGTGATGTTTTAAGACTTACCTTACCACATGGAAATGGAGCGGGGAGAATTACTTCAAAATCTAAATGTGAATAAGCTGTTATTTTCCCTTAAGAGGTCCCTCTCCCTCCTCCCAAAAATAACATTTATATTACAAACCTAACTAGTCAGCATATCCCCTGGCAAGCACTCCTGAGAAGCCAACATGTAAATTGAAAAGAGAATATAAATCATGAAAAGTTTCCTCAGAAAAGACATCAGGTACCAGTGTGAAGTTTGCTGCTTGTTTCTGTAGCAGAGGAGGTGACGAGACCTTTCTTGGGGTCCTCACAGACCTCCAGGCAGGATCCAGGTGCTCTCTGTGCTGCCAAGGGAGAGGCCATGTCTGAGTGGCTCCTTTGCCCCAGTGAGAGGGCACCTGGGAAAAGTAGAGATCTGAGGTCAACAGTGAAACTAAGAAAACAGAAAATACACAAAAATAAAGCATGGAAAGATATGTCAAGGAAACACTATGGGTTTCCTCAGTGAGTGTAACAATATAGCAACAGTGCCAAACACAAACTGGAAGCCAGAGCATAGTTCCCCTCAGAAAACAGAAGGTGCACTCTCTATGTATGTACAAGTATTTGCATCCCTAATGCACAGTATGGAAATGCACAACATGGTGACTTCCAAGAGAAATAAAACAATACTAAGAGATTCACGGTGACTGTAGTTATATCAGCAAGCCAAAACTCACGTCAGGATCCTGTGGAGGGCCTGGCTGCTCTGCCAGGAGGAGCCTCATCACAGGAGAGGTTTCACTGGGCCATCAGTGCTCAAAAATGGTCCACTTTTTGCTGAGGTAACTCACTGTCCAGATGCAGCCTGTCATCCATGAGGGTGTGGTACAATGGCCTCGCTGGATGTTCACCCTATGAAAGATACTTGTAGCATTTCAACAACAGTGTAAAATACAGCAGAATGAGAATAAATCTAAAGTCCTGCCTTCATTTTATTAATGAAGCTATAATCCTTTAAGGGAACCTAAGTGATGCTGAAGATACGTTTCAGTCTTGGGAGGAAACCTTTGCTGTGATAAGAGCAGGAGTAAAATGACAAGAGTTGTCCTGACAGTCCTTGAGGGGGTGTTAGTAATGAAGGGGAGGCAGGTCCATGTAAACCGACTGCTCATCCCCTTCATTTACGGTAACCAACATTCATCCTGACAAACTTCAGCATTACTGAAATGCAGTTCTGAAGTGAATCATTCCAGAAACAAGCCCCAAGACAAGCCATCAACAAGCGAGGTGGAGGGATGTACTCAGTCTCATCCCACTCAACACGCTGGTCTGCAGCAACTGAAATTAAGAACTGCATCAAAAAGCAGGGAAGAGCTTAATGAAGAGAGAAAATGGTCCCAGAGAAGGGATAGTCAGCTTACGCCAGACCCCTAGTACAAGAAATCAGAAGACCTACGCCAACATCATTGCCAGCTCTCAACAGTTACTCCAAAAGATTGGCTGAGCCTCTTCTTACAGATGAAAAAACCCAGGAATAAAGTAGCCAGGTCTCAGCTCTCCTCTGCAAAGACCCTATACACGCAGACAGCAAGGGTTCAATTTAGATGAAGCATCCATTGAGACTGCCCAAAATGGATGCTCCCTGGTTGGTACAATATGCAGTGCAAAGCAGAATTTAAAAGTAGAAAGACATATGTATTAGCCACAATTGTTTGCAGATGCAAGTGACTTAAGACGCTTGTATAGGATATCTAAGTTACATTAGTTGTCTAAAAAACAAAAATAAATAAAATCATGTTGAAAACTTTTACTAGCAGAAAAAAATATATATCGTTGCCATCTCTACAGAGAATGCACTTAGCCTGGTGAAAGGAAAAAAAAAAAGTCCACCACCAAACACTGTGTACAAAAAGCAGTATTTTTACTTGGCCGGTGTTCAAGTTCATCAACCATAAAGCTAAGATAATTCATCATGAACCTGTCGTTTCACTACTTGCAGAAGACAGGCCAGAAAATTTCACCCCAGGACACTATCAATGAAGCTTAGTTGTGTTACAGCAGCTCTTCAGAAAGTAACCTTGGATCCAGTGTGTTTCAAGGCAAGACAAAGAGGCATAACAACTGTCTGAAAGACTTGTTTCTAGCAGAGATCTGCCTAATTCAACCCCCTTCTCTGACTCTTGCAATACTTTGCTTTGCTAAATTAAGTGCTGTTATCAGAAGTCTTTTCATAGAAAGATGTTTCTAGATAAAAAAATCCAAAAAAACAACCCAGCTTCGAAATAATTCTTTCCCCTCAAATGGGTATCACAAAGCAGACTCAATAAACTTTGTTGTAGTTTTTGAAGTTGCAACACACAGCTCTACCTGCAAGGTATGGGCTGGCACACATCATTGCTGCTTATCTACACTACAGGAAAAGCCATGTGCCTCAGTCTGGAGATGAGGATCCACATACATAATACACAGGGCCCCACTCCACAGCTTAGATTTCAGTCATACTCAGAAGACAAGAATAGCAGACCATGAGTAAGAAACCACACAAACAGCATTACTGCACGTAGAATCATCAAGGTTGGAAAAGATCTCTAGGATCATCAAGTCCAACCTTCATCCCAACATCTTTCTGGCAACTAGACCATGTCCCGAAGTGCAACAACAGTGCACAAAAGTGTGATTTTTGAACACCTCCAGGGATGGTAACTCCACCACCTCCCTGGGCAGTCTGTTTCAATGCCTGACTACTCTCTCAGTAAAGAATTTCTTTCTAATATCCAATCTAAACCTCCCCTGGTGCAACTTGAGGCCATTTTCTTTTGTCCTCTTGTTAGTTACTTGGGAGAAGAGATCAACACCAGCCTCACTACAACATCCTTTTAGGTACTTGTAGAGAGCAATAAGGCCTCCTCTCAGCCTCTTCTCCAGAACTGCACCTCTCAGATGATCATGTTGGTAGGTTTTCATACCATTTTTCATCCAAATACAGTGGCTGTTCAAGTCCAACCCTAGACACCCAAGGAACATAGGCACCCAAATGAGCTGGTGAATGCTACTGTTGGAAGCTCATACCTGGATGTTTAGTGTATAGCATGCAGTATTTGTGTGTCAAAGTCTCTATGTGTATGAGGATGTTTCAGGGCATCCTTCGTGTTCCCCTATGCCACAGAACTATTGTGAACAAAATTGCAGTACAGATGTCAGGTCACTCAAGTATGTTAAAAAAAAAATAATTAAAAAAATCAAGAGCCATGTAAGCACCAGTGGTTATGCCATGAATGCAAGCTGCAGCTTAGCCTAACAATTTCCCACCTGCTGTTAACCAGAGAAGCAAATACCAGCAGCTGCCAAGCTGCAAAACTTAGCCTGTATTGGCTGTCATTGTCCCAAGCCATCATTTTGGGCTCACTCATACTGACAGCTCTGGTGAAGGAGATGGAGAATGGGAAAGGATTATGTGAGGGGTAAATTAGCACCATTAGTGCAATAAGGAAGCCTTCATTTAAGTATGTTCTCAAAAACTGTCACAGCCAATACAGCCAACAACTTACATTAGTCTACTTTGTGGTGGATTCAGTCAACAAGCAAGCTTCAAATTAACATAAATGCCATTAAAAGCATTTTCCAGCCCTAACACACCAAAACCTTTTGGAGTGACACTAATACACAAAAGACACACAGGTACTATAGGCAAATCCGCAAACTGCAGCGCTTATTTTATCTTGCACAACTTCCTCTTCAATAGTTTCAATCTCACTTAACATACCAGGCCCAGTGGTGGTGTGAGTGCTCTGGTAAGCAAGGCTGACTGAAAAGTGATGCGATCAAAACAGGTGAGCAGCTCCTGCCTCAGATCTACAGAGGATCCTTCTCTCCTTGATCCATCTAATGAGCCTTAAGTTGCCTTTACATTGTACTGACTTGCCTTAGTTTCTTAAGAGGAGGCTAAAATCACACTAACATAATCCATCTCCTGTGGGAAAAATGACTAAAGTATTTGTATTTCTCAGCATTAGACATGTGGGGTAACAGCAGAATGAAGGGAAAGAAAGAGGCAGCGACTTTCCTCTGGTGTGATAATTTCATTGCCACTTGAGCATTGACACATTCCTTATTTTCTACTGCCCACCTAAAGTGGAAGTCTATGAGATGTAAATTTCTCTGGCAGGATTCTTTCTTTCCTGGATACCTTTTGTTAGTACTTCCTGCTAAGTGTTTCACACTGAATTCACTTGCCATCACTCAGTATGCGTTACTTCAAATTTTGTTTTGTTTTGCCCAACTGTCGTTAACAACAACGTGTGTTCTATTTCTGACTGTTGATCTGACACAGTTCCTATTTCTTTTGCCAGGTTTACGTACTAGATGTCAGATTTGTGTCTAATCGCATGCCTTGCAAACACATGCAAAATAAACAGAACTGCACACTGGAGGCATTTCAGAGTAAAAACACATACTGTTTGCAAAATTAAGCTGAGATCAGGATTCTAACAAAATGAGCTCTCTAGAGCACGGGCCGGCTTCCCAAAATAGTCTTAGAGAGAGCTACACTTCTGCTTCTGTCATCCCTACCCCATCAAGCATCAGCTATTTTGAAACAGTAAGTAACACTTCCTACAGCCCAGCACTGCAAAACTATTTTGTCTTGCAAGGACAGCAGGTGTAGTACTATTTTATAAAACAAGGTAAGTAAATAATTCTGTGGATCCAGAGCAGGCTCCCTCCCTCCTCCCAAATGAGACAAGACAGCTTAAGCCCAGCATGGGAGTTTAAATATCCCTTGTGCTGGGATAGTCCCTCCAAGTCTTCCCTTTCCAGCTCATCCAGAGCTGTCTTTAGCCCTCAGCTCAGGACCAGGGTTAACTGGATGAAGGCTGAAATACAAGTGACAAATTTCTGATGTTGTGGTAAGATGAATGAAGAACGCTAAGAAAAATGTATTTGCAGCACAGATCAGATGGTACTTCAGAGGTGAGATTTGACTGTTCTGAATGACATATCTACAACCACAATGCTGTTGGTCAGTTATCCAGGCCTGATGGTCATTATCAACCTGAGATTCTTAATTTCACAGGGTGACTATTCTCTAATTCACCTTTGAATGCAAGATGTCTGGTTTGCACCAAATAACCCAGATCAATAGTTAAGATTGTAAATGCTCATATCAAGTATTTATGGCACTACTGAAGAAAAAGCCAAAGTTTGACCTGCGCAGACTATTTGGTCGCTGTCCAGCTGAAGTCAAAGCAAGATTCAACTAAATTTTGTATGGTCATAGCAAATTCCACTTCTTCAAGCTAATTTAAGCAGCCCCCTTATCTTTCAGCACAATATTAGAACAAAACATGATAGTGCTCCTACCAAGGGACATGAATTGAGCTACACACGTAGGCTATGCGTGCATGTTCTGTGGCACCAACAACAAGGTGAAAAGAAACTGCTTTGCCATTGGGAGGAGACAATTTTAGTTCACTGACCAGGTTACTAACTCTAAGGTTAAAAAGCAAAGTACAAGATACCCTTTTTTACAGGCAATAGACAGAAGGCATTTGAGATACTGTACCATTTTCTACAGGATACCAAATTTGCATCAATGAAAATAAGGCTAATGAGATTAGATAGGGCTAGAGCAAGTTATGCACTACAGGAAAGCACGTAAGTCCCCTAGCTCTAAGGAAGCCACACGGTAACATTTGATTCTCTCCTGCTCCACCTTGCTCAAACACTGGCTGCCTCTGTACAAACAGCTCAGCCTAGCATCCCCTCCTCCCTCAATCCCTTCTCATCTTAGCTTGATATGTGCCTAGAGGAAGAAAAACAGATATCCCACCCACATACTTCTTCTCCCTCCTGCTTGGTTGCCTACCTAGAAGGCCACAAAGGACATGATTTTCCCCAGAGCATCCCAGCTATCCCTTTTCCAACCACACAGAGATTAAGTTCTTTTTTATTCTCGCTTAAATTTCTTTAAGCCAGCCACAGCCAGGCCACAAGACAGCCCAGAGAGAAATCAGTTCAATGGGGGGAAATGTTCTTTCCTCCCTATGAACAGGTCACAGATACCATCAAATTGAACAGACTAATGAAACATCCACACGTCTGTTTTACTTTGCTGACCTAATCTGTTTGCTAAACACTTTGGGGTTTAGGATATCAGAAAATCCTATAGTCAGTTGCTTGCTCAGTCTCACACGGCCAAGCTCTCCTTATCTAGCAGCTTTCCATGGAGCATTAAGTTAAGCAAGATTCCCTGCACTTGCCACAGGAGCTGCAGCTTATTTATTCAGGAAATTCAAGTACACTTTTAAGAATGCTGGCAGCCAGGGCATTTTCTCCATTCCTAAAGAGAGCCTAGAAACAAAAATATGCCCAAGACAAAACCACGTTGAATTCAAAAGGCTGGGGGAGTAAAGACCCCTCCATCCTCATCTCACTTGCACACATCATTGTAAAGAACATATTAAAGTGGTGGGTGAGCCAATTTCAAGCCTTCTCTTTCCACCCACAGCTTTTGTTGCTTTTACCTCTGTTCAATCATTCATTCATGCTCCCTCAGCCACTCGCCCACATATATTCCTTGCTGACAGCCCAGCTGCACGAATGCATTCAGAATTACAGTAGCAGCTTTTGTGATTCTGGTATTGAGTGAATAAGAGAAGCAGTGGAGAGAGGAGGCTCTGAAAGGCTGCACAAGATGGATCGTCACAGGTTTACATCACACACACATGTAATGTGCCAGTGTTTAAGCTAACTGATTCAAAGCCACTGAAAGAGCCCCCAGGGGCTATTTGCAAGAGCAAGTAGTTGCTAATTTTAGATCCAGAGGCAGCATCAATAACCATCAGACTTGGAAAGTGGGATTTTCAAAGAAGATGAAGGCAGCTGAAATTCAAGAGCTTGAACTTGAAGAGCTAAGCTTTAATAGCTATGGAAAAGACAGCTCCCCGTTACAGTCTCTGCGGTGGAGATACCCCTGCTCACCCAGCAGACCCATCATACAGCAATGATGGGACAAACCACATCATCCTTTCCAAAGGCAAAGGCAGCTGCCAGGTTCTGTGTGCTCAGCTGCAGGCCAACCCTACCTGTGGCCTCACCAACATTGCACAGAGCACAAGCCTTCCACTGCTGAACCCAGAGACCCACACTTGAACAGCTTGATCTTCCTAGGGCACTCAGGTCCTGACAGCACCTCCTCAACGGGGCAGCTACAGCCCAAATACACGAGTGAAGAAGTCACCTCTTTCCTTTTGAGTACATTCTTCTCTACCACAGCCCAAATCCCACCACCTGAATGAGAAGGACTCCTGACTCGTGTGACAAACTAAACCTGGATATGCTTTTGCATGCCACTGCCTTCAGGCAAGAGCTGACACCTTCTGCACTGGAATCAGATGGGGATGAGAGATGAAAGTAAGCTAACCATTGCTTCTTGTGCCACATTGTCCAGCTCTTGTCTCATCCAGAACAGATGTGTCTGCATCTTACTCTGTTCAGGAAGAAAAACCCTGTCTTATTTAGGAGGGCCCAGGCATTCCCCTACCCATGCATTGCACTTCGCATCGTAAAAAAGGGTCATTACTGAAGAAACTCAATACAACAAAATTTTTGGAGACAAAGCAATCACCTTCTACAGATACTATGTCACCTGGGCATATTCGGGCATACTCTTTTTCCCCACCCTCATGTTTTCCTAGCAGCATTTTTTCCTTTTCCCTTGGGGTTCAAGGCAAGCTTCAAGACTGTACAGTTCTGCCTCACACGGCAAAGAATCTAACCTGGCCCTGAAGTGAGCTACACAAACAGCCCTGCAAGCAGCATTTCAAGCTCTCAGAAACCCACTTCATGAACTTGTGCACAACATGATATATGCAATAGCAAAGGGAAGACAAACTGGGCCACAGACATGGAGCATAATAGCAGGAATGGTGTAATTCCCTTACTTTATCTTCATTATTTGACAGGTCACCATCTCTTCAGGATGAGACTCACAATCTCTTACCAGCTGATGTGCTCAGCTGATTGCAGTGACACAGACTATAGTAAATTCTCCAGCAAGCAGACTGTAACAACCCCCATTGCTGCTACAGATTGAAACTGCCATTTTAAATCTATTTGTTTTCCTCAGCAGATATGGGTTTCTTATGAATCATTGTGTCTCAGCGTAGCAGAGGGGCTGGATTACAACTCAGCTAGATAACCAGCAGTGAGCACAAAAGACCATATAGCAACATGATAGGCAAAGCATGGAAAAATAACGATCAAATGAAGGCTTTCAACCCTGAATGCATGAAACCAAGCTTCTAAATTATGCAAACCATTAAATAAGTACACCAATTTCAAATGTGGTGACTAGCTGCTAGGAATATATTGCAAAATCCACTCTCATTTTTAAAGAAATGAGGAGGAAAGTGAAGGATGATCTTGCTGTTAGAGCACCAGCTGAGTCTTGGGCAGTGGGGCATAGCAGCTACTGTATGTAGCTTAATTCTACATTGTGATTGTAAACTGCCAACTGCATTTTTCGGGGAGGGTGTCACAGGCAGTCATGGGACACAGGCACTTGCATATAACACCCTCAAAGACCTCGTCCTTGTGATTAGTGCTCTAATGAGGGATGAGAAGGTTAGACTCAGATACTCCTTCCAAATCTAGGCGGCGCACTTGGAGCCCTTGCCTGGGGCTGTCCTCTAACTTGAGTGCTTTGCCCACGGAACAGCAATTCAAGCTCACTCTAAGGCATTGAACTCTGCATGTACTGTAGGAGGGACCAAATAAGGAATTAGAGATGCAACAGCTACAAGTTCAGTGCTGGGAAGCTGACTATCATAAAGCCCACAATAGTTTGGAAATCCAGCCTTCTCAGGCCTTCTGCAGTAATTAGCCATCTTCACCTAACCTCCAAAGAGCAAAAAGCTGCTAAAATAGAAAGCATGTATTCACAAGGCTAAGACTAAAGAGCATTACAGCCTGCACCAGCTGTCTTGTCCAGGACAGAGAATACCAGTGAGCCTGAGATAAGGGGGTTAAAAGCTCCCTCTTCGGCTATTCTACCTTAAATTGTTTAGTTGTTGCTGATATGTGTGGCACTTTCTGAGCTCCACAGCTGATTGTGTTGCAAGGATGGGTGAATTCATGTTATCCATAACCACTGTAAGCCTCCTGGAGTCTGGCTTGTCACAGTGAAAAGCATCTAGCAAATACAACGTATTTCTTAGCAGCAGCAGGGGAAGTAAATAATGAGGAGAGCACTCTTCAGATGCATCAAGATATTTGAATAAATAAGGCTTAAAATCCATTTATTTTGAAACTACTGTTGCTAGTGATTAACATGTTCTAACAACTCAGCCTTGTGTTAATCTCTTTGGGCAGACAAAGAAACATTACATTAACCTACGCTGTTTGTTCATAATTTTTAAACTGAAATTTCATAAGTTACTCTGAAACGCAGTAGTCTCTAGAGGTCCAATGTAAATGGATTTGTCTTTTTTAATTTTTTTCAAATATCCACAACCTAAGGAGAGCAGGCTTTAAATTAGTACCTTGCATTAGATGAAATGGCTTCTCATTGTGCTCACTGCAAAATGTGAATTAACAGAGAAACATCAGGAGCCCTGCTGGCAAATTATTTTGTAATTTATCGTATTGTCAGAGGCACCCTTTGCTTTCCCTCCCCTACATCCACACAACTGCACTGTAGTAAAACTGGCAGCAGCTTGCCTCAGAGAAGCCTGCGCCGTTGAAGGCTGCTTTAATGACGGTATGAGGAGAATTCAGATGTACGAAAGATTCAGGCAGGGGTTGGGGGGGTGGGAGCTTGAGGTGGGGGTTTTTTAAACACTAATATATTAGGGAGTGCAGTGCTCCAGCAGCAGGAGTGAAAATCAGGATGGATGATGCAAGATGTCCTCCCAGTCTTAAGGTCTGTAAACTAAAGCCCAGAAAATACTTTAATTATAAAAGATGGAGAAGCCTCAACTCAGCAGATATAACTACACTCATCAGTCCCCTTACTTGATGAGAAAGCATATTTATGATTAAGATTTTAGCTGACACATTCTTTGTTAGTCTTAGTATTCATCCAGATACATTATCTGCTCAACATTCTTTTTAATTTTGGCAAACTGATCAATAACATTCTTGCTAATAGCCAACTTCCTAATTGGCATCGCAGCACAGCCTCAGCTTCTTGTCAGATTTGTGCTGGGATGGAGAGCTCCTTCAGTTACATCTCTTTTCCAAAGTGCTTGCAATACCTGCCTAGAACGCAAAATACAGACACTCCCCTGCTTGCCCAAGGCCCATGGGCAGATAGATGTGGCTGACACATACACTCTAAATGTATAATTCCATATACGTTAAACATAGGTAGAGGTAATCAGACTGCATAGAGAAGCCTAGGAGTACTGTTTCCAGTTGTGTAAGACTGGGGAGGGTTTGGTACTCTTATGATCACAAAGTCAAGTAAGAAAGGATAACACCAGAATATGTGTAAAGATACAGAAAGAATGAACTTAATGTGTCTGTTAACCGTACCTTCAAAATACAAAAGAGTGAACCCAAAGGCAAGCTTAATGGAAAGAAAATATGTATAAATTAGTCACTGTAACTGCTGCTAAAAATACAGTCAACGCCAGGAATTCATCAATTTAAAAATATTTGATGAGCATAGGTAATAAAATTTACACATTCATAAAACATAGCTCAGGACATACCCCAGGCACTGGATTTGGGGGAAACAAAAAAAAAAAAAATCCTCTGTAATGGATGCTTTATACTTATTTGTGCCACAATTCTTATGTTCCTGTCTATTCTTTAGAGCAACCATGAGATGAGCCTATGGTTATCATCCCAACTCACAGCATGCTAACCCCCAGTTAACAGTAGGAAAAAGCTATTTATCTCATTAACAGAGATTGCTGTACTCTGTCCTCATTTTATTATGGAACTAGATGTATACAGGAAAACAATTAAATGTAAGGAATTTCAAATCTTGCTTAAATTCAACCACAGCTTTATTTTTGTGTATAATATTTCAGTGCAATTTCTTAAAGATAAGGGAAGTTGTATTTGTAGATTAAAGTAAAATTTTAAGTAAAATAAACCCACATGAAAATATATAAAGAACTCTACAAGCCCCAGTAACAAATGCAAGCATTCAGTGCTTTTTTGAGATCCACTGGAAGGTAAGAAGTCACACAAGGCTTTGCCACCAGGTATCAGTGCTGGGAGAGACATTTTGAAAACAGCAGGAGTTTAAGGTTTAAGATCCCCTCCTGCCCTTGCTGAACTAGCAAGGGAAAACCATCATTGTGGTGGCATTGCACCACAGAGGGCTCCAGAAATAACTCAACGGCTACTAAACATCTCAACAACCATCAAAACAACTTCTAGGAAGCCAAGGAGAAGGCTTAGCAGAACAGCAAAAGCAGAGCCAGTTTAAACTAAAAGCANNGCCCGTTCAAAGCAAAAGCACATTTGCAAGGCTACTTGCACATTACACCAGATGTTTTGCTGGTCAGAAGATGCCTACATCAGAATTTCTTTGCCTTCCCATTTTCTGGGTTCTACCCCAGAAGCAAGCATAAGCGATAAATTATTTCAGTGAAGCAGATTAATTAGGAGATACGAGTGCCCATTAAATACTAAAGTTTCTGTTTCTTCTGAGTTGACTTTATACATTTGTTAAGTGATGCACTCACTCATCCCTTCCTACCTGTTGTCTGGTACTATAAGGCCTCAGGAAGCTGTACTCACACCACGTTCCCCTCAGAGTTAAGCAAGTTAGGAAAAGGAACATTTACAGTGGGTAAAAAAAAAAAAANCGTGGGGAAAAAAAAAAAAAGTAATTGTGGTTGACAGTGGTTTGACGTGCTTCATCTAGATCCCTCTCCTTCCACCCAAACAAAAGGAAACATTGTATTGTTTTCACTTCAAGAATGGAAGACAGCTCCAAATATCTGTTCTTTCTGACAAAACCGTCACTTTTCTTCCTTTTCAACTGCTGTGAGAATTTTATTAAGGTTTTGGGTATTTAATGATCAGAGTTAAAAATATATACACATACACAGAAAGTTGACTCATCTTCTTAATAACCCAGTATACACAGGATAGCTACCAGATTACTGCAATTTATTGTCGTAGGGAGGCACTGAAGAAATTCACTGTTTTACTCTGCATCCCCAAATCATACCTGCTAAGCCAGGAGGCCAACAAAATCCTCAAGAGGAAGTTAGGACAGATAAGTAAATCCTACCTCCTTTATAACATAGAATCTGGTTGGTTGTGTACAAAAATTGCTACACCCCTTCTGTAAAAGTGCTTTCATTAAAAGCTGACATAATTCATATTCATTTTAGCATCTTTTGAGTAAATGTTGGGGGTTTTTTATTATTATGCAATATAGAAGTGCAGGTCTGTTCATATTTTTATCATAAATTTATCACATCACAAAAACTTTCATTTTTTGTTCTTTCCATCAAGCTTTTACAACTAGATTAGTCCTAGCATATCTGCAATCTCTGCTTTTTAGTTCACCCTGATGATGTTATTATTTGCATGTCATGACAACATATTAGTCTCAGAAGACACATCGCAAGCATGTTTACCTTATAGAAGGGTCTGTCAAGCACTAGCCAGTACATTCATGAAAGTGTCTAACTGGAGTTCTAACACTAATTCTCCCCATCTTAGTTTGGATATTCATTTGCAGTGGTACAGTCTGGCATAAAAATATTACTGTTTGTCTTTAATTTTACTACTGTACAGGACCAGTGAGACACTTTTCTTTTTTGTGGGTTTTTTGGTTTTGTTGTTTTGGAGGGCTTTTTTAATGAAGATAAGTTGGGAGAAACTGCCCAATTTCAGTGGCAATTACGGATTTCAGTATAGGGACAAAATTTGTAAGGAGATGGTCCTACAAAGTTTGACTTTGATAACACGAAAACTCAGAAGAACTTCAAAGAATACCAGGAGGTATTTTACACTAACTAGAGCTGCTCGTTGAAATGTAACTTGCAGCAGGTGACTTCTGTGCTTCTCCTAAGCAGATTAATGATTCCTAGCTGCCATTTGAATTGGTGGGGAATCGGGTCTTACCATGTATGGAGAGACTACCATATCCCTTCCTCACTTCTTCTATTCTTACTTCCCAGCCCTCCTGTCTGATACTGAAATCCTGGAACCACTTTTTCCCTGTTCACTCACCTTCCCAATTCAAAACACAGAGCATTTTTGCACACACTATTTTCAAACCTTTTGGTGGAGAAGTTGGGGTGAAGCAGGGGGAAACACCTCCCTATCTAACACTACTAGAGTGAAAGCCTATTTGGAGTAGAGCCATCCACTCATAAAGCACGGGCAGAATCTGTTACTCTACCTCAGGGTTGCTTTGGAAATAGCATATAACTAGTTTCAGTGATTTCACTGAAAGCAATTGTGCTGCTGCTATCATAAGTTATTACCTACAGAGAACAGGGATTTAACTTGCCCAGAGAAGAGGGAAAAACATGTGATAGGATGGAATACAGGAAATATTTACTATAATTTAGAGCTGTATGAATATGGGGAAAAAAATTAGGCTTAGTTATACACATTACACTGGTGGTACAGGGGGTTGGTTTATTCATTGGCATTGGTGTTCCTGTTCTTGTAACCCCTTGCAGCCATTCTTTAGATAAAAAAAATAAAGCATTTTGTTTCCTTACTTACTCTTCCCTCCCTTCTCTCATGCTGCAAAAGTCAGCTCAGTGAACTGCCTTTTCCAGTCAAGAGATTCAATTTCCAGAGATTATGGAAAGGCAGTTATGCCAGCCACAATAAAAGCTACAGTCTATATTTTACAAACAGCTAGAATATGGTTCCAAAAGAAGACTGTACCTGCTACAGATCTGCAAAAGCCATCTTGTGCCTGCATTCATTGTGTAGATTTAATAAAGAAAAAAAAATAAAATAAAATTTTTCAGCATGTTCTACTTCGAAAATCCCTGAACAAACTTTTTCCAAGATATCCCACCATTACTCTAAGGAGACAAATATAAGATCTGGAACTCCTCTTTAAAAAAATTAAATATCCAACAAGGCCAAAGCCAACACTGCTGGAATGGTCCAGACCACAAGTCTATCTTTTCAGTCAAAAACCATTTTGCTACTTGTCAGTATTAGCTGTGTTACTAAAAGACACAAAGGATTCTTCTGGAATAACCTGACAAAGAGATGGATTTCTTTTCAAATCCCTAAAAGAGGTTTCTTTTACCTAAGCAAGTGACTAAAGTCTCTGCGTCATTCTAAAAGTGACGTATTTGATACAAAAATAGTCATTTATACTACAGAAGTGTTACTACTGTGATCAGACTCCACTGAACAAAGAGTTGTGCTTCCAGATCACAATTGTCTGTGTCTAAAGCAGTACCCAAGGCAGAAAGGAAGTGCTACGTCTGTATTCAGACAAGCTACCTTCAGGAAAAAGGCAAGTAACACGAGACTGAGAACATAGCATTTATTTACATAGTCTGTTTTGATTATTGTATATATTATTTCTGCAAATGTAGATGCAAGCTCTCACAATATGTTCCTTGTTTCATTGGTTAAAGGCTTAAGTCTATTTTCAAGTTATATTTAATTTTGCAACTAGTTGTCTTATTTTCTTTCACATTTTTCCCCCCACACACACTAAGAATAGAGACCACAACAGGTTTCAAATCAAGCACACCTCATGTCCCATTAGGAGAAAAGTCAAACTCTCCACACTGAATAAAATTTGCTATCAGTTACACCTCCAATATAAAAATCCCTGTCTGGAAAAAACAGGAAAATGTCGGTATTGCATGAATATGTCTCCCTTGCTTGAGATTACAGCATGCAGTTCAGAGTGCAAGCCATCCCTCACTTAGATTCACAGCCCTTCAGCCAAAGCCATGGCACTTATTGTGTGCCAGCTCCTATCCAGCAGTAACCAAGGAAAGAGTGATCTTTCATTTGCCAAGCAGTAAAACCCACACAGAGTAATTACTGAGCAACAGTCAACGTGCTGTAAATCTAAAGTTGTTGCACAGCCACCGTCTCAGAGGCAGGAGATTTGCTGGCTGCGTTTCAGAGATCTGGACTAGCCTGGATCTGGAGGAGGCCGCATTGTGGTGCAAGCATAGGTCTCAAAGAATGGGCCTTCTCCCTGCTTGCTAGGTAGCCTTGGGTGAAAGGGAAGTTGGAAAGAATGGTCTTAAATCATATTAAATACCACTACTCCTAGTAGCTTTCAGGCATCTAAGAACATGTTGAGTTCTTAAGCAAACAGATTTTCCCTTCTCCCCTTCAGTTTTCCAAGCCTGTCTGCACTACTGATAATAGAAGCCATTGGAAAAGGGTAGGAAAGGGCTGGGAGAAACAATAGCAGGCGTAATGGGAAGGGGATGCCACAAGACAAGGCAGTTCCCAGACAAGTCCTCTTTCCCAGGATCTTCACTTCAATGTGACCTCATTGCACTAAGACCACTGAAAACAGAACTGTCCCCCAGGACTGCAGACTAGGACTCCATTATCCACACAGCTCTGCTAAAAGATGAAGGTATCCAATTCTGGTAAGATTATCAAGGAATAAACCTTATTCCACAATCTAAGCAAGATGAGCCACAGCATTTAGTATCCTTTCAAAAAATAAGATCATACAGGAGAAGACAGTGCTTTGAAAAACTATCTAAACTTACATTGATGGCCCAAATACTGTGAGAAAACACCTGATTCCCCAACAGCATGTCACTTCAGATACGTTCAGCAGGTTTGCTTATAGCTCTCCACATCCATCATCTGGTGCGACACTCAACCCAGCCCTTCTCACACAGCCAAGTAAGAGTATGGGATGCATCAAGTAACAGCTGGCTTTTAACAAGGACTTCACTGAAGAAAGAGTCCTCATGCCAAACTTTCTTACCAAGAAAGGTGCTGTACTTGATAAATTATGTTCAGAACACTTAGAAATTGCAGAGGTGGATTTCATGTACTTCATAGTCATGATTTAAAGTGAACCTTACCATCACAGGGTCTGAGTCATCACAGGCAGGGATAGGGAGGTGGCTATTGGCAGTCAGAAGTTCTAAATATCTCTGATACAAACCACACACAGCCTGCAGTTGCCACAAAAAGCCAAATTAGTTTGTTCAACAGCACCCTGTAGCCTTACGTAAAGCTATGGAAAACTATTGCCTGCCAGAAATCTCCTATCACCTCTTCCACAGCCTACTTACTCTGGTCTGCACAAAAGAACTTCTCAGTCTTAATAGCTGTAAGTGAAGTAAAATCATAACTGATATTAAACTGAAGACTTCAACAACTTCACTATATTTTTACAGGGAATGGCTTCACTTGGGTGTTTAAAAATTAGCTGTGACTGCAAATATTACCGTTTCCAGAGGCAAATTAACCTTTAGTCTAATGAAATTGAATCCACTGATACTGCTCTTTGGTGAGCCAAGTTATTCCCAAAATTCATCTGTCTGTAACAAGCACAGACTAATGCCCTGTGATTACAAAACACGAGCTAACTCACAGCAGATGTCACTTTCAGACTTATTCTAATTGAGGCCAATGCAAACTAGAAAATTCAGATCAATGCCTGGCATGTACCGGCTCAGGGAGCCCTTCTGTGGTTTCAGCTTCGTATAACACATGCACACGTGCAAAGCACTTCCACTCCGGAGTTTTTATCCACTGAAATTCTGAAGAGCATTACTTCTTGCACTTATCACTTGATGGGTCACATTTCTATAAGCACATGATTTTTTTTTTTTTTAACCTCTCCAGATTTAAGTACAAGTAATCAAAATGGTTTGGGGTTTTTTAACCAGGATATACAGCTTTTTTGTGGAGTTAGTATCCCTCCCATAATTCTCAGAGTAATAATTTACAGGGTTCTTTCCATGCCTTTGCAATCTAATTTCTTATTTTATCTCTTGATTTTTATTCTCTCTCCCACATGTTCCTCCCTTAATTACCACTTCATGCATTAGAGGAAAAAAATTGTCACAATGATTCAGATGGTTAGTCCATGAGGTGAGATATTCTATTTAATACTGATAGTCAGGCTGGCAAATCACTTGGAAACAACACTGTGTTGCAAGTCAGCTAATGAGAAATTTATGTAAGATTTCTGAATAGTCAGTTCCTTTAGCTGATTCCATGGTGGATTTAACTGATGTAAACCAAAGGAAAGACAAAGCAACTGCCTGTAGCAGGTGCCATACTTGGGTTTCAGATAGGTGGCATTTCTTTCTGGTGATAGCACAAGATACCTACAGAAAAGTCACAGCAATTCAGTCTGCAGAACATGCTTATACACAAAATTCAACTTTCTATCAAGGCAAGATACTTCCCCTATAGCATATTATTCTGTATGCTCAGAAAGGGACTAGAAAAATACATTAAGTTTATGCTTTGTCTTAGCAGTGTTTGTTCTCAAGTGTTAATCCCTTGAGAATCACATTTGCTCAATCTTTTCAACTATCTGCTTTTCAAGCAACAAATTCTCCTAACATTTCAGGTGGTGAGAAGGAAGCAAGAAAGTCAACCTAAAAGTCAGCAAGGTCTGCCTGAAGTCACCATCAGTGCCAGGTTCGGTTTAATCTTGGGCTGAAAAGGTTTTCCAATTTCA
>VYZX01000674.1:2664-15922 GCA_013401335.1 Brachypteracias leptosomus
ACACTATGCTCAATGCAGTTACAGTTACTTTTATTCAAACACAGAAAGAAGAAAAGGAGAAAGAGAAGGAAATAGTATCAGTGTCCTCTTCATAAGCAGCGTTTTAGCATGCAGGAGTTCAAAGGCAGTCATAAATAAACCTGGTGTCCTCTGGTCCTGAAAAGCACCCTGATCATCCAGATGCAGGTGGTACCTGAGCAGAAATGCACCCCATCCCTCCTACTGAAGCTACTCCTGTTGGCAAAAGTAATTCAATCACCCTGAGCCCATGAGCACATCTCTCCAGCCAGGCAGGTAGTGTCTTCATGCGGGAGTCGTGATGACAAGTTCCTGCCCTAGGGATAGCTAATGTATTTTATCCAAGAATTGTTTACAGCAAAATAATCTGTCATATAAATAAATGGAAAAAGGCTCATTTTCAGAGCTACTGCCACTATGGATGGCCAATATAGATCAAAGTGTTTACATTTAGTCATTCTTGACTGAAAACAATGGCTTCCCTCTCCTTATGCTAAGTTTACCCATCTGTAAAGCAGACACATTGCAGTTTACCTAACTCAGAGAAATGGGATAATACAACTTTGGCAAAAGAAAGGCTCCATCACATTGCTTTACTAGACATAAAAAGGTAATATGAATATATGATTTAAAATCAACATTAAGATAATGTAGACTCCAGGACATTTCTGATATTGCTTTGGCTGGATAATGTAATTCATTTTCTAACAGGTCTCTTGCCATGCTTGATATTCCACAGAGCCAGACTATGTTACAAGATGTACATAGCTAAGCTGCTGAGAAAAGAAATCATAAACAACATTTTCTCCTGCATTATTTTATTCATGAGAGCATTATTCCAATCGGTGCAATCTTAAAGTATGGGTTGAATCCTGGGATCATATAGCCATGTTGACACACTCTAAATTAGTCTGCTTTAAACATTGTTTAATTCTACAGAAGGAAGGTGATGCAAAATCTTTAAGGCAGTCATATCTGGTTTGAAACATCCTTTTTTTTTTTGTTTGCTTGTTTGCTGGTTGTTTTTTTTTTTAATGTCTTATTTTGTTTTTCCATAGTTGTACAAGGAAAAATCTCACTACGTTATTACCCAGACTTTCCTAAGTGAGTAGTCTGAGCAGGGTATTAACTGCATTACCAATTAGTTTCCAGGTTGTAAGTGACAGCATCTGCCTCTCTGATTGTTCCCAGCACAGGAAATTTGGCTTTTGGGAGCTCCCAGAGCAGGCACTCAGCACTATGAGAACAAGATGATGTTGTGTTTTTTTTCCAGGAGCTGGACTGAAATTTTTGTAAAATGTACAATGTGTCCACACATTCTTTACAAGTCAGTCATCGTGTATTTTCAGTAGCATTGTTTTCATATGATAATACTTAGTGATATACAAAATGAAACCTGTTATCTTTTTGATTAATGTGTTTTAAAGTCCAATGATAAGCGTGGGTAAGAGACACAAAGAAGACAGTGAAGATTTGCAGAGTAGCGTCAAGAGCTGACAAAAAGGAAAACTACTTTCGTTTGAAGTGGTTTCTCAGGGGTCATCTCCCAATATAATTTAACTATAGAAATCCAGTAGCTGTACAGTATATATAAATTAGTACTAAAACTTCATTAGACACCGCCCCTAGGAATTATTTTAGAGAGGTGGATCCCAAAGTTATGCAGACATTGACCAGAAGATCTTGTTAAGGTCAGATGCTAATGGCTATCTCCTATGACAGTCCTGGATACTAAGCCACTGTTAAATGTCTGTCTTGTCAGATTTATTCTGTATGTGTTTGAAACTGAACCATGTCACATATTTGGCAGCGAATATAATCCCTCCACAAACAGGACTTGATCCTTTGTGTGATCCTGCTGTTCTCAGGCAAGGATAGCTCTTGGTAAAGCCGATGCAAGGTCTGTTCGTGTATTTCCATTTTGAGTAAGGGACAAGCCCCAAACATGGGGTTACAAGAGCAAAAGCTCCTCTCCCAAATAATCCACATGACCCAGATGGTATGAGAATAGATGGGCTACAAATACAAACTGCACAGTGCACAAACATGATGCCTACATCCGAATTCATCTGGAGAAACCGGATTACTTTTCAAATTGTTTTCCAAAGCTCCAAGTGGCATGTGATGCAAACAGCAGCACAAGAATTAATGTGAAAGAGAACAAGGCATGGCTCCTGGTTTGAACAGCACCAGACAAAATCACTGAATGAATGACAGCTTAGAGATCCTTCTCTAGAGCTGACAGCTCCAGAATTCCCTCGTCAAATTGACTCCCAGTTCTGACACTCTCTTTGACTTCCCCTGCTGCTTTCTTCTGCTCAGACCACCATGGCAATCCTCCTCTTCCTCCTCCTAACAGCCATGCCATGCCTTTCTACCCTTTTCTCTGACTGTATGACCTAGATTACAGCTAGTTCTATCTCTCTGCCATTGCTTGTGCTCTGGCGGTACTCCCCACGTGACACCCCATTGCTGAAGGGTATGCAGTTGGGACATACTGGCCCTGCTGCCTCAAAACCCAGGTGGGAATCTCAGCAATTGCTGAAAGTCTTCCAAGAAAAAGAAGAGAAGGAGAATGAACCTGCCTTTATCTTCTGGTATGATTGCTCTCAATCTCTTCTAAAATAATGGAATAACTATTATAAGTGTAAAAATCATCTGGAACAGGGGAACCATGACCAATAAATAGTTTGTATTTTCAAAGAACAGATCATGCCAGACAAACGTAATTGCTTCTTCCCCATTTTCTGAGTTAGCATACAGAAGGAAGAGAGTGACTGCAATATATCTGGGCTGTAATTTAGCATATGATACAGTGGCTTACAAAATCTTATTAGAAAAAAATAATTTATAATGTCTTGGATAAGAGTGCTGTCACATGGATTGAAAACCGGCTAAAGGAATATAAACAAAGGGTAATGAATCATGACAAATAGCACTGTGCTGAGCTGTGAAGAGGTATCCAGTTGGGTTGACACAGGAGCTGGTGTTAAGCCCAGTTTTATTTTACATATTTTTTAATGCTCTGGAAAAAGAGACAAATAGCCTGAGAATTAAGTTCACAGATGACACTAAATTACTAGATGTTGTTAACACCAATCACAACAGCTATACTACAAAGAGGAAAAGCAGAGAGGATGGGAACAGGAAGAGTCAGTGACCAGATTTACCTACACAAAGGGAGGGAAGTGTTTATGTCCCAGCTGATAATAATGGAAACCCACTGACAAACTAGCCAGAGGCAGTTTACATCTTGTCTATCAAAATATGGAGCAGAGAAATAACAACAAAAACAGCTAGGAGATAATTACTCATTATAACGGTTCCTCAAAAGGTCCCATAAAAGGCTCCACTTTCATTTTCTAGTCTCAATAAATGCCAACATTTGGGATTTTCTAAGAATTTGTCTGGTTGCATGCTATAAAGTAACATACAGCAATGTGATACAAAGTCATCTGTCTTCACATCGCTATCTTATGTTGCTTTTCTGAGGAGAAATCAGTGGTAAAAAACTCACCATTTTCTTGTTTACTTGTACTATTAACATGAAGAGAACAAGTAGTAAAAACTGATACTGAGGTAATAAGCTCTTTCAGGAATTTCAAATTAGCTGCCTAAGAGATCCCACATTACAGAACATAAAAACAATTTGTTTCAAGCACCATGATCTGTGTGCTACTGAAAAACCTGTGGAAGTATTCCACTGTCCTAACCTATTTTAGTGAAACTCTGTGCAGAGTGCTTAATTAATATTTTAATTTATTTTTTATCCATTTATAGATCACATTTATATGATGAATTAGATATGGATCTAAATTTTGTGAATTAGGATTTGGGACCTTTTATGTAGATTAAAGGAATTCAGATAGCTTCAATGTCTTTTAAATGTACAGACAGTATGATCTATATATATATGTGTATTTATAAAGACTCTTTCCCTATTACTTTATAGCCCAAGGAGTAGAAAAATCTAAATTGGCTGTAAGTTTAATCAGACTCTTCAGTTCAAATAAAGTTTTGCCTCTTAAGATAACATTGTATTACTTAAAATGAAGCCAAGCAAAACAGATAGAAAAAGCTCACATGAAAATGCTTCTGAATACTTGCAGCAAACAAAACATTCCACAAGACCTGTAGCTGTTGAGACCTGGATCCCTACCATTTTATGTTTTGAGTTTGCTTGACTTTGGTGGCTAGGGAAATGCAAACTCAAGGTCAAAGTATTTTCATGGCTTAATCCAAAGTAACATTATCACATTACCCTTCCACATGGATTCTTCAGAATATGTGAGTTTATAGCATAATTTTTCACATTATTTATGTAAAACTTGCAACTTTTTAAAAAATTATTTTTTTTTTTTTTTATTTAGTGGAAGACAATAGAGTTCAAAAGGTATTGAGGATGATCACACTTCAATATCACTCCCACAGAAAAACTTAACACATCAGCTAAAATAAAGCCACCCACTAAAGATTTCATTATTTCTTACTTTCCTTCCTGGCTGGTAAAGATTGATATGGAAAACTGGAGAAAAATCAACCTGAAAAGGTGTAATGCACATGAAGGTGCCTTCAGGTTGATTCAATTCATGACAGAGGATGGATTCAACAAAGGAGTGAAAACCATCCCTGACTCCAAGTGCAAATCCTGAATGCCTGAGGCAGAGTGTGTCAGTAACTGCCGTACAAGATTAAATGAATCACCCTTTTGAAATATCTGTCACTGTCAGTGGTCACTATTTTTTCATATGTGTAACCTTAAAGAGGCTATTAAGGGAGCAAGGTTAAAAATGTCCAGGAGGAGTTTATTTGTAGTAGTATCCAAGTAAATATAAATTTTGTTTTTGTACAGCACTGTTACTTGCATGTCATAAACCAGTATTGTCTGGATGCTTTATTTTTTAAGGGAATCTTATAGGTCATTAAATTCTTAGGACTGGTAAGGGAAAAATCCCTGGCCTGAATCTCATTTGATGAAAACTGGTGTATTTCGAATTTAGAGAATGTCTTTCAAAGATGATCAAAAGTCATTTCAATAGGTTCTATTATATTATAATTTTCTATTTTATCTAAAGAATTGAACATATCTTTTCTGTGAAATATTCCTTGCACCCAAATTTGTGCATTTGCCTAGAAAACTTATGTTGAGCTTGTTTCTGGAAGTAATCCAGCATCATCTTTGTATCTTCACAGCACTGTGGTTATCTCACAAAATCACAATACTTTAATTCTTAGCCATACTATTTTCCATAGAGATAATATTCTCAGTGCTAGCCTGAATGCTCTGAATGTTAAATGCCTAGGTCTGGCTAGATCCTCTATATTTTCTGTCCATGAACACGTAGCACATGGCCCTTGATTACTACTTTTAAATTGATCTGTGTCTGCTATGAAAATATATTGCTTCATAAAAGTCTTTCACAGTATCAGCTTTCAAACTAATGATTCTTCTCTCAAGCTGACTTTGAGAGCTTACAGTACAGAATCATGCAGTCCAGCTACTTGAATCAAATTGAAATCCATCCATCTGCAATTCAGATCCAAATTCTTTCAGTGCTGTTGGCTCATCTCTAGGTAAAGAGCAGCTGTTGTCCTGTTAAAGTGACTGTAAGTAATTCTAACTTCAAGCTTCAAGAGTGAAATTCACCCAGCTTCACTAGGGACCACTTAATCCCCAGGATGTTCCTGGGTTTGGTCTTCAGCTGGTGGGAGCTGTATAACTCTGCTGTAATTGGTAGAACTGTGCTGCTTTCCACCAGGTGCAGATCTGGTCCTGGCAGAGTCAGTGCTCAGGAGCACGGTGCTGCATGCTAGCTCTGCAGCCAGCAGGGCAGCATGTATTCGCTGGGTACAGAGGGATATGGGGTCATTATGCTGAGCCAGATATCCTCGCTTGTTATGCTAATTGTACAGGGTGCTTGCACCCATATACTCCAGGGGAGGAGGTGAAAAAGGCTAGGGTTTCTTTCTCATGCTGGATCCATCTCTCATTTTTCATCCCCAATGAGCCCATTACTGTGAGGTTTTGGGGATTACCTGCATTCTGCAACACAAACAGTACCACACTAGAGAAAGACTTGTTTACAGCACAGATTTAATAAAGTGTCTAAAGGAAGAATTTTCCAATGAAAAGAGATGGGCTCTAACCAAGATGGAAGGTACTTGTTAAAGCAACTATATCAGAATAGTAGATGAATCATAATGTGATAGCACTATTTGAAGGGATGTTTTGAATAGATCTGTCAGCAAGTATTTTAATAGTAAGTCTTTATTTTCTGCTTTATGGGGTTTTTAACAACCAAGGAGAAAATATAAGTAACAAAGAGGGATTTCGGAATTGTTTAGTGTTTGGCTGTTCAAAGAAAGAAAAAGAGCCCTCCACATGCATTGCAGTTAATGAAAATTGCCATTATGTTTTTTTTTCCCTCCATTTGCAGATGTTAAACACTGTAATAATGCAAAGTCCTTATGATTTTCTAAGTCTTCACAATAAGGAGGATATTATCTACTTATTTAATTACCGAATCTCCAATGGCAAGGAGCTGCTACCACCAGCAGCTCCAGTTCATTCACATAGTTCCCCTCCCTAATTAAAGGTTCTTTGCAGTTTAAAATAAAGTAATAAATCAGTCAAAAGCCCATACTGCCAACAGATGATAGGAAAAAAAGCACTTCAGGGACAGATTTTCAATTGCTCAGCACCCACAACTTGGATTATTCTTTTGAAACAGCTCAGTCCTCCTTTAGGCACCTAGGATAGAGCCAGACAGTTCAAAAGTGTTCAACATATATTTCTGTTGAAAACACACCCCTAACTGTGGCTTTGTGTCCTATAGCCATTGTGGCTTCCAAAAGCCAGTCATAAATCACTTCCCTGTTGGATCAGCATCACCCCTTCCACAGGAATCTATAATAAAATACATGACTGTACTCATCTGTGCTCTTGCCACTGCTTACCGCAACAAGAACAGAGGCAGCAGGCATATCAAGAGACTAATTTTACCAGGCTGCCAGTGAAGGCAGCAATAGCCCTGCATTTGGATTTCTGTTGCAGCACACAAAACCAGATGTTCATATTGCAGCACAGACTCCTTACTAGTTTGAATATCCAGCTCAAACTTGAATGCTGATAACTGCATGGCCTTCCTTGAGGGCAATGTGCTATTGTCAGGTTAAAAGTTTTCTAAATGTTCATCAGTTTAAGGCCGAAACTTGAGTAATAATTCAAGAGCACTTTACAGCTAACAAAAGCTTCAATAGCTTTCTCTAAGAACAGAGAATAGAGCCCAGAGGCCTTTTAGCACATCCCTCCCCTCCAACCAGATGCATTCAGCGGTATTAGCATACTACCTGTTTATTTTAAGAGGATGTACAAAAAGTTCAGTTAACAGCTCTTCTCTTTGCAGCCCACAGCTGTGTAAATATTATCCCGTCCTCTCCTCTGACATCCTTCTAAGCCTCAGACCTCATATGCAAAATGATACAAATGGAGCTCAACAATTCTGTAGACCACCACTGTGTCCTCACACACCTAGGACTGAATATCCAGTTTCTCCTATGAGAGCAATGACACTGTACAATGCACTCCTGAAGTGACACCATTTTCTAAAAGTAGCTTTACTAAGAATTTTGTAGATTTTAACCATGGAGCTGCATATGATAAAAGCTTTGTGGAATCAATGTACCAATATTTGCATGGCAACCCTAAAAAAGCAGCCAAATTGCAAGTCTGCATCATTTGCAACTGCTGCTCTGCATAATTTCTATTTTGATTGGTCTAGATGAAAAGCTGTGCTAAGTTTTAGAAACTTTGCCTCATCTCTGCTTTCAATCAATACACTTCTGAAAGCTGTTTGTCTTTCCCACTTTGTCTGTGGTAGTTAAGGAGATGAAATTCTTTCTGTACACACCAGGTATCCTTTCCACAATGGGACAGAAATATTGGTATTTTTATAATGCTCAGTGGGTCATATTTATGACTTGTTGCATGCTTCTTCATAGCTCTAAATAATGAAACACTTTGGATAGGTACAAGGGGCCCAAATCTGATTGTCTGAGTATCTCCAGCTTCCACTGATCTCCCTTCTGAACTTCTTACAGGCTGATTTTGAAAAGGAAGAGCTTCCTCAGGATCAATGCTACCCCCTAAAATAATTTATTCAATACAAAAAGGAGGGCAAAGCCACCACTGTAATACAGTTTTACATCTGTTCCTTTCCTATCACCACAAAGAACTAATGCAAGGCTCTGATTCAGGCCTGCAGAGCTTAGCTGAACTGCTCTTTCAGTTTATGCCAACATCCTGAAGAGTTTCTGTGGCATTTTTACAGGGCCTCTGATGAGGGTCAGTTATGAAGACCTTCATGTGATGCAGAGGTCACTGATGCAATAACTCCTTGCACCCCATGACACCCCTGACACAAGCTGTGAGACAGAGCTGTGCTGCCTTCAGACCATTTGACATTTGGGGATACCCAAAAGCAATTACAACATTAGAAGGGCAGTGAGGATAACTGGACTCTCTCCCAACCTGAGACTGAACATGAGAAGGTAGGACAACAGTTGTGGGAATGGATCTGCAGCTCCTCTGTGCAGATGGAGCAGGAGAGAAGCAGTGGTATCCTGGTGTAGGATGAATTCACATTTTCTCTTAGCTTTCATTTGGTAAATTTCTGGGATTGTAAACTGCAATACCTCAGTCTAATTTCACATTCTTTGAAATTGAAATTCAGACGCTTTGCCACAAATAAATGTTAAATATATAAACATGCAAGTCACTATCTATGCTTATGTTCTCCCTCACTGTAACTTATGCAGATTGCTGCCTATGTGCAGAGCTTTCATTAGAAATAAAACATAAAAGCCAATGCATATCCCGAAGAGCTATTTTTCTTTATTGCAACACCATTACATGAAACCTACTAACATAAACACAGATTGGACTCGGCTGTTTTTGAACAAATAACCATTTATTGTCAAGGCTTTTCAGGAGCTTTCATTTTCCTTTTTGAAAAACATGATCCTACGCCAACCTAACAAATGTGTAACAGTAAGTAATAAGCAAAATAAGGAGACACCCTGCCACCCTAGTTTATAGACAACTTTAGATTGTCACAGTTCTACAAGTCTGAGCTAAGACAGAAACCCAGTTAAATAAAGCAGACATATTAAATCAAAAACCCACCAGTGGAATCCCTTGGGGCATAGCTGCTGTTCCTAAATGCTACAGCTAGACTTTCAAGTGGGAGGATGTGCTGTTCTTCCCTCCTCATCACTGTAACAGCATGCAGGAGAGCACAACCAGAGTGCTTTTTCCCTGTATCATCTCCTGGCACGGTGGCAAAGCACACAAGACAGAGCTGTCTCAGCCCTAAATGAGCAGCCACATTTGCAGTGGGCAGATCAAAGGAGAATACCCCGTGCCTCTGCCATGCAGACCTGCCTGCTCGCTCCGTCTGCTGCACAGCAGCAGGTGAAGCTCCAGCCCCTGGTGCTCATTGAATGTTAATTGCACAAGAAGTCTCCATTTTTAAGTTATCGTGAATTTCTTAAACTTAGCCCAAAGTAATCACACAACAAACTATCCATTAGACAATGAACAGAGATTATTCAGCTTCCTTGTACCACAGCAAAACAGCAGCTTCCTTCCTGCCAGTGATTGTGGTTGTGATTAACTGTGCAGTTCAAGGTGAAAAAAGAATGCCATTCCAGGCATATATGGCTTCCTTTAACCTCAACAAAACACAGTGCCAGATATTTCAATTAGTGTGTACCAAGGTCACAAAATCAATTTCTTATCACTGAAAAACACACATACTGTAAATTTAATTTTCAAGTCATAATCTCTAAATTAAATCTGTGTACCTAAAAAATACACAGTGCAAAATTGTAGTCCTTCAGCCCCCTCCTCCTCCTGCAGCCAAGCAGCATTTTCACAATCACCTGGCTTTGTGCTCTATATTTAGAGCACAATGTTTGGTTAGATTCTAATCTTCTTGGAGAACATCATTATCTTTTTCTTTGGCACATAGAAGCCCAAAGTGTCAATTACCTTCTTAAGCTCTTTCATATACACAGGGATGAGCAGGGTTTGATATTCTGTCTGCCAACAGCTCAGTCGGCAATTTTTCACAGTCATACACAGAAAATTGTGCACCAGCATATCATCCTAGATAAATTACACATTTCAAATGAGGTTACAGACAACTTCACCACTCCTGTCCAGTTTCTTCTGGAAAAGGAAAACAAATGAACAAAATGAGCAAAAACAATTGTAAAGAGAACACTTTTTTACTACTGAACTCTATGAGTTATTGAACAGAGACAAAAGTAAAATGAGTGTGCCAGATTGCTGGGATATTACATGTAAATCAATGTAGCTACGCAGAACTGACATCATTGTCTGAGTGTAATTCCTTATGACACTCTCCTTGTTACGTGGGTGACACTAACTTCATAGCCCAAAGGCAGCTGTGGAATCTGATAGTTGTAGTGAGCTCTACTGTGTGCAAACCTATGTACAGAAGATGTCTCAAGGAAGTGGAATTTATGGAAGCAATTTCTTTCCAATAAATACTGGTCTTTCCTCAACAAAAGTTAATTTTAACTGTACAACCAAAGAATGAGTAAAACTGACAATTTTGAGATTACATTTTTTTCATAGAAAAGGTTAGTTTTTATTCACATGCCTGCTTATACATAGGTCACTGCATGTGCAATTGTGTACATTTAATATACATGCATGAGTATACTTGCTCTGGCAATATCTTCCACCCTTTCCTCACTTCAAACCAGCAAGTGAGAAGAATGTTTTGTAACTGTTGGACCTTTTGGGACTGCTTCAGATGCTAGAAATACAGGAAGTGTATCCTATCTCTAGACACAAAGTGAGCAGACTTTTGAGATAATAAGTTTAAAGCTCTTTAAATGAATTTTCCCACATCCTCTAAACATGCAGCATATTGCTTGATTCTTAGTATCATAAAGCAAGATGAAAAAAGTATTTTCTCAAGAAAGGAAATTAGCGTTATTTGGCAAGGGTTAAATCACATTTTGAATTAAACAAATAAGAAAACATCCATGTGCAGCTGATCAGCTTGAAAGTTTGGGTACATTTTTGAGAGAGACAAATAACTCTTCTCTACCACATCATCTACACACATGTTTAAAACTCTTTTTAGATGCAAACAGGACTAGTTTAAAAAAGAGACTGGATATGATTAAAGATGTAACAAGAAGTTTTGTTTCTTCCTGGCCCATTAAAAACAGGCATTACTGTATTTTAGTCATGCTTAAAATATCGTTTCAAGAAAATGTAAACAAATACCATGGAAAGAAAAGATAGAGTTGCATTTTTTTTGGTAATGAGTCTATCATAGGCTTGGTCCAAGGCTTATTAAAGTCAGGGTCAATCCTACAAATGGTTATAGTGTGCTGCATCTCTGGCCCAGGCAAACTGTATTTTCTGGCGGTACAAAGGAGAGCTAATCCTCTGAAGATTTTTCTCTATCTCATTTAAGTGAGAAACTGGGAGGGATTTTTTCATAAAAGTGAGAAAACTGGATTTGGCACTTTGAATGCATAAAATGCCATGAGAGAAAATTTTATGAACTTAGTCATTTACAGAAGTAAGACAACTGGAGTAAGGCAGCCTCCACTGTGTCTTAATCAGCAGGATTGTATTGTTACTTCAAGCATCCTCTACTGCTTTCCGTCTGCCGAATGTTCTCATGTCTCACCAGGCACTGTTGTAACACGTTCTCCCCCTTCAAAATCCCAGTCTACACTTAAAAGCTTCAACTAAAATATACTTTAAATAGTAGCTAGATATAATATGCAATTTCAGTTATAAAAAGTAGAGTTGACTCTACAAAAATTGTTTTGACTAGCAATGTTAGTCAATGGTATGGCTATTTTCAGGAACATAAACATAGCTCCATCCTTTGTGACTGGAGGGCAACTGTGAAACAGCTGGTTAGTCCCCAGCAGTCTACATACACCATAGCCATCAAACCATTCCCAAATTCACAGAAATGTGTAACATTTTGCACATGAAAAGGCCAAAGCCATACATAAAGCTGCAGGTTTTCAAACGGCCAGGAACCTGCAACGTTAATCTGTACATTAATACCCATGCTTTCCCAGGCAAGTGGATTGTCATGCACCAGAATATGAAATCCTCCTGGTTAATTTGTCCAGACTTTTCAATTCCACGATCTGCCTATAGGTTTAATCCAGAACATGGGATCAAGATATCTCAGCTGGATAGCATCACACAGCTCAGCTGTTAATCTCTACATTTCAAGAAAAGGTGAAAAACATTCATTCATGACTGATGAAGACATGGAAATCTTTCTGTCCCCTGGAGATGTAACCCTGAAGATATGGGCTTAATTAAATAAAATGCCTACATGTGCAACAAACAGGATGATGTCTCCTAACATTTCTTGGGATCACCAAAAAAAGCCAGACACTTAAACCTGGGAGTAGGAATTCTGAATTTGAAGATGACTCTTGCCCTTTCACACAGCCTGCTCTCTGGTTTTACCACACTCTGCCCTGGAATCATGTAAAAGATCCAGCAGAATTTGGAGGCAAAGCAGTGGAGATTGTGATACACAGGAGGAGATGGGGGGGAAAGGAAAAATGGTAAGAAAGAGTGAGAGATGAGCCCAGAGGCTATGAAGATTATATCAAAAAGTCTGGGAATTGGTGGTCTGCTTTAGCCTCCTGGGTAGCCCATCCCAAATTTTTCAAGCTGTCACCAAATGTGTTGAGCCCTGTTATTTGTGTTTGGCTAAGGCATATCTTTCTCCTGCTCAGCTATGCTAGAGCAGCTGCAGTCTGCCTTTTTATAGCTTGTGGTAACTGATAGCAGGGAAATGAATTTAGGAAGTGTGTGGATTGGATCTTCCATATCAGTGATTTCATACGATTTGGTAAACACAGAAGTGACACCCAGTAATGTATGCCTGCTGATAAGAATAACAACAAAAAATTCTCTGGTGAACCAGCATTTGGATTAGATCATTTTCTATTGGAAGATACTTCTGGATAGAATGAAATTATTATACACAGTGGTTTTACCAAGTCATGCTAATTTGAAAGGTAAAAAATCCCTCAAAACTATATATCAATTGGGTGCTGCAGAATGGCAACAGTGACATCAGCGAATCAAAACAAATTCAGTGACTGCTATAAAAGTTGATGGTGGGACACAGCGACATCACCTTAGAGCAAG
>VYZX01000686.1:15714-61122 GCA_013401335.1 Brachypteracias leptosomus
GCAGCTTGGAACTGCACTGCACACTTGAAGATGTGCCTAGTAGCGTAGGACCCACAACAGATGCTGATTATTATAGATGTTTGCTTTTAGCCAAACACAAACTGCCCAGCTGACAGCTGCACTGGAAATTTGCTGTTAGCCTCAGAGAGGTCATGGAACTATATAAAATGTAGTATCCACCCCTTTTCTTGATCTGGCACACAGCCAAGGGAAGTTATAGTGTCCAATATGCAGTTGTCATAGAGAGAACAGTAGGGTCACAGAATCAAAATGGATGATAAAGGCTCAGGCAGACACTCTGGTTAGGTCACGTTTTTATATTAGAGAAGCTGATAACTGCAGGAGTACTAATTATGGGACTCCTGGTCACAGCATTCTGTAGCAAAACTATGATTTCTCTTGGGAAAAGAATCAAAATGCAATGAAATATTCAGTGCTGCAACTCCTAAATGTTAGCTGTCTGGCACAAAGTATTCACAATGCTTTGATGGACACCTAAATTGCTGTGCCCTAAGCAAGTATTAAGCAGGGCAAAGAAAGGGATTTAGAGCAACCATATGCGAAATCAGATGTTAGAAAATTCTGTACTGTGGGCTGCAGATGAAATTGTTTCTCCTTTCAACCCAGGTTCCCAATTCAATACTTCTCTCTGTTGCCTCTCAGTACTTTTATATCAGAGTGTAATGACTCTGACTCCAGTGTCATATGCAGACATTTTCATCAGGAGAACTGGAGTGCGCTGTGAGGAGACACATTTTCAAACAAATGTGCAAATTCTTTGCTTGGGACTGGTGCACCTCAGTATGTTTTATATAGGTAGACATAGGCCTTTGCTGTAAATGCTATTATCTAAACACAGATAAAATGTTTTTCCTGTTTTAGGAGATGGTCTGAGTTTTGATGCTTTGTTAATGTGTGGCACAAAACACCAAATCAGTGCCAGGCTACCCTTTTTTTTCCACTCAGGACCTAGAAAGACTACATAATTTGATCATTTCCCTCCTTTAGGAAATAAATTTATTGGTTCAGCTTCGTGGAACTCATGGTACCATTTTCAGTCATTTATGTAACTACCTAGAAAATAGTTGTATCATGCATCCAAATGGAGTGGTTACTTGACAAAAGTGGCAACATTTATTAATGGAGTAAGTAGCTAATTTGAAAGAGTAAGAGCAATGCAGTAGAAATTCAGGAATTCTAAATTGTTTTGGAAAGGGAAATGAGAAGTAAATAGTTCTGATTGATTGAAAAATATGAATTGTGAGTAATAAATATTGAAAACTAGTAGAAACATAGCATGGGCAGGAGCTACAGACCTCTTGAATTGTCTTGACCTTAGAAGTTGATAGCAGAAAAACTAGAGGTGAGGCTTGTCAAGGTTTCATACCAGCTCTATAACATAGAGGTAGCGAGTAAGTTGTATTTATATTATTTAAAAAGCCCTACCAAATAGGATAAGTTACCCTTTGGCTCTTGAGTACTGGACTATTGCAGGTATGGGTGAAAGAAAAACAAGAAAATGTCTGCAATCAATGGAATTGTACAAGCCCACATCTTAAAACAACATGCTGGTAAAGATTTCTTGGCATTTCTACTCCTTTATTTCTATTCTGGGAAATATATTTGCAGATATGCTGGGAGAACTACTTCCTGGTGTTTATATTAGCAGGTAAGTACTTTTTATCTCAATTGCACATTTCAAGATATGGTACACAGTGGTACATATTAATCTAATGTTTAGAGACTGAATTTCCTTCATCCTGCCTGAAGCATTTCATATCGAGACTCAGAAGACAATAATTAAAAACCGCATGACTGTGAGGTCAAAATAGACATAACAGAAAAAAAGGAACAGTGAACAGCCTTACGGACAGATGCCTCTGGGTGCTTAACAGAATAAACCCAGTTAATAGTTTGTGTTATGATTTGTGAAGTGCTTCAGGATCCTTCAGAACTTGAATGATGGCAAACTGCCATTAAACAGAATATGGCAAAGCTAACAAGACAAAGACTAAAATATTACAAAATGGATAGCTTAGTTCCTTTGGCTAGAAAGGGCTTAAATAATAGAGGCAGAGGACGGGGATTTATTGGCTTTCTTCTCCACCTGAGGTGAAGACTTGACCATTTCGGATATTCAGAGTACTGGCAGGCTCATAGCAAGCCAACCTTTTGTTGCTTTGCACAGCATGAGTAATGCTGGACCTTGCTCTTTCATGCCTGACTCTACTTCCACACACAAACATTTAGGTGTCTTAAAAATCTTACCCCAGAAATAAACACAACACAATATGACTTGTCTAACAGAAACTGTAATTTATGTGGTCCTCAGTGAGAACACACCACTAGAACTTTAATAAACTAAATAATGAAGAAGAGAATTATTGAAGAAACTCAATCTTTTGGCTCGCTTTTGCCACTCATGTTGGCAAAGGGCAAAGGCAGGAGAAACTTGCCTTTAAGAGAGAAAGAAAAAAGTCATTGTTGGATTTCCTTGCACATGTTGTTAGCAGAAACTTTTAGCAGTGTTAAGTACTTACTAGGAATAAAATAATTATTCCTCGGTGATTAATATTTTTGTATAGGAAATCCTTTCAACTCTGTAAAATAACACTTGAAAAATTAAAATAAATACATTCAAGTTCCATAACTTGTTCTTGTCCAATGTATATCTTTGTTTTGTGATGAGAAAATAGTCCAGTTCTCCCTGGGAGTTGCAAATGTGATCACTTTATGCAACTGACAGCATTTATTATACAATATGAAGAATCATCGCACTACTAGATGACTGTGATGAATTTCTTCAGCACTGAAGCATGTTCAGGGGTGGAGACTACCAGAAGTTTTATTATGTGGGCCTAACTATCAGTTATTTTTCTTTCTCTCCTTCCTTTGCCACCTCTACCTATCCCCTACTTAGCTGCTTGACTTCAAAGGCAGTTCATCCTACTAATGCCATTTATCACAGTACTTAAAGCTATCTCATTGCACCTCTTCAAATAGCTTCTGCTCCCCAGATGTCTCACCAGCTTTGAAGCTGCACCTCACTACTGGGCACACCAATCATAGAATCATAGATTGGAAGGGACCTCAAAGATCATCTGGTCCAATCTTTCTCGACAAAAGCATGGTCTAGCTAAGGTGGCTCAGCACCCTATCCCACTGAATCTTTAAAAAGTTCAATGCTGGCGAAATGTCAGAGGTCCCTGTGACTACCAGGGAAGAAACCTCAAAAATAGTGAAAAACAGTTATCTTGGTGCAAATTAACCTAGGAGAACAGCATCCACAGGCAGACAGATGAATGTGTGAAAAATATTGTAGGTGCAAATACTAAGGTTAAAAAAAAAAGCATGAAAAAGTAAACCAAATTGGTTTGGAGTCACTGAAGGCCCATCTTGCTAGCATAAAACTACAGTTATTCTATTTTATCATTTTGCAGCCAAATGCATGTCTCTGCAGCCAATACCTTCATCTACCAAGAGATCCATCTACAAGCTTGAGTAACTAATTTTCTCCCACAATGAGTTTTCTGGTGGACATAAGTGAAAAGTGTAAATTCTCTATATTGCCAATGAAGAGAAGAAAATGCCTGTAAGTCCTCTAGAAGGAAACTCCATGTGCCTAACTTGCTTACATACATATTGCCTGTGGAAGGCAGCAAGAAGATAGCTCTGGCCAGGCATTGCATCCTGCCTTTTAAAAACAGTGCTGCATCCACTCTATGCACCATTAGCCTAAGTCTCCTCTGGGCCCCATCCAATACACTGTTCTGGGACAGGTTTGGTTTTGTTGAGATTTTTCAGCCCAGAGTACTAAAAATAGTGGGAATGTCATCTAAATAGGAGTCTCACCCACTTTTGTCCTCAAATCATCATGTTACACTGAATATTTGATACTGATTTGTAATCTAAATAATATACCAAACATATTGCCACATGCTTATGATTAGAAACTAATTTATCATTGTGATTGAAAGGCTTTTTTATACTTTTACATGTAAGTGTAAGTACATATATATATATATTTTTGTATATGCAATTAGGCCTAAATGTAAGCATTTGAATTAGGCAAGTAAGGTGGCCCTCTGGAACTTTCAAAGGTATCTGTCTTTCTCCCTGTATGGAAGGCAATGTGTCTGATGTGCACATCCAAATGACTGGCTTTCATGGATCATGAGCTACTCATGGCACACTATTTTTGCCATGGAACCCTTGTAAGCCTAAAATATATGGGTTAGAAAGAAAGATCCTTTGATCCTTAAATACCAGCTGCAGAAACCTTCAGTCTTTCCCCTTCTTAAGCTCAAACATGCAGAACTGAACTCATGTACAGATGTGAAGCAAACACCTCTGAGTTGTAAAAAATGCCACAGTGAGGAGGCTGAAATCCTGGTGTAGGCAGCGGTGTGTGGAGTCCAGCTCTGCTAATGCAGGGAGGTGTAGAGCTAAAGAAGGCTTAAGAGACAAGGGACAGTGACAGGTATGATTTAAAAATTGCATGATTATTATTTTGGTGGGGACACACCTAAACTATTACCAGCTTGATCCAGCAAATAATTACAAGTAAACACTATATTTGTAGCGCAGGAGTCATAGCAGCATTTGATTTCATTTTGCATAGTGCTTGTAGCTCTCATTTTAAAGCAAAAAAAAGATAAATAAATTCTGTATGAAAGAAAGACAATCTGTCTTATGTTATTTAGTAAGTTCCCGCAAACGCATGAGCTCAATTCTTGTTCAGCTTTCAAACAGATGTTATCTTCATTAAAAATGATCACATCCCAAATGCAGTAATTTTAAGTGCACATGCACTGTGTAGTCCAACACTTCTTGGGTTTAAAAACACATTTTATTGCAAGCCAGAACATGAGTATCTTGAAACAGTAGGTGTAGATATTCTTTGGAGTGGGGACTGAACAGCAGATACCCTTGGTTCCAGATGAACTATGAGGGTAAAAAAACAGTTTCCTCTTCTCTCTTTCCCCTTTTCTTTATGAAATGCATGATGCATATTTAATTTTTCCATCCAACAAAACACTCATACCACAGGCCAGGACACAAACCCAGTTATCTTCCAACCTGGTGAATTAGGACTATAAATGAGAAGAGGTGGGTTGAGGTGTCCCAGCTGAGTAGTTTGCTTTCACTTCCCATCCCATGGCATGGCCACCCCTTTCCTACAGCTGAGCACTGCACGGGTCCAGTCAGGTCAAGGTTTTCAGGGCAGGACTTCCAAATCAGATCTCAGAAGGGCTTCTGGATATTTTCAAAACTTTGGGATTAACTAAATTCCTAATTGCTCAGGACCATTGAGACATATTGTTCTGGGCATGGCCAAAGCACACATGGACTCTGAGGCTATGGAGCTTTTGGAAACTAGGAAATTTCATTCCAAAAGTTTCCTTATTCAGAACTAGGAAACTTAAGAAACATGCTGTCTCTTTGGAAATGCAGCATTTGAACAGATAAATAATTTTTTTCCTTTTCAGTAGGTGGACCAATCCTTTTTCTAGACCTTCTAGGGAGGCTTATGTATGGCAATGAAATTTAAATTGTGTATAAGAATTCAAAGTAACAGCAGCTCCTTCCTTGGTGTGCCCTGTCCCAAGGTAGTGACTGCATTGCCAGGTACAAGTCCCTCCTGTTTCTGGAACAAGGAAAAAGTTCCAAGGAGTGAGCTTCGCTGTGAGATAATTTGTCCCACTTGTAAACATGGAGGAAAATGGAATCTCTTTCTATTTCTCTGTCTTTTTCTTTTTTTTTTTTTCCCTTCATTTTGTCATTCATGACTGATAAATCTGGCAGACAAGGAAGAAACTCAATTTTTGTTGTTATCAGCCTGAAAGAATATAAACTTTTGCAATTCACTTGTGTTAATGCTGTGCAGCTGCTTGATGATTTGACTGTAAAGGACCAAGAAGATATTTTAAAGCTTGGACTTTTTCAGACAATGTACTCTTGATTGCTTTTCAGTCGGCTCAGAAGCAGCCTGGTTGCAGAGATAGTCTGATTCTGCCATTCAGACTGCTTCATACTGAGACACAGCAATCAATGCAGAATGGAAGTCAGAGCTTCATGAAGAGCCCAAGCGTAGGGAGAAAAACCCAGGTGTAAGACGAGGACTCAGAAGCACCAGGAGGTTTACCTTCATGCTGTGGGTTGCTAGAAAGGGGGAAGGATTATGGGGTAACCTCTCTGAGGCCATAGCAGTAAGACAAATAAAAAAAAAAAAGCAACAATCTGCAAACAAAATCAGCATTAGAAATATTATAAGGAATGAGGCACTACTTGCCAAGTATGAAGCCACCTGAATGAGTTCAAAGTCCTTGTATAGTGTTGGAAACTTTAAATTCATAATTACTCATAAAAGCTGGTGAAGAATTCTCTTTTAAATAAAAGATGGCGAGACTGTGGAAAAGAGTTGAATGGAGAAAGACATTCTAGATTAGAAAGTGATAGAAAGGTCACATCTCACTGGGATAAAAAATGTATTTTAAATCATACGCTATAAGGCTTTAAATCTGAAGAGTCCAACTGTATTTCTCACCTTGCCTTTCAGGGCATAGAGCTACTTTCTAAATCCCCAGCAATGAGTCTTATTCCTGATGTAGTCAGTGCTAGTTAAGAGCTTTTTGGATTGTTAGAGGAAATGCTGATAACCAAATAGAGGATGTTGCTGTGAGTAGGAAGAATGACATTTATTTAAAAAGAAGATGATTTGTTTAAGTGGATTTACCTCTTGAGGTCATCTGTCAGTTTTTAAAAATACCATTTGCAAATTCTTCAAATGATACTTTTGAAGTATAAATACTGCTGGACTGAGTTTATTACTACTGTGTAGGGAATTAAATAAGCCCTTTGATTTTCATTAGTTTGCCTGGCCTGATCCTTCTCTACACCCTTTCCCTGACACAATGCTGCAAAGGAAAATGTCAAAGTTCTGACATAAAAAATGAAGCAAAAATCCTATTGTATTTTATTTATTTTGAACTGGAGGTGAGTGGATGGGGACTGCTGCACATTGTACACCATGCTATCAGTATCAGAAGAACTATGCTACTTTTCAGCAAAGCAGAATTATTTGCTGCTACTTGTAATTAGACCTTTCCTTTTAAAAGAAATTCCCAGTGTGTGCAGGCAAGATCAGCTGCTTGCTTGTGTGAATTCTCAGATTGCAGAGCTACTTTCTCTCAGTCTGATTTCCTTTGAAAAGGCCTACTCTTTTAGACTGAATTAATCCATTCCCATTGTATATGTAGTACAAAACATAATTACTTTATAAGAGCTGGAAACTCAAAATGGCCTTATTTAGAAGGCAGAAGCCTTGGAATTGTTGTCAATTTGTTGAAAGTTATGACTGTGTTGCTGTCAAACTAGCAAATAAGAATATTGTTATACATGCTTTAAAAAATAACTATAAGAATATAATCCTGGATTACCGCAGTGCTCTTGGGCCCCAAATTAAATCAGTTAAAGTGGCTTAATCTTTCCTCTTCATTTGCAGTGGCAAAGATATTTAAAAGGTTTCTACCCATTAGCTTTCAGTGGTAGAGGATAATATGGTGCAGATGAGGTGAGAGGGCTTTTTTTGTTTGTTGTTCTGAATTAGCAAGAATGGCAAGTAAAGGATAGACTTTAAAGATGATAGAAATAGCTGCGGGGGCTTCTTGGAAGAGGAGAAAGAAGAAAAGTCAGAGGGTGGTCTAAAGGACTAGAGGCAGAGGTGAAAACATAGACACAGCAGTGAGAAGAAAATTAAGGAAGCAGCCAGAGAGGTGGCAAAGAATTAAAGTCTTTGCATGAGTTTTCTCAACAGATAGAAAAATATTAAAATATTTGGAAAAAAGGGGACAAAAAAGACATGCAAATCAGTGTGAAGATGACAAATCAAGGCAATGATAGCTGCAGCCCACAGACAGCAAAAAAATTTGTCAGTGGAAGGGGCTGCAGCATGCTGGCAGGAAGGCGCAAAGGTGAGAGCGACTGCCTGGGAGCCAGAGCAAAAGGAACAACGGTGGGAGCTGAAGACTGAGCTGAGCAACAGCCAGTGTGGACTTGGCAAGAAAAAAATAATGTCAGGCCTTTCAAATTTCCTTCTTCATCTCTGTGAATGAAAGATGCCCTGTGTCATGTCTATAATAAGACTTTTCACATTGCTTTATAGAGCATTCTCATAAGCAGGCTTTGAAAATACATTTCTAAATGGAACTACAATAGGCTGAGGTGTAAAACAGGCTGGAAACACTCACTCCATAGTGATAGTCAAGGGGGATGCTTCAGAGCCTGTTTTCATTAATTATGGAAGGATAGAAAAGGAGAATGTTCATTAAACATACAGAAGACATGCAACTGTGAGGAGCTAACAGAAGATTGTATAATATGATCAGAAGCATGGAAGAAAAAAGGAGAGAAAAAGACATCATAGGAGAAAAAGGCTAAAAAATTAGGACACATTTCAATGAGAATAAATCCTGGTGCACACTTTTTAGGTAGATATAATGAATTACTATGTAAGAAAGATCTGATGTTCAGAGAAAATCTCAATCTTCTGAATGGTTCTTCCTAGCAAAAATCTTAAATAAGTGTCTACAAAGATAAATTCCAGAGATCAAGCCAGTTTTTCTTCTCTTCTTCCTTTTAACAAAATAGAATTCCTTGTACCTTTACTCCTTGATTTTCACCAGCATTTTTAAAATGAAATGGTTTTATCAGCTATTGATGTGACCTGATATCATCTTGTCTTTCCCTTACCATACTAGAGCTAGAAGGTCTGAAAGCCCATACCACATTCTGCACATACCAAGCCCACCTAAAGCATAAATCTTCAGTACAATCCACAGTGTGGAAGTCATTGTTCCTAAATGCAACATCACATCTTTTGAACATGGATCTAAGTTAGTGTAGTTTTTGTCCAGGGGACAGTCAGCCCGAGGGTCTCCAAGGCCCACCTGTTTCCTATGGTTTGTCTCTGATTTCAGAAGACTCTCTACAGTTTCCGTTTTGCCTCGGGCTCTTGGGAAGTCTCTGAACATTTTCACAGATGTCATTGAAGTATGAAAGTAAGTTGGTTATTTCATTTAAAAAGTGGCACTTGGTTATCCCACAAAAGAAAATAAAAATCCATAATTATCTGTCACAGGGTTTCATACCACCATTTGGCATTTGCGACTGAAAGAGAGGGAAGTATGTTTAATAAACCACTGGTCTTACTTGATAGACCAGCTCTTATGTATCCTTATGTTCCTCATGAATGGAACCAGAGAACAAAAATTTTAGAAAAAAGAATCAGGAAACAAAATAGTGAGTTATTTCCTTCCTAGTGATAGTTCTGTAAATCCACTGATTTAAATGATAGTCCTGGAGCTACAGTTTGAGGTCTTTCTCCTTGCATGTTGGTAGATAATTCTGTTTAAGGTTTTAAATGAAACTTAAAAATAGATGCATAAAGATTAATGTATGCACTCAGAAACATGAAGTTCGGTAGGAAAAGTGCAAATAAGAGTACTCAAATAATCCACTTTGTTTTTAAAAACCTTTTTACATTGTGTTCCTCTAATGACTGCTAAAGAGCAGTTGCTTCAAAAGCACAAGCAGTAGGGGAAGGCGGATGAGCTCCCACATGCAGATTGCACATTCCTCATATGGGGGATTTACAGTTTACAAAGAACCGTGCAAAAAGCACCACTGGGTGCAGATGCGTGTGTATGAAATCCAAGTTCTATGTTAACAAAATTACTATTTAAAGCCCTTTCTTTCCACTGGGCTTTTAACAAACAAAAAACAGTTGACAACTGTGGACAAAAAGCCCTGAGCACTTTCTGTCAAATTGCCTCTTTAGTGGCTGCATTAGGAAATCAGAAGAACAAGAAAAATTCAAATTGCTTCAGGCTTTTGTGTTGAAACTTCTATAACCAGAGGCCTTATTTGACCTTCACAATACACACATCTTTCATTAACCTGATTATCTGAAGACATATTGTCAGATTTGTTTTAAGACAAAGACACAATAAGAGGAAGGAATTAAGGGCATAACCCATTAAGACTCATCTCTTATTAGACCTTTTATCTCTCTAGGTAATGTTTAACCATTTCTGCAGTGACTCATACCCCATATTTTCACAACTTTGCAAATTGATATTCTCTGTGCAACTTCAGTATCTGTATAGATGTCTTTCTTCTTCTGGTTGTTTTTTATTTTCTCATAAACCATTATCTCTATTAGTTAAAATAATTGCTTTATTGATATAATATAAAAGGGTAAGTTAATAGAAACATTGATCAAATGCCAGGTTACAATTTAAATCTCAAAGTGAAATGGTTGTGATTGAAAAATCTGCAGTGAATAGGCCTTTTAAAATTTATTCTTCAGGAATTCACTTGTTATTCATGAGAGTTGCAGATGGCTCCTGGACTAGAGGCACTGGTCTAAATAAAATGTGTTGGAAATAAATTTTTGGGTAAAAGAAAAGCACTTCATTAAATCATGTAATCATGCATTGGGGATGAAACTCAGGGTTTTCAGCCTCTACAGAAAAAATATAAGTTTCTTTGGGCACTGATATCCAGATGATGTTAAATCAAGAATCCCATAACATTTGTTAATTTTTCCCTTGTCTGAATGAAATCTAGAGCAGTGAACAGAAATTGACCCATACTCCTTCCTCCATCATCAGGAGTCATTTTGAACCAAGTTTCTTTAACCTTACAGGTAACAGGGAGGAAAGTTCATCACCAGCCCTGAGGAAGATAAATGTGTAATGCTATACACATTTTAGATTCATTAGACAGTCATCGGAGAGAAGATGACGTATTTTAACTTGTCCTGATGAAGGAATCTTACTTAGGTTGGATTAAATGCTTCCTGATAGTGAAGCATTTAGTCCATTAAACCTGTTTCTTTCATCTGCATATACAGAGTTATTGGGTGACCAAATTAGAAACAGACATATTGAAGCAGGTGTACATACTCTCTCCAGTAGTTCCTAGTCTCTCTTGAACTGGGGAGCCCAGAACTGGACACAGTACTCCAGATGTGGCTTCACTAGGGCAGAGTAGAGAGGGAGGAGAACCTCCCTTGACATGTTGGTCATACTCTTCTGGATGCACCTCAGGATACCATTGGCCTTCTCGGTCGCTGCTGGCTCATGGTTGACTTGTTGTCCACCAGGACCCTCAGGCCATTCTCTGTGGGGCTGCTTTCCAGCAGGTTAACCTCCTAATCTGTACTGGTGCACTCCTATAATTGGTGCATTCCTATAATCTTTCCTTGACATGTGCTATCAACAGCTACTGGCATCAATATGTTTAGCTAAATGGGTCAACAGAGATATAGTCATGTCCTTAATGTGTGCAATGAGTGTGTCCTTTTATTTACAGTCTGGTACCTGAGGTGTATACATCCAGAGGATAGATACTTTCTATCTTGAATTTGGAAAAGAATATCTGAAGCGTACATGGATTCCAAAAGAAAAAGTTCAAATCTCAGCAGATTGAAGAGCCTGAGTAAGTAAAAGGACTCTGCCCCATAAGGGAATTAACCAGTTCCTCCTTGCCTCCTTTCCTACTCTCCTCTTTTCTTTAAAGACTTCATGACTTCAGAAATATCACATAATCTGAAGAAATAAAGCATTTTCTGTGCCATTACATTAAAAGCTCTTGCAGTAAATCAGATTCTCCAGGATAAAACTTTTAATATCAGGATTTATTTGTTTCGAGTTCCCTGTATTGAAGGATGGATCATCCAGGGACAGGAGCTCTTGGAGCACATGTACCATGGGAAATTGGAAATAATAAGCTATTTTATCGAAATGCCACACAAGCATCTCTGTTCAAGTATGTCTAAAGTTAATTAAAGTTTAAAATTTTAAGTAGAATAAAATATCCAACTTCTTGCATAGGCCACAGGGGAATCACAATGAAGCCAGGCTGCTCAGGTCTGGACTAGGGCAAGAGAATACAAGTGTCAGCAGTGTGTCTCTTCATGACTCTTACGGCAATTTCAAAACCAGCACTGATTGAAGCTGTGAAGAAAGGCATCCAGTATTCCTCTCTATCAGTGTGACTGCCTTACACACAGCCATAAAATGGATGAGAGAGACTGTGTTCAAAACCAGAGCCATTCCTTTGAGGCAAAGGGCTGGAGGTTTCAAAAGAGGGTAGGCTCTTTGTCAGCACTTGCAGCATCATGTTTTTGGAAGTTGCCACTGTCAGCTGGAAGTGACTGCCCTGCAGCCCAGGCTCTGTGAAACTAAGCCTGTTGCAGTAGGAAGTGAAACTATTTTAGTGAACATCTTCACTGAAGTAATGGTTTAAGCAAGAATATTTTAGTTTACATTATGAAAAAACAAGGACCATGTGCAATTACCCCAGTTCAGCTGAGAGAGGCTAACACCGCCACATGTGCCACTTGGTTTCTTACAGCTGCGCTATTCTTAGAGGTCTCAGGTTTACTTAGTTCTGGGTCAAAATCAAGCTTTGAACTCCTTGGGAAAAAGAGAACAGGATTAAAAATAGTGGGAAGAAAGTTATCTGATGGTTACCTGTACTAGGATTTCTCTGAACCTTCTGTCAGGTACCAGCTATTGGGCCATGTAATGCTACATTCTAGGGTGTAGGGCTGGAGTTTATAGACCTGTGTTCTTCTTGAAAACCAGTGGGTCACATTTGGTTCAACATCTGCTGCTGTGGGCAGAGACTCTAAGTGTGATATAGCCGCTTAAGAGGACAGAACAAATATCTGTTTGCTAATGCACATAACAAAAGACCAGGACATATAATCTACTAGGCTAAGGGTTAATACATCCCACCATCTTTAGCAAGAAACCCTGCAAGCCTTTACTGGCAGTGCAGATGTCAGCCCTGGGGGAAGGGTTGTCCTGATCCTTGTGCTGCTGAGCTGCCATCTTCCCACACCCTGCTTTCCCCCCTCAGGTTTTACACCTTGTCATATCAGTATTTCTTTCCTGGGCTCGCTGAGCCACTACTAGTGTCTTAGCAATGACACCTCTCTGTTCTTGCTTTACTTAACTTGCATGGCTTCAGCTCACAGCCCTGCTCACACCCTGATGGCCATTTTCTTGGTTAAACTGAGTCAAGGTCTCACAGCTGTTGTGCCAAGTGAGGCTGTGAGCCCCAGGCAGCTCAGGCTGGTGCTGAGGGCTGAGGGGTTTTAATTCGCAGGAGGAGGGGATGGTGACAAATGAAGAGGAGCATGTCAGGTCCCAGCTGTATGGTGAGGCAGGCTCCACCACCACCAAACAGTCCTTAGTGACAGTTCTGGGTGAGATACTTGGGCGAGAAGCACCTCAGTGCCAGTGTGATGGTGTGGATGAAAGATGATGTGTACTGTCTGAGCTACTTCTGAAGAACTGCATCATGCACCAGGCTGTGCTCCTGCAAGGGCTCAGAGCTGTAAAGTGCAGTACCTGGGTGAGAGTCATCCTGATTACACACACCAGTGCCCTGCTATGTGCTTTGGGGCTGTCTTCAGTTACCTCTGCTCCTCTCTGTCTTGGTGCAGCAGCCCTGACCCACTCTTCTTCTCCAGGAGGGATGTCCAGCAGTGTGGGCATCAGGGGATCGGGGCTCATGAGTGCTCTCTGGAGAGGAGGGGGGGTGATAATACAGCTTTGTAGATGCCTCTTTGCTTTTTAGGATTACAAAGTCAAAAAAGAGGATAAAATGAAAACAATTACAAAAATATTAATGCTTGTCCTCTCCATCAGAACTGTAATCGTGTAAAGTGCCATTCATCTAGATTAAAACCAGAAACTCTGTGCTTTTGAAATGCTGTGAAATCACCAGTTGTTATACCCTGAGACCAGTTTATTCATTGAGGGAGAGCACAGTCCTGTGTACTCGACTTCACAGCAAACGCCTCTGAATTCTGCTTTCTCCTAGAAGGGCTTCCCAGCGTGACAACTGACTTCTTCCTTTGTTTCACATAGGTTTGAATCCTGGTAAAAACTGCAAAATACTCAAATTCCATATATCAGGTGCTTTGTAATGTAAGGGTTTTGCTTGTTGATGGAAATGGAGTTTGATTTTTGGAAATTGAAGGAAAATAGTGGAAAGAGAAAATAAAGTTGTGGGGGTTTTTGGAGGCTCTTGTCAAAGTATTTTTATTCAAAACTCAAAAGATAAGATTTTTATCATTAGGTGGCTTTTGGGAGGTGCACTATACAAACCTAGTTTCACAAACTTAGATGACTAATTTATAGTTTTCTTAGCATGGATCTGGGAGGCTGAATTCCTCATGCAAGGTGCTGCATGCAGAGCTTGTGACTGCAGAGATTTCTTGGCATCATCTCTCAGAAACAGCCCCTCTCTTTCTTCCACTCCCTCATCTCCTGCTAAGTAAATGCTCTCTAATATTAACTCTGGCATCCTGCTATGGTTGTGGCACAACAGTATGTATGGGTCTCTGGCCAGATATGAATCAAAAAGTACATAGGCCCTACTGACCATGAATTTTGAACAATTTTTGCAATGATTAGTTGATAATTAACAGAAAATCTTTTGTATGTATATACATAAACCATACATATATATGTTGATAGATATTCAGCAAAATACTCATTAGAGAATCTTGGCTGCAAGAATATAGGTAAAAAATCTAACCTTGTTTGGAAATAGTTTGCCAAAAGAATGTAATGCCTCTAAGGAAAGAGCAAGACTGCAATTAATAATCAGTTTTGGTGCTGTCTGCCACACCTTTCATGGTTAACATGAGTTTTAAAAGTCTGAAACAGAAATGCTTAGTAGTGTTTCAAGATCAGTTTAACATGAAAGGGTTTGTTAATCTCTGCTTTCTTCTAACATTAACTTATCTTCAGTGCAACCCAGAGCAGATGCCAGAGGACAAGATCCCTTCCCACGGCATGTATTGGCAGATGGCACGATGTGACAGAATTGTGACACACAAATCTGAAGCAGTGGCCAGCAGTGAGAGAACCGTGACAGGGAAACAGAGAAAATCATGGGTTTGCTAATGGGTGTCACTGTGGGTGTGTTTTGATGGTGTAAAAGATCTCATTTAACAGAAACCAAATATACCAGTATCAGTCCCCAGATGTAACAAAAATGTATTTATATGAGGATTCCCACAGCACTGAGAAGTAACACCAGAAAAGACTTTCTCACTCTCTGTGGTGACAAAATCCTGGGACCCCAAGCCTGCTCTGCTGAGATGAACAATTAAATTACATTAATCTGAAAATTAAGCTCATAGAGCAAGTGCTAAGTGTAATACTGTTCCCAGTGAAGAATTTGTGGTTTATTTACATTTATTAAAAATTCAAATATCTCATCTAGAATATAAAGTAGCTGTTTGATTTAGCCTTGCAGAAAGGTTTTCATGGATCAGAAAGTAATACTCAGTGCCTCTGCAAAGGGCTTTCCAGGCCTATGTATTTAGGTAATTTTACTTTAAAATTACGTATTTTTCAAGCCTCTCTAAACCAAAGGGATGAATCTCTTTGTGTTATCAGAACAGCATAAGAAACTCACCTCTTTTATCCTTTTAAAACAGTCCACAAGGAATAGGTATCACCTCTGTACAAATTTGTGTCATGGTTTTGTTTTTGATTTTTATAAATTTAAATTCCGAAAGGAATATATATCCTTATTTCCAGAGTTATTTCTGCATAACCAACAAACAAATGTAAAATGCAAGAAAACCACAATCCATAAGATACCTGCTTTTTATCATCCTCTGTCCTCTTTAGCTCCTTTCCTGAACGGGACCCAGCAGAATGGAAATCAAATGTAAAAGAATATATATAAATGAAGCATGGGAAAAAAAAATCCTTCACAAATATTTGGAATCATGTTTATTTTATGGCTTTAATACTTGGTAAAAATAGCCCCAAAAACTGAGTGCATGTGGAAAAAATGCAAACTGTGCTCTGTGTCTTCAAAATGTAATTGTATTAATGCCACATACAAAGCCATAGCAGGACACTGCAAAAATGGATTTCCACGTGTAATCAGGGTGGGTAGCACAAGCCTATTCCTTGGACCTTTACCATAGAGTAAATATTGTCATGTAAGGTCCTGTTTTCACATTCTCCTGATACCACAACACTTGTTTCTTGTGTTTGCCCATTGATATCATGTTCTCAATTACAGACTATTTATCACTTCTGCAATTACCAGGGTAATATATTTTGTGAAAAGCTGCCTTAGATTCTGTTTGTCAAGGCTTCCATATAAACATGAGCATCCACTTAGCTTTTTTCACCCAGCCATATCTCTAAAAATAATGGCAAGCTAAACATCTCCTTGGAAGAGCTCTCAGGTTTGAGAGGCTTTGGAGCTGTGAGGGGGGATATGCCACAAACACAGGCTCTGAGTGTAATTACAGTAGTAATTGTCTGTTACTTGTGTAAGTAGGCAATAGCCATCTTTTTGGTTAACGTAATTCTGAACACATGGAGGAGGCCTTAGGAGATGAAAAGAAGTGATCTTCAAAATAACGTGGAAAAGAACATTGGTGTGTGACGAGAAGGGAGGAGATGCCCTCAGCAGAGTGAGCTCTCCCCAGCTTGCCTATAGAAAGACCTGTAAACATTGACCCATGAGAAATATTTTCAAAGGGAAGAGAAACATACCACCACTTACTGAATATTGGTTCTGTTCTGTTTAATCCTTTCTTCGTTCTTTTTTTGGCCTTTCTTTTTTTCCTTTACTGCCTTTCCATGGAAACATAACACAGTCTATTGTTTTGTTTAATTTTTGTCATTTGCTTTTCTTCTATTGACCTCCTCTAATATGTGTCTGATTCTATTTTTTTTCAGACAAGTTAATGATTCAGGAAGAGGAAAGACATTTTCAGGGCAGCTCGAATATAAATGATAAACTGTAAGTCACATTTGTTTGCACATGGATAGTATTTGTGGTTTCACACTGTTCCAAAGCAGGGGCTCTGCTTCCAAGAACTGGCTGTGTAGTTCGCCTGTTATTTATCACACTGTCCCAGGAAGATGATTTCTGGATGATTAATAGTGTTGTCATTGCATTCCTACACGCAGGGTCTTGCTGCTTTTCATATACTTAGTAGTTGTTAGAAAGGAAAAAAAAAAAAAGCCCAGAAATACTCAACTATTAACCTTGTTGTTAAATGTCTTCTAAATGCTATAAGCATTTAATGTGTAATTAAATCTTAGATGAACTTCCCAGCCTTCCCATTCTTCATGGCTTTCTAGCAGTTGAAATCCCAGCCTTTCTTTAAATCACAGTGAGGAGATTACAGAAATGATTATCGACATCTCAAAGTGGGAAAGGACCTCAGAGACAATACTGTCTTCCAAAGAGCATAGTGCAGTTTATCTTCAGCATCCCAACAGGATTAATTCAAACAGTAACCTAAACCCAAAATATTCCAGGTGGTTTTTTCCCCTTCATTTTAGAAAGCAGATTAGCAAAGCCCCAAGGTAGGGTTGATGCTACCAAGGAAGTACTTTATATATCTGTGGAAAGCATCTTCTAGTCCTCCTCTCCAGTTTATGTAAGTAAAAGTCATAATCTGAGGCTGTCCTTGGAAATGCAAATTCATCCTAAAAACCACTGAGTTGTGTGGCTTCTTACTGCATGGTCTTAACAAATCCAAATTACAGACATTGCTCTGTAGTGTGTTGGGGGGTTATCTGTTGTCTATTTAGGAACATTTTGTAATTAAAGGATAGGAAATTATTATTTTTACTTCAATTGGTTCAGCTGCTCATATTACACTGTGGTAGCAAAGTCTATGACCTGAGAAAGGTTGCCAAGTTCCATGACACATCTCTCAGTACAAGCAAATCATATATAAACCCATCTTGGATTACTTTATTTTCCTTTTCTGGGCTTTCTGTAGGAAGCTAAAAGAGAATCTGTGAGTGTTATTATTTTGATTATATTCATTTGTTTCTTATCACTGAGTCTGAGCATCAGCCCTGTGAAAACAGAAAAGAATCAAAAATATTCTTTAAATCTCTTGCTGTGGATTCTAAGTTACATTTACCTCTATATTTCCTGTTTACTTCTGTGACTAATCCATATAGATATTTTAAAGATAATTCAATTCCAGAGTATAGAGAGAAGTATATTCAAATATAGCCAAGTTCCTAAAGATGAACTGGAAACATGCTGGATTATTCAAAAGCAATTAAGTTCCTTTTCTATCAATTTCTTCATGGCTTTTTATTGTCTGTAAGTAATGTGGGTGCTAGCCCAAGGAAGAATGGTAAAGAAAAAGGGCTTAATTTTACTAAGAGATGAACTGGCCATGGTCAGCCCTCTGCCCCTGCACTAACAGGCTTTTCCCAAGATAGTACAATGTTCTAACGGTGTTTTTTATCTTTAAATGCCTCATATGCACTTAACAACTTGAAACAGAGGGGAAAAAAAGGCTTGTTTTGCTCAATGAAGGCAATCTTTTTGATTCTTGATTAAATTTTGAATCTAATTCTTTTATGAAAGCGATTAATATAGGTTCTGCTACACAGAAAAATAAACCCAGTAATTTCCCCCTTTTTTATTTAGATATAACGGTAGTTTAAAATGTGGGGAATGATACTTCATTGTACTTCTGCTGTGATGGAGGGCTATTTTGATTCCATTTCCATAAGAACAAGACATCTAACTTGACATGCAGCATTTTTCCCCTGTTTTGCTCTGTTTTCCAGATGCTGTCTTCTACCCTGGCAGTACGGCCATTTCCTGTCATAGAAGCACAGCAAAAGGAGGAAAACAAATGCAAAATTTCCTATTGAATGATTCAATTCACCTGGAATAACATTTGAAATAATGAGAGCAGCCTTCCATTAGCAAAGTCCTGTGCACGCTATTTAAACTCAAATGTGTGCTCTGGAAATGCAGTCCTGTCTGCTTGGAAAGGTAAATGAAAACTTTCCCCCAAAATTGGTTTTTCTGCCTGAATGAAAAAAAAACCCAAACAAACAACCACTCAAAACACTACAGGGATTTATAACACTCATCTCCAATACAAGAAAGGACTGATTTACAGGCTATTCATCAGAAGATTTGGCAGCGGTTTCACCACCCTGTTACTGTTACTGCATCATGCAGTGTCCTACTTCCTAGAGTCCTGTCACCCATCTCTAGATAGTGACAAATTTTGAATCATTTCTGAAAGTTATATTGAATCTTGTGATTCCCATTTTATCTTCAAAAGCAGTTAAGTTGTTATATTAAGCTTGGAAAGATCAACGTCCCAAATGAGGTCTTACTGAATACGCAGTTTCCTTCGGAATCAATGATGCATGTTCTGAAATTTAAGTGGTCATAAGCATGTTATTTGGTCAAATGTAGTAAGATCAGTTACATGTGTTCTGATTGCTAGCCTGAAAGATAGCAAAGATGGTGAATGTGCATTCATTACCATTCTTTTTTTCATATAAATGGTCTCAAATAGTCATTATCATACATTTATTTTGGCCAACAATCCCACTGCAAACAGTGGATTAGCTGGTTTAAAATGGCTATATGCATGACAAGAATCTGATCACCAAAAGATATTGCATCTAACTTCTGGGATTCACAATGTTTTCCACTCTGTTAATGTAAAATGATACAAATGTCCCTCATGAGGTATTAAGAGAGAACTCAAGACAGCAGGTGGAACACCAATCAAAGATATGCCTGTTTAAAAGGGTTCTCATGAAAACGGAGCAAAGCCTTCCTGGCTCTGAAGGCTCACTGCAGTAGAGGACACGTTTCTGAAGTCCTATGGATTTTAAGACTATTCGGGAGCATGCCTGATCCTCTAGATTATCAGATATGGGACCAGCTCTCTAGTGTTCAAGCCAGAACGTGTGCAAAAGAGCTTTGCAAAAGATGAGAGGGAGCACCAGGATGTTCAGCACTGATCCAGCATCCCTGCAGGGTTTCTGTAGCCCCCACTCTGAGCTGAGGAAAGAGTGGGCTCATGCTGGAGGGCTCCAGCCGCCCCAGCTGTGCTTTCTGTGCCAATAGGACCAAGATATATCTTCATTATTCTGATTCTGTGCTTCTTTTAGGACAGAAAAGCTATTGATATCATTGCTCATTAGTTTTGTCTTCTTTATGACATTGAGAATTAGAGTATGCCTCACTTCCTAGAGACTTTTTTTTTATATCAGTGATAACAGATAAACTGCTGGATTCTTCTAGAGGAAACTTAGTGGTATAGAGATACCACTAGTTCTCTTTCTATTGTTTAATTTAGCGTGCTATATTTCAACATTGCTACACTCAAAAAATATTTAATATATATAGTATAAGAATGTTTTGTGTCTGTGATACGTGTGTCAGTGCAGAAATAGTTGTCATGTGTCAGGATCATTTTACAATAGACAGTGGGAAGCAGGGTCAGATCTGTATAATTAGAATGAACCTTGAGAAAACTCCACCATATATAAAGAGTAAACTCAGCCCCACAACTCCAGTTGAGACCTTGGGGAATATGAAGTTTATCTGACATTTCTTTCCCTTGAAAAAAATGCTATAGAACTCTGTCTAGTAGTCCATCTACAGTTTTCACTAAGTCTTGTAGCACTTAGAGTGGTTGAAGATCAGTTCAGAAAGGGTCATTCAAGCGCAACTTCTTAATCTTTAAAATTTGAAAGGAATGTGTCTTTGTGACAGTTCAGGAGAATTGTACTGGGTAATAAACCAGGATATCGGTTTGGTTTATATAGAGCACTGTGAATCCTGGCTGCTGTGTACCAGCAGAGGAGACCATAGCTGAGAAAAGTCCCAAAGCTGGACAGGAACTGCTTTGGAAAGGATTTGTTACTGTCCAAATTTTTGCTGTCCAGAACAGATTGAGTTGAAATGAAATTCAGTGTGGTATTCAACCACAATGAAAGAGAACTCTTGTTGTCTGATGACTACTTAGCTTGCAGTTAGCTATAATTAGCTCTATTGTTCCTCAATTAACAATTCCTGGCCTTCTACCACTCTGCTTCAAAATGACAATATTAAAGAACTGAATTCACATGTAGCTTGCTACAATTTCAGGGTGAAGTCTGCTTAGAAGCTGCGTATCTATGTTTTTGTAAAAAAAGAAACATCTACATTAAGAAAGAACAGTTGAAAGAATAGGGCACAACAAATGGAGACTTGCTGCCTGCTACGTCTTGCTGTTGTATTTTGGTATACTTCTATGGTTACAGGCTCTGCTTTGCAGGCTAGGAAGGTTCCCACCACTTAGATCTGTGGCTAGGGACTTGACACTTGGCCTGTTGTCTAAGCATCGTTTCATCTTTTCGTTCCATGCTTTACTAATAGCGTAGCTCCAAAAGGAGCTTAGGTGCAATTCATGCGTCGATGCATTACTGGGTATTTCACCACGAAACCGGCTAACTCAGTTGTTCTAGTTCCTGAAGGCATCCCTAATTTTTCCCTGATATATAAAAGTTCTTTGCCACAGGAGAGACAAGGTCTTTCCCTGCAGGGTGCCTGTCTAATCCTTAGGCATCTGGCACACGACACTTAGGGATGAGAGGGGTTCTGTAGTTAGCCCCTGTGCTGCTAGCTCTCTTCNCCCCCTCCTTCCTAATTCCTTCAAATCAACTTAAACTTGATCCTGACCTGTAGGAACAAAATCTTACTCGTTCAAAACAGAGTTAGAGCTCCAGCTCACAATTCAAATCCCAGAATCACAGAATGGTAGGGATTAGAAGGGACCTCCGGGGATCATTTAGTTCAATTCCCCTGCTAAAGCAGGTTTGCCTAAAGCAGGTTGCACAGGAAGATGTCCAGGCAGATTTTGAAAGTCTCCAGAGAAGGAGACTTCACAACGGCTCTGGGCAGCCTGTTCCAGGGCTCCATCACCCTCAAAGGAAAGAAGTTTCCCTTATGTTTAGGTGGAACTTCCTGTGTTGTGGTTTGTGTCCATTGCCCCTTGTCTTATCAGTGGACACTACTGAAAAGAGGCTGGCTCCATCCTCTTGATACTCACTCTAGATCTTTAGAGGCATTGATAAGATCCCTTCTCGGTCTTCTCTTCTCCAGGCTAAACAGCCCCAGCTCTCTCAGCCTTTTCTCCTAAGAGAGATGCTCCAGTCCCTTAATCATCTTTGTAGCCCTCCATTGGACTCTGTCCAGTAGTTCTCTGTCTCTCTTGAACTGGGGAACCCAGAACTGGACAGAGTACTCCAGATGTGCTCTCACTAGGGCAGAGTAGAGAGGGAGGAGAACCTTGCTTGACCTGCTGGTCACACTTTTCACAGAATCACCGAATGTTAGGGAATGGAAGGGACTTTGAAAGATCATCTAGTCCAATCCCCCTGCCAGAACAGGATCACCTAGACCAAGTTGCACAGGAACACACCCAGGCAGGCTTTAAACATCTCCAGAGAAGGAGACTCCACAACCTCCCTGGGCAGCCTGTTCCAGTGCTCTGTCACCCTCACTGTGAAGAAGTTTCTTCTCATATTTATGTGGAGCCTCCTATGTTCCAGCTTACACCCATGGCCCCTTGTCCTATCATTGGATGCCACTGAGAAGAACCTGGCTCCATCCTCCTGACACTTTCCCTTAATGTATTTATAAATATTAATAAGGTCACCTCTCAGTCTCCTTTTTTCCAAGCTAAAGAGACCCAGCTCCCTCAGCCTTTCCTCATAAGGGAGATGTTCCACTGCCTTAATCATCTTTGTGGCTTTGCACTGGACTTTCTCAAGCAGTTCCCTGTCCTTCTTGAACCGAGGGGCCTTCTTGAACTTTCTGAACTTACCCCAGGATACCATTGGCCTTCTTGTCTACAACAGCACACTGCTGGCTCATGGTTAACTTGTTGTCCACCAGGACTCCCAGGTTTTTCTCTGTGGAGCTGCTTTCCAGCAGGTCAACCCCTAACCTGTACTGGTGCATGGGGTTATTCCTCCCCAAGTACAGGACTCTACACTTGCCCTTGTTGAACTTGACCCTGATTCTATCTTCAGTCTGTCCAAGCCAATCCTGGCAATCTCCTCTGCTCTAATTATTCCAAAGAGCTGCAGTACCAATAAGAAGACAAGAAGCAGCAAGTGGCCAAGGGGCATTTGTCCGGAAGGTCAGAAGAGTGTGAGTGATGTTTCCTCTTCATGACTGAGATGTCCTCAAGTTACTGCTGCACTGTATGGTTCTCTCCAGTACCTCTGTGTAGTCACTACTTCACACCTCTCCAGCTGCTTTTGCAGCTCAGCTCACAGCTGGGCTGATGTCTCCAGACTCACGCTGGTTCTCAGCATCCAGGGAATTTAGTTAGATTTCAGTACTTGTACATAGACAACAAGAGCAACAAAAAGAGTAGGAAGAAAAAAGCATGGGACAGTAGTGACACTATTTTACAAAAATTAAATTAAATCTCAGCCTTTCTTTCTGAGCTACTAAATTCAGAAGGTGGCCTTCCATTTCAAATAGTTGTAACTGATTTCCCTCTTTGAAAATGACTCTTTCTATTCATGCCAAAACCAAATTCACCTTCCCATTCAGTTCCCTTTGAACTTGCACATTATGCACATTTTTACATCTCTTGTAGGACTCTTAAAGCACTGATTCTCACATTACTTCAATTTAAGTGATGTTAAATTTGAGAGCATGGACTTTGTATATGTGACAAAAGCATTTATCACTATTTAGCCGGGCTTTAAAAGCTTAGAATGGTGAGAATTACTGTAAGGAAAAATCTAAACAAGCTAAATCTGAAAACAGCATCCATTAGAGCAACTGTAAACCTATGCCACTGTGACAATATGGAATGTTTTCTATTCTCAAGACTAAAGCATTTTATTATTCTTACTCCTAAATTAGCTTAAACATTTTTTGAAAAGTAGATATTTTTTCTTTGTGATTTCCCTCCCAGGCACACATATGGTTATTTTAATTCTACATTTTGTTGCCTTAATATGTTTTGATTTCTATTAAGAGGAACTTTATTTAATTTCTTCTATATGGCAACTTTCATCTTATAATCACTTCAGTTTATAATCTGTGTTTCATTTATGGAGGAGGACAGGATGCTTCTTTCTTTTGAATTCATCCTGTTTTGAATAAGTCTTGCAATAAAGTGGAAGTAATGAGATTGAAAGCATCATTGTACCTGTATAGACATGTTGCAGAACCAAAGGAAAGAGAAATCATTAACAAATACTGTCTATTCGATCATCAGGTCTTTCTAAATAGCACAGGAGAAGAAATATGCCAGAGTTAACAAGGCGTAGTGCTTTTGAAGTAGACAGAGGAGGTAATGAAGTGCAGTGTCTCCCTTGTGCCAATACAACAGATAATTCTTTTTAGTCTATTACTGATTTTTTTCTGATTGTTTGAATGACTCCTTTGAATAGTTGGAGCTAGCTAAGTAATGGATAGTTTCATTTTTTACGTCACTCAGTTCACCTTTAATTAGCATGTTTTATTAGCCTTTTCAGCAATTGTTGTTAACCACTTATGTAGCACCTTAATGATCTTGTGTAAGGACTTTTTATTTTTCAGAACTAATTGCTGCCTTATAGCAGAAGGGGAAAGTGAGACTGTTTCCCCGAGGTAAGGTTGAATGATAGCTTTTGCACAGCTTCTGATAAATAACACTCTGAGTCTCTATTGTGTTACAACAGCCATTTGTCCATTTAAGAAGCACTTTAAAAGCATCTGTCACTGTCTTTGTTTTGTTTCAGTGCACTGTGCACTAAAAGCATTATTCCCACAAGGGAAACTAGAGAATTCATCTACAAAATTTTCTCTATACCTGCAAACTAGCTGGACAATAACCACAGCGGCTGCTTGTTGTTACTGGATTTGGTTAATCAAGAATGTAAAATAAATCCAAGTAAAAATAGTTACATAAACTTCTGGGGTTTCCTTTCCTTTCTCTGTGTCTGACAATTGCATTAACACTTAAGCCTCCTTTTCCTTAACACCTATTGTCTTAGGACAAATCATTTATACTTTTATAACTAAATTGACAGTCTCTTACACTCTATAATTCCAAATTATTTTCTGCTGGGAAAAGAAATAAATGTATATAAATAAATTCTGGCATGGTGTAGGTACTTCACAAACATGTTGGTCAAAATCCTCACATCTGTTGGATCTTCCCAGCACGAAAATTTTCAGAAATCTGGCACATTTGCTGAGCTAGAGGAGATAATGTGGTCTACTTGAAGACACGTTCTGGGACCTTGGTGTTTTAGAAGCCATACAGAAAACAGCAGAAACATGATCAAAGCCCTGAGAACTTGGAGTCTAATGTGCAAGAAGAGGCAGCAGATCAATAAAAGTAATATAAGTGCTTGTCAATGGGAGAGAGGACAGTTGTCCCTGGAAACTGCCAAACTAGTCAAAGGGCTTTTGAAGCATTATGGAAAAGCAAAGATTTTAAAGACAGGCTGTGAAATGTTGCACATATTTGTAAGAGAGAGTTCTCAGACATTAGCAGTGGCTGGAAAGAAAGGATAAAGCTGGTTTTTGAAAATCTATCCAGGTACAAGCTAGCCACATGCTCTGAACAAAGCCTCAAGCTGACTTCAGAGCCAAATTCAAAGACAAAAAAAGTTGTTACTGGTTTGGAAGGTCCTTGAAAGCCTTTTTTTTGACATGAAAGAGAGAGCCCTCAGAGAGAGAGAAGGAGACTAGTGGCAAGGATAAAGTAACGAAGTTGGAGAATTATCATTGCAGAGGTCTTCGAGGTATAATAGGGGAGACGTGGGATTTACTCAGGCCTGAGAAAACACGTCACATGCATGAGATGAAAGCCTGGATAACAGTTAGAGCTGAGTGAATGAATGAGAAACAGAGTATTTTAGAGGTGTCAGATAGAAAGATGATGTAAGACTGAGTGTTAGGACTTCAACAACATGAAGGTCAGGTTATGGTCCTGTGTGATCAGATGCTTGACAGTTCTGTCCACAAGAAATAAGCAGAAAAATACTATGGAGAATATCAGTTTTATATTAAGCATGCTGAGCCTAACTGTTTAGAAAGAAGTGTTAGAGACAGACTAGGATGTTAGTTTGGACAGAAGAATAGGATTTATCCCACCTAACTTCATATAGATGCAACGTAGATATTACACTTATCACAAAAGAAGCACAGCTAGACCATCATTCAGCTGCCTTATTTTGGAGGTGTTCTTTAGCAATTGGATTAATCACAACCTGCAGTTCTTTAAACATTAATTGGCTTGATTTTCAGAGGGTCTATAATGGGTGGTTCGTTCAGAAACTAATATCTGCATTCAGATATATGAATCCCATCCACGGGGACAGAATATATGGGTAGAAGTGAGGCATAGAAGTAGGGATGCTTGTAGATGACATTTACTTGGAAAAGATGTACACAGAAAAGACAGACCTGTAGGAGATCTCCAGAGTGGGATGGAAGAAGACAAGGACTCACTGAAGAACATACAGAAGGAACAGTTAGAGAGGAGGGTTTATTTACTGAGGTCAGCAGCTAGAGACTGGGGAGAAACACAGGAAAGAGTGCTAAAGAAAGTGGGTTAAGCATACATGGAAAAACATACCAGAATTTGTCAGTTTTCTCTTGGAATAAATAAATGAGGCTTTGGGGGAAGTGAGAAGCAGAGGCAGGCATAAGGAAGATTTTGAGAAATGGGTCAAGTTTGTGAGCAAATTCTTAATTTCTTTTCCAGAAGTCAATCTCCATACCTGTAAAATGGGACCATAGCAAATAGTGCATCTTGAATCATTGTGCAGAGCATGGAGATCTTTTCCTGGAGGTGAGTGACAGCAGGAATCAGAGCCATTCTGGGTCCTTAGCAGAACTTTCTAATTCTTTTTGCTTCACACTTCACTGTTTCAGCTGCTCTGTTACAATGAATCAATGTACTCTGTTTCCTCCAAGGCCACATTTTATAGAGTGTGATGCTTCTTGATGAAGTATAATATAACAAGGCAAAGTTTGATTCATTCACTTTATGCCATAGTTCACATATGGTGCACATGAGTGATTGTGCTTTCGTGAAGGGTTTCCTCACTTTGCTTCTTTTCCATCCTCCCTGTCTCTTGTATCTTCCATCTCTGTCTTTAGGGCAACGGTGTGGAAAGGAAAAATTGCAAAATGTGCTATTGCTTATCTATTTGTTGAATGCAGTTAAAAAACTCTGCAAAGGGTGATCTGGAGGGTATAACAGATACATTAGGAGTAAAACTGGTGAGGGCAAATTGTTGCCTATATATTACTATTCTGGAACGTAGACCTCACAAGCAATGAGGAAAGATTTTTCAGTAAGAAAATTGAAGCTGCTCAGCTTGAAACAGGCAGCACAGATTATGAATCAGAATTCTCTATTTCCAGCATAATAATAAATTGAAATTAAATTTTACAGCAATGACAGTTGTTGATTTAAAGGAATATCCCACCACTAGTGTCTGAGTTTCCTGGGATGGGTGGGGTTGATTGTTTTGCTTGATTTTTAACACACGGCACTAGTATTTCATAGCGCTGTCATTTTCATCACTGCAAGATGATTAAACCTTTTTGTTTCAGCTTGATGCAGGCACTTAAGCAAGCCAGTCTTTTTGTACTAGAGGAAGAGTGAAAAATTCAGGGAAAACTATACTTACAGCTCAACTCGGGGAAAACTCAGACTTGTGTTGGTTCTTAGCTGCTAAAAATAAAGCATAGTTGGCTGTTAGCCTGCTTGGCAGGGGACCTGTGAGGGTTTTCAGGTTTGACACTCTGCTTCAGGTGTTGTCACCTGCTATCATTTTGGCAAATATATACAAGGAACTTGGATTTTCAATGGAAAGGGCTTGATGGATTTGCAGTAACAGTAAATTTACTTGTACATGCAGCTCTATCAAAACTTCAGAAAACCATTAAAAGACTCCTGCCACTTCAGGGGTTACATTTTCAGTGTATTTTAATTCCAACGAGGTTCATGTGTCTCTTAAAATAGAAATACTTGTTTTTCTTCTTTAGTTCAACAGTGAACTCTCTAGTTGGATTACTGCTAGTAACATGGACACTGATAAGAGAGTTTTCAAGCAGTTAAGACTCAAGAGTTTTAGTTTTTCTCCTAAAATGGACTAATCAGGATACAAAAAACTTCAAGGTTTGTGAAAATGTCAAAGAAAACAATAATATTTTTTGAAAATAAACCTGTTTCTACCATGCTGGATACACATACTTCAGAGTATCACACAAGTGCATGAGAACTACAGACTGACTTACATCACTTTGTGTTCTAAGATGAGGGCATATTTTGCTTGAAAAGCCAAAATGCATCTATTTTTAGATTCCTGACATAAAGAAAGCTAATTTCAGTATGTTTTCCTATTAATAAAGGAACAGATTATTGTACTGCATTACAATAACACTTTCCTCCAAACCTTTTATTTATGTTATTATATAACACCGAATTACTTGTATTTCTAAGAAAAATATTTGAACTTCTTTGAATCCAGATCTGTGGAATTGGAATGCTAATATTTAGTGCAGTAATTTGGGGTTTTTTCACATCCTGCAGTTTATTTACATTAATATGCTTTTGTGGTATAAATACATTATATTATTAAATGTACAATAATGTGTGAGGTTAAAACACGATAATAAATTGCACGTTGTGATTTTGCTATAAATAATATCCCTTGGTTTATTCTCTTGTGCTCAGTTTTCATCATTAGTCTGCTTTGGAGCTCTATGTCAGTTGGCTGCATTCAACACTCAGGTTTTTAACTGGTTATTTCCAGTACTGTAGTAGTAAAGCTGGGAGCAGAGCTGATGCAATGGGAATGCACATTGTATATAGATAATACAGATAATACAAACTGGTCACTGACTGTTGCTGCTCATCTCCTCTTTGTACTGAAGTAAAAAGAAATCTGGCTAAATTAGTTGATCACAGAATGAGCTTGATCCATTGTTATGTGCACCATCAGAAATGAAAGGCAGGAATAGGATTGGTGTAGACTGGGCACTTTCTTTAGAGGAAGAGTTATTTTCATGACCTTGTGCAAGGCATGGCTGGGACCTTGCTGGAATATTGCATGCAAATTTAGTCATCTATGTTATAGGCTCCATGAAAAAAATGCAGGCAGCTATCAGGGTGAAAAGAGTCTAAAAGGTTCATCTTCTACTATGTGAAGCAAAAGCTGAGAGGGAATATCGTGGGTTTGGAAATATATATCAGAGCTGAGAAAAAGCAAAGTGCTGTTAGTACTACTTAATCTGACAAGGCAGGTAATGGATCCAGACTGTCTAGGAATACAAGTAGGCTGGAAGTCAGGGTAAGTTTTGCCCATCAAAAGCAGTGTGGTCTGGAACAACTTTCCAGTAGAATAAATATATCAAAAGCCAAATATAGATTAAATCTTGAACAGGTTTTTAAAAATCATTGTATATTCTGAAGTCCAAAAGTGCTGTTTTTAATGAAGATAAGAATCTTGAAAATGTGATCTGAGGTCACTACACAATTGTCATATCAGACAATATTTACTAAAAGGTTTTGAGTTGGATGAAGCATCACTGTTTCACCTCGGGCTCAGAAAGCCTGTTGTTTCCAATGATTAGGAGAAAATGGAATCTTACCACAAGCTAAATTAATTAAGAACAAATACATATCAGAATGTAGAAGGTTTGTTACAATCCTATGGCTACACATGGTTATAGTGTCACAGGATTCCTAAGCATTTTGTGTTGATTTGTTCAGACACTGAGGCAGTTACTCCATTTATTATATTTATAAATTCTTTTATATTTTTAAAACCTTTATCAAAAATACCTCTGAAATGATCTGTGTTACTATAGTTCTCTAAGAGTTCTATTTTCTTTTCATGGAATACTAGCTTCTAAGTACAATCTATAAATCCTTTCTTTTAACACTTCTTTTTACTCTCAGTATCCAAATGTGTATCACTGTTGATATCTTTTTAAAGTTTAATTTATATGCCAAGATATATCTGACATCAAGAAGTAGGGAATGTACAAAATGAGTTGAAATCAGGGTCTCTGAAGAAATTAAATGTTTGATGCCGTGGTCCTCTGAAACTACATGGAGACATCAGCAAACCAATGTATCAATGACACAAGTAAGATTTTTTGGGGGTTGGAAGGGCTCCTGAATAGCATCCCATCAATGCTCTGAAGTGCAAGGATGCAGACTTTCTATTAGCAAACACACCTATTCTGTGAAAAACAGCATTGCAAATACTGTACAGAAACCCCTTATTATTTGAATAATATTATCCTGAGCAATAGGCATCCACGTATTCTAGTCTTGGGTTCCAAAATATTTGTGCACACATACTATGATGGTCTGAAACCACAAACTGCATTTGAATCACACATGTAGTTTTAAAGTAGTAGTGGAAAATAGAGTGATCAAAACTGCAGTTATCAACCTATCTGTAAAAGCAGAAAGTTCTTATGCAAAGGTGATTGAAAACTGCTGTGGTGAGAAGGAGAAATTAGTGTTGCTACATGCTCACTGCAATGGACTCATATTCTTTTCTACTCATCCTTTTCCTGAGAATTAGAGATGCTGGCCCAGTTCAGTTAGTAAAGTCAAAGGCCAAAGTACTTCATTATTTACTGGAAATATATTAGAAAACAGATTTCTAGAGCTTTCTCTGGCTTGTGCAGAGCTGGGTGGCCGAGGAGGTAACTCAGAGACCCATGGGAAGCAGCTGGGCCTGGGCAGCAACACGGCTGTGACTTGTCAAGCTGCGGCAGGGAAAGGCTCTGCCCAAAGGAGGGTTTGTAGTTGCCCCTCTGCTCTCTTAGGCTGACACCAGGTCTGCAGGTCATGGAATATCAGAGTATGTATATGGTATAAAACTAGGAGGAAGCAAGCTGAAAGTTTTTCCTGGTTTATACCTTGCAGAGATTGTGATAATTTTGAGCATAAACTGCTTTGCAGTAAACCTTTAACAGAGATTTAATGCCCATAGAAGCATGCATCACTGTACAACTTTCTCATGGTTCTGGCACTCCATAACTTGGGTGTTTTAGTATATATAATTTATTTATTTGTTTCTTCTTGATATGCTGTTAAATTTTCCAAGCAGATTACTGCTCTAATAGGGAAAGTTGTAAGAGAAAATTCAGGAGTTCTCATTCAACTTAAACCCACAAATTTACATCATACTTGTTTGTACATATTTCCTGTTCATGATTGTGTAAGTACAGATTTTCTTACAGGAAGACCTCCTAAAGAAAACAAACAACTCGTGAGTATTTCGCTGAGTCAGTTAATATGCATTTTTTTTCCTTAAATACTTAATCTTTTTTTGAAAGTGTAAAATTTTGTCACCTTAGCAAAATGGAGAAACCACAGCATGTGTCTTTAGTGATCAATTTGCAGATAGCTATAATGAGTTACCGTAGAGTCTAATCTATTTGTGTGTAATGTTGGGTAACCTGAATTACAAATTCCCTTATTAAGAATTTGCCACCTAACTGTATGAGATTGATTCAGTGCAATGGCATTTAAAGCTTCAGAGCTTAGTAGGAAAATTAAGTCTTGTAAGAGGCAGACAGTTTGTTCAAGGTGGGTTTGGAGGAGGGTGAGCTGAGCAGAATGCTCCTCCCCCCCAGAACACACGGGGCAGATGGATGGGCTCATGTCATCCAGGAGACAGGGGCTTAGTGCAGGGGCTGCACATTGGGTAGCTCAGTACCCAGCTGTCCAACTCCTCTCCTGGCAGCAAAGGCAGAGATGGAGGCTATCCAGTCCTTTAAAGGTAGTTTCAAAGGCTGAAGCCCTTGCCCCTGCTTCTGGGAGTTTTGTAGTTTCTGGAATGGGCATGCTGCATTATAATTTAGAATACAACCATATCAGCTCTACGCAGGTGCCTCTCTCTCTCACGCTGTAGAGACTTTGCCACAACACTCTGTGTAGCTGTAGTCCCAAACCACCTTCATTTATTTTGCAGTTAGGATGCTATCTCTTCAACATAGCGAAACTGAGTCTCTCAAGTATGCTTTGCAGCCATCAATACTTTATGCTTTACAACAGGTTAATTCAACTTCTTGATGAGTTTTTCTAAGCTGATTTGCCCCGCATCACAATTGCATTATCATCTCATATTGCACCCTCCTTAAATCTGCTGCTACTGCTTTAATTTGAAATAAAATGACTTTATTTTCAGTTTCTTAATTTATTTGATCTCAGGAGAATCAGTTATTCTTGGGCATTGATTCATATTTAAATTGTTTACAAGAAATGCATTACTGAGTATTAGGATAATAACGCAATAAAACTCTGAGTAAGGTGGTGGTTTTAAATCATGAATATAAATTTTGTCTTTAGCATGAGATTCCATTGGTTAATTTTTGGTACAATACATGTACTTAGCACAGCCAGATTGGCTTCTTACAGAATCACAGAGTGGTAGATGTTGAAAGGGACCTCTGGAGATCATCTTGTCTAACCCCCCTGCCAAAGCAGGTTTGACTACAGCACGTTGCACAGGAATATGTTCAGGCAGGTTTTGAAAGTCTCCAGAGAAGGAGAATCCACAACAGCTCTGGGCAGCCTGTTCCAGGGCTCCATCACCCTCAAAGGAAAGAATTTTCTCCTCATGTTTAGGTGGAACTTCCTGTGTGGTGGTTTGTGTCCATTGCCTCTTGTCCTACCACTGGACACTACTGAAAAGAGACTGATCCCATCCTCTTGACACTCACCCTTTAGATATTTATAAGCATTGATAAGATCCCTTCTCAGTCTTCTCTTCTCTGTGCTAAACAGACCCTTGACAAAATAAGTTATTAGCATATAAAATGTAAAGGGAAAGCTTTAAGTATATTATAAATAGTATAGATGGGGTTTTGCATCCAAGAAAGATCATAATGTCAGACACATTAAGCCTTTACATTCACTAATGCATGTGATTAGACACAAATATCTGCTTATAATAGAATCTTACTAGAGAGCTGGGAAAGTGTGTTTGTCTGGATGCACAGGAGTTTAAATAATTCAAGAACAGAGGAAAATGTAGTTACTTGAATAACAGATCATCAGACTGTGAGGAAGAGATCTAAAATAAATCTGAAAAACCTGTTCAGTGACAGGGGAGATAGTTTTGATGACTCAGAGGTAGTCTATCTTCAGAAAATAAGTGAAATAGCTGTCTTAGAAAATATTGGCCATGTGAGGATTTACAATGAAACAGTTATTCTGGCTATTTCAACACATTTTCAAATGTAAACAAGTCTTGACTACTGACGTATTTATGAGTTTAGCTGCTGGTGTTTATTTTAAGTTGATGTTTGCAAAAGTTGGATGGCTTATATGATTAATAGTAGAGTTAGAGACTGGGTAACTACAGCCATTCCAAATGTTTCTATGTAGTCCATTTACCTTATTAACACTGTGCTTTCCACAGTTGAGGTGTCAGCATGGGAGACTAAATAGTAAAAATATTCTTGTTATAAAGAAGATAAAAGAGAATAATTGCCTTTTTCTGTCATAGATATTACTAGCAGGAGTCTCCTTTAATCATGCATGTTAATACAGCTGAATAAAGCCGCCACTATATATTGAACTATCTGATAATGGAGAATTTTGTGTATTCTTCAATGCATGGCTGGTTACCAGCCAGGGACCTACAGTGCTGGGCTATCTGTTGTGCTCCTCCTTAGAGTGACTGATATTAAAGGAAATACTAGAAAACATAGGTCTGAATGTGAGAAAATTGGAAGTGAGGGATTTTTGGATTGCCCATCAAAAAAACCCTAAGGCCTGGTTCTTAGAACTTTTATTCTAATTCTGCTGGAAGGAGACATGTAAAATCATGCTTATCTGCAAAAAAGCTTCCAAAAAACACAAAATGTTTGGGTTGTGAAGGCTGGAAAGTTTGCTCACGTATTTTTATAAGCACCCCCACCTCAATTAGTTTGGGGATACATATTGGTTATTTTCTACTTTAGTGAAGCTGTCCAAATTGTTCTCTCTTCTATGCATATCTTGAATAACTCATTATTCTTGGCAGAATTTTGTAGAACTATTTACTCAAACTTTAAACAGGTAACACAATACTGACTCTTGTGGGACATCACCAGCCAATTTCTCTCTCCTCAATGAAATATTTAGAGATTTCCATTGTCAGTGGCTCACAAAACAGATTTTGATTGGACTAATTGTATTGTCTAAGCCAAACTGATTTAATTTACTCCCTAGACTATCATATGGCTCCTTATCAAATGCCTGTCTAAAATAAAAGCATATCCATGGCTCTTCCTGGCTTTGGTTTTCTGCCTAAAAACTATCAAGCTTGCCTGGCCAGCTTTATTTTTAGTATTTCCATGTAGTTTTGTTTCCATGACAAACAGTACCATCTATAGACTAGATAGTGACAGCCCATCATCCATAGGGATGATGTGGCCCCTGGGACACCTCATGATATTTCTTGACCTCACCTAGATATTGACCCAGGCTATGAAAGTGGGCTCAAGGACTGCTCTCCCCAAAGTCCTCTGAAAGAGAAGGGCCAAGAATAAACAAAAAGCAGCATTGGCTATGGCCCACACTCCAGCTATGAAACCTAAACTGTAGGTAAATGGTTCCACTGAAACAGACACAAAAAGACATTCTCATCAAACATGGGAAAAGCAGCGAGAATCAGGATTGGGAATATCAGAGGCACAATGTGGCATGTACCACTGAGCATGTTGCTGCTGTCAGGAGCAAAGGATGCCCTGGGGATAGGACATGACCCATAGCAAAGCAGGTTGTGTTAGTTCTGTTGCAGTCCAAAGTCATCTCACCATGTGCTGTTTACTTCAAGATGATCCGAAACTTTACCTGAAACCCAGGATGCATGATGAGGCTGGATGATCTTAAATTGATCTTTCAAGGAATTCAGGTTTGGCTTGAGGTAAAGCAAAGGTTCCTTCATGACATATTATGCATTTGGGAAAAATAATAAGTCTGTGGTACGTTTGCTATCATGACTGCTAAAATACAATTAGTTGTCACTCTATAGTAAGGGAAGATTTATCAGATTAGTACAAAGTAATATGAAATTGTATTATAGTATATTTTCTGTTTCAAATCTGACTCAGTCTTTCTGACAAATTATACTAAAAAGATACCAAACATTGCATGCATGACATTCAGAGAGTATGTTATGTTCAGTGCTTGCTTTCTCATAACACAAACACTCAACTGATGATGAGGCTGACATAGTGGGACAGATATTCTGTCTAGAAACTGGAGACCTGAGTTAGCTGTCTCTCTACACTTAGCTGGAATAGAAACCTGAACCAACATCTCCTGTCTTGCAGATGTGTACCATAAACACTGATAAATTTGGTTCTGTCCTACTGAAACTGTTCTTATGCAAAACACCTAAATGACTGATGGTTAGAGAGGACTTGAGAACCTGCTGGTCAGAAAACACTTGAAAACCAGGGATGGTGAAGACACATATGTGGGCTGAAAGACACAGGACTTAGTTTCTGCTTCACTTAGGGTTAAAAACCAGCGATGTCACTACTTTTGACCTCCTGGGACTTTTTCATCCTCCACTTGATAATGCTGTTGCTACAAAATTTTTAAGAGACTGTACTGAGCTCAAACTTTATTTTCCTCTTATAATTTGTCCTTTTACTGAACATGTAAGCTACCTCGTCTGCAACGTTGGTAGAGCTGGCTTGATTGTACATCAGGTAACATATGAATATGAAATCCTTTAAGTCAACATTGTATCTAAAACTCCTTCACGGCCTCAACAACTTGAAAATAAAACTACTAAGTGGTAGTTATAGCTGGATAAACAAGTAAAAACAGGTTTTTTACCTCCATGTAGTATCTTATCATACACCTCCATACTGCTGTTTATACAGCTCTACTTCATCATCTTTATGTTTTAGAAGGCAATGTTTGTGTCCAAGAGTAACACTTATGTTGTGGGTTAACACCAAGCAGCCACTCCCCCACTACTTTCCCCCCCACCCTATGCTGTGGGAGGAAAATTGGGAAGGAAAAAAAAAAAGTGAAAAAACTCATGGGTTGAGAGGACAGTTTAATAGAACAACTCAAAGAGAAGAAACAGTAGTGACAATAATATCAATGAAATGATATGTAAAGTGAATGATATAAACTGCAAGGCTCTGCCTGGTACCTGTGCTGTCCCTGCTCTGCCCTTCCCCAGGCCAGCCCTCCCAGCTGTAGCCTCTACCAGCTGATTGTAAACATTAACCATATCCTGGCCAAACACAGGACAACTCAGCATTCTTACACAACTATCAGTAAATCTCTTCAGCTCGACTACTGGTTTCTGCTGGCCTGCAGGAAATGGGAGGATTTGCTCTCAACATTTCGTCTATCTCATTACTTTACTCTGAAGCTGTAATACTTGAATAATAGAGGCAAAGGTGAATCATATTATATTTCTTATCTTCTACAGAAACAACTGAGATACATCAGACCTTCACACAAATGAAATATTTGATGTGCGGATTATTCTAGCAAGAGTTAAAACTTACACGAAACGTTTACAAGACTTATTTCCATCAAGTATTCTCCCAAAATCCTGCTCTAACTCAGCTTCAATTTAACACATTTGTTGTGTCCAAGTTGTGTCTTTTTATCTATACTTGCTGCTATTAGCTCTTCTATGACTTCTACCTTTTTATTATGTTTGAAAGCTACTTTTTTTCAGACTACTAGTTAGAAGCCATGGGTCAGACACATTTATATACAAAAGCACCACGTGTGGGATGGATAATGGCAATGAAATTACCATGAAAATCGTTTAGTCTGAAAGAGTGGAATTACATCCATTGTGCTCCCAAGGAGACAATACATGAAGTGCTAAGGGAATGGTTATAATCAGATACTTTGATTAAGCTTATCAAGAGAAAGATGAAAAGCTGCAATTATGAGTACCCATTCCCACAGTCATTGGCAATTTTCATATTTAAATTTTCAAACAAACAAACCAGAATAGCAAACCCCCTGATTCCTCCCCTAAATTATGAGAACAATTAGTGCCAGTTTAGGTCAAAGATAATATTTATTTCTCTTACTTGTAGTAAGTTAGGTATCAAAGTTTTGGCTGCTAATTTCGGCTTAGACTAAGCATCCAAAATCTCAGTGGCTTTACCGAAATTCTTTAATCTTTAAAGCAGATTTGGAAAGATTGAAAGGAAATAAAGGTATTCACGTGGTTTGTTTTTTTTCAAACCTGCAATTCTGTCTCTTTCTAGTCAAATTTAAAATGTGGCTATGTCATATAGACTTATCTAACTCTTTGGCTAACTGTACCTTTTTCTTTTTCTTTTTGATGTGAAAGACCTTCTTATTCCCACCCTGCCCCAAAGTGCCACTGACTTATTTCAAACACGAATCCTCTTTATTTCTGAAAAGTATTTTCTCCCCAAAAGTAGGAAGCTGTGTGGTCTCTTTGGTCCATTAAATCTCTTTCTGGATGAAAGCTCAGGAACTAAGTCAAAGGCAGACTTTTGTGTCCTCTACATCTTTTCAACATGTTCAGAGAATGTGTACAGCTTGATGGTCCCAGCGAAAGTGGCAGCACTTGTTCCTGGAGTACAGGCTCTCTTCTGAACACTGTGGAACATGGAAAACCTCTGCTTTGCACCAAAAAATAAAATTCACCTTGAAAGTGAAAAGTTGGAACTGAGCAGCCAGGAACAAAGTGGGAGTTGCATGATGAATTCTGTAGTTTTAAGACTTATTGGAGTTGTATATTACAAACGGATTGCGTTTCCCTTCAAAATTCTAGTTTGATGTCTGGCAACCTAGTAAACATCTATGTAATTTGTCTGATAATCCAACCATAAATGCCCTCTAGTTTGGAAAAGTCAAGTCCCCCAAGTAAGCTGTCTTGAAGATAATATGAGAAAGTAGAAACTTTCTAATAACTTCTAATATTGTATTTTTATGCTGTTTTCATATAACTCAGAAAAAGTGAACTTTTCTGCTTTTGTACTGTATAGAATAAAACCTCTTGGCAGTTTATTGCAGGTCTAACTCTAACCTATTCTGTAATTAGGATTTTTGAAATATTTTATTACATTTCTCCTATGTATAATACCCACCTGACCTCAGTAATGTTGCTTTCCAGGTAATTCAAATAAAATTTAGTCCCCTTTGTTCTGCCTTTTAGAAGAATGTAGCTATCTGAGGAACTGTAAGTTATAATTATATATTAAATAGGTAGGTTGTAAAGAGACTGTCAGTCCAGTGTTGTCTGTTTTGTGAGACCTTTTACTGCTGGAAGTCTACAAACAAATTTACACGTTTAACATTTTGGTTAAGTACCAGGGGAAATTTTAGCAACCTTGGGCTAGTTCTTCCTTTTCAGGGCCTTCCACTCTGCAGCTGAAAAGTCACATTAGCAATATATAGATAACATTCACATATTATGCTAAAAATAAGACCTACTTGGCTCAAAAGTTTGATACAATAAAGTAATTTGGCTTAATATAGAAGTAATCAAGGCTCAGTCTTGGTGTGACCCAAGAAAATAACTCTCTTCTAACAATCAGCTCCACTGGCAGTAGACAATTATGCTTTCTCTCTTGCAAAACTGTGTATTTATAGCACAGCAGATAAATGCACTGGATATATTCTTGGAAGCTAAGATAAAGACATTATTTTTCTTCATAAATAATCTGGTTTTGAAAAGCATTCCAATGTAAAAATGATGTTAATAAGTATGCTGCAGTAACCTCCAGTGGTAATGTCATTGTAATTTATCAAGTAACAATTTAAAATGCCTACATCTACATTTCTGTGATTTTCAAAAGGTCCATTTTGACCTCAGACTGTTAGTCTTGACCAAAATAACAACCTATCCTTGAGTTTTGCTAAGTCTCCAGAAACTGATGAAAATTTAATCTCAACTGAGACAGCCGTTGCAAGTCATGCGTCTGGTTTGTCTGCCTGTTCCCTACAAACAGATAAACTCCTACAAATACAGTTCGTAATCTAGACTGGAAACCAAAGCGTCCATAGGCTCTGCAGGTGTTGATTTCAGCTGCCAGGAGATCAAAAGAACTGAAAGGTTTGCAGCTTTGAGAGTTTTATTCATTTTGAGGCTTCTTTAAAGAATAAACTGTTACAAAATCTCCTTGCTGGTATAAGAAAAATATTTAATCTATGTTTTTTTATTTTTGTACTGTATTATAATGCTGTGACATTCAGTATCTAACTATGGTTATATATGTTACTAAACCCTAATTCATATGAAAAATGTAGTATTCAAAATTATAAAATATTTGAAAATATCATGGTTATGGCCATGGTTTTGTTTTTCTTCCTTACAGTGGAACTATTCTTTGCTTAAAAGCTTTAATTTCTTATGCAGGAGGAAATTTCTCCAGGGAAAATCACACACATTAGTTAGAGGGAACGAAAAATTCGTACTCATAAATTTTAATGTGTAATTTATTTGCTTGTTTCTGTGGATTACTCTAAAGAAAAATGTGAGGGGCAAAAACCAACATGTCTTGATTAATGGTCCAAAAGGACTTTCAGAGGTTAGGAATCTGTATTAATTTTTTTAAACCATCTAGAGTTTTAAGAAGGTCCTTCTAAATGTTTTATCTTACAACAATACCTTTGTAAACTGCATAATAATAATTCTTACCATATGTTGAACCCAACTGGATTCCAAAGGCCTCATTCCAATTTCACTTGCTCTTGTTAACTCTCTATTTAATACATTGTGATATATTCTTGTCATGTACAGCAGTAGACGAAATACAAATTGGTCACTAGAGATAAGAGAAATAATACAGTACAAAAAAATAAAATAGTTATATAATACCTGAAATTAATGTGGTTATGATAATGGCACCTTTGCTGCTTACCTCTGTTTATAACAATGAGCTAGATCCCTGAGAGGTCCCTAGATAGAAGGAGAGTAAGATCTCTAAATTCAGATAAAAGTTTGCATTTTAGTTAAAGAATTGGCAGCAATGGTTACTCCTGTTTAAGCACAACTCAATAAGAGAGAATATGCAGTGAGGCTCTATTGGAAACAAACCCCAGATAGCTGGTTCACCTAACCAGGCATGGCACCTCTTACTAGCACATAGTATTGTGATATGAGGACCTTTTGATTACAAGAATTATATTTTTTCAAGTTATATTTTTTAAAAAGCTGTAGCTAAATAAACATGTACTATTAAAGAAATTATGAAAGAATAATTAATTTATAGAAATATTTACTCACTGACTTGGGCCTCATTTCATTCCTGTAATAGTATCTATTACTGTCAGGAGCTTTTTTAGATTAGGAAAAAAATTAACAAACAAATAAAAAGAAAGAAAAAAATCTGAAGTCAACAAAAAAAGTAGGCAAGAACTTATCTTATTTTCACACAACCTTCAACTCCACCTTATTTAGATAAACTCATAGCAGATAGGTTAATGAGGAGCTTCAAACTCAGTGACAGAGAAAATAACTCAGAATAAATATACAAATATAGCATGAGTTTCTAAATTAGAATGATGCATAGAGGTCTGAATTGTTTCTGGCATGGGAGCTCATGAATTTTAGTTCCACACTAAGAAATCCCTTAAGTAATTTGGAATCATCCCAACAGAGCTATCAGGTACCATATTTGTATTGGAAAAAAGTTACATGAATATGTGGATATGCCACGGTTTTCATCCTCAGAACCAAAGATAACAAAATATATGTGCTAAGAAAGCAGATGAAACATAAGAAGACAAATATTTGAAAAACAAAAGAGAAAGTTGATCAAAATGGACTAAGATTAGTGCTATTTACTGCAGCATTTTCAAATTGAAGTAATGATTTCATGTTCAACAAGGCTTGATTCACCACAGGAGATCAATACTGACATCTTGAAACCCTTTCTGTATGACAGTATCATAAAATCTGGAAAAAACACGCTTTTCAGAGAAGCAATCCTTCAGCATGGGTAAATGAGAACATACAGAGCTCTGTCAACAAAAGGAAATCAGATGAAATGAACTTTTTCAAAAAAACATTTTCAAAAGCTCCAGCAGGCCTACAACTTTTCCATGTGAGGCAAAATCCAAAAAAATCACATCAACAAAAGCAGTATAGAAAAATTCAAGAGGGTTTACATGAATAGTAAGGAAATTTATACAAATGTTGAAAGAGGTGGTAGTAAATCAAAAGGCCTACTACATTCTTCTATAATATTCTTAAGTTATAAGAGATAAGTAAATTATGAAGCTTAACCTGAGAAAAGTTCAGCAACAGAAGTAATAAGCCAAATATGCTACAAAAGCATCTTAAAGAGAATAAAGACAAAGCTCGGCAAAAGCAGGGTAGATCTTAACCAGTCTTCAACCACATTTTCAGCCATAGAACACTGTATCAAAGGTATATCAAAAAACAATAAATACTTAAAATATGCACTACAGATTTTAAGAAAGTATTTGATAACTCTCTTGGAATATTGTATAAGCAAAAAGAAAATAAATATGATATGATGGATCTATATCAGGGTATAGCTCACACAGATGAAGTAGACAGACAATGACAGACAACATCAGCATGGATGTCAGAGAGGTTCTCTCAACATGGTGTTTGGCATTGAATTTATAAGTTTTTAAGATGGAGTGGGACAGATAAAGTGAGAACAGTGTGATCCAACAGTAGAACATGGGTTTTGCTAAAGATACAGCTCTTACATAAGACAATCAGCCAAAAGGGAAGCAAAACAGAACATGAAAAAAGAAGATGGGCTAATAAGCAGTCATTAAAACAGTACAAAGCACCAAATATTTTCTAATTTAGGCATAGTATTAGGGGGCAATGAATATTAAGAGAATTTACTTTCCTGTAGATCCAAGAAATACTCAGATGGAAACCCTATTATGAATTGGGAATGCAGTTAAATCATTCATTAAATCAAATGAGATATAGTCACTGCAAATTTTGGAACTCAAGACCAAACTAATATTTGTTTCAAACATGATTCTGGAAATATGATTTTCAAATTTACATCTGGACGTCTCCATAATTTTAAAAGCAAGTGCCTCAGGAAAATAATAAATATTGGGCAGAGATTAATTTCTTACAAATTCATAGGTTTATCTTAAAATTCAATAATTCCAGTATGTGCTAAGAATGAGGCTACAAGGTGTATCACTGCAAGACAGAAAATGCGAAAAAAGGCCAATGAAAGTAACTTGTGGTGCAGCAAAGTTCAGGGAAACTTACAGAACATAAAAGAGCTGAAGAAATGTCAACAGAAAAACATGTTGGTTTGGCTTTTTTTAATAGCTCTCATTTGACTGTATTGGAGAATCCAGATTTAGACAAAACCCAAATCATTGATTATTTTGACACTCAGATTTCAGTAGTTATGGTTACCTTTCATGCCTTGGGGAAATCATTTTTTGAAGGAAGCTGTTACCTCTTGCAAGATCCCTCATTACAGCTCCAAAGTTGTTGCTTATTTTCATCAATGCAGTTTCCTTTCATTTTTATAACTGAGAGATACTGACCTTGGGTATTTTGAACCTGCATTTATCAAGCTGATGATGCTGATGGAATGAATCACACACGTTTGCATTTCCATTTCATTCATATGTCTTTTGAATTGGGTCTTTATCACACATCATATCCTGAATTTAGACCTTGGAAAATTGAATTGCTAGTTGAATTATAGTGCTAAGTGGCACTTTGGAATGTCTATTGAAAGTTCTGGTTTTTTCTGTTTGCCATATGCAGTACTAATTTTTGAAAGTTGTTAAGGTTAGCTTATCCTTCTGAAGAAGTATTTTTGGAAATGAAGACCTCATCTTCCCTCCCCTCTCCCCACGTGCAGCCCAGAAGAGTTGTTCTTGCTGGTGAAGCAATAGATGCTGAGCATGTGAGTGCCTGAGCCCCACAGTGACACTCAGCTGGTGATGGGATCAGTCAGGGAACACAGACCAGCTCATTGCAGAACTGGCTGGGCAGGGTAATTTCTATGCACAGGTGAAGCAAACAGTTCTCTAAAGCCACTGTGGACACACAACTTAGCTCTTTAGCTTTAAGACATGAAAAGCTACAGCCATTGCTGCTCTGACAGGAGACCCCTGTGTACATGTCAGGAGGACTGGGTGCTGGTAGCCTCTTCTCCTTCCACCAGAAGCAGAGCCAATGCTTCCACCTTCTCTTGCTGACAGGCAACTCTTTGCGTCTGTTCTGTAGCTCCCCCCTGATCTCTGGCTGGGATTTTACCATTTTTAAGCAAGAATGGATAGATCCGAGTCCTGGTTCCCCAGTCTTAGACCAGGAAAATGAAGATGAAATGGTGTCTTCATCTTCAGGGACCCTGAGGACTGTGGGCTGAAAGTATGCTCGTGCATGTAATGCAGACAAGCTCAGGGCTGTCTTTGGTCAGTATGGGTCAGCCACATTAAAGGCCTGCTGGACTTTCCCTCCTAAAATGATTTCCAGCCTGGAGGAAGCTTACATCCAGCCAGGTCAGAGCAGCAATAGAGGACCTTCAGAAAGTCTCATCCATCTATACCAGCACACAGCTATATGATGAAATAATTGTATTGCGTTTCTCACAGAGCAAAGTAGATGTGCACAAGCCTGGTTTTAATTATGTTGGAGTATCCAAGGGGGTACCACAGCCCCTTCTGAAGGCAATCAAGCATATAAGCCCTGTACCTAGAGCTGGGACTGAATCACTTGAGCGTGCTGACCAGAGAGCCAGAGATCTTGTTCCCACTTTCTTTGGGGCTTTGTGTCTGTATATTACAGCTGTCATCCCAAGTGCATCAGTTCGTGCTTTGCTAATAAAAAAAGTAGTCTAGTGTTTCACTTAGTACTGGAAGAATCTATGGAATAGCTATAAATACATATACCCCACTCCAGGGTTAAGTCTTTTCTGATCGTGATTAACCTTGAAAAATGTGGAAACTCCCAATGCTTTTAAACCATAAATCTGTCAGGATTCATCCTTCTTCTCACATTGTGCTATATGGCTTGAACAGGAAAGGATTATTTTTTCATTGTGTCTTTTTTGAGTCTGGAAAGACATGATATGTATTCTTTATTTATTTACTTGAGTGAATGAAAAATCATTTTCCCATTCGTGATATTACTGTTTGTTTTATGATTGAGGTTATCATGAAGGGCATCTTTGAAATGTTTTTCTTTCTTCCTGATAGCTTTTTTGATTTATTTTTTTCCCTGTGAAAATATTACTTTTTAGTTGAGTGAATTCTGTTATTTCTGTTGTTTTTTCCATTAAGGTTTTTCAAAGCGAAGTGAGGGAGAAGGAATTGGAAGGAAGAAATGACAGCTCAGCCAGCAAAAATATTTTCAGAAGCATTGTTGAGCTATCATGACTGTATTCACCATATTTCTATTGTAATCCCCTTATAATTTCCTGATCAGCCTGTGTGGTTCTGTGGCCTGGGTCAGGTATGGTCCTTAGAGATAAACAAGTCAATCTTTTTCATTCAGCTTCAACCTGTTCATTCTGTTTGTTCATATACTAATTTAGGTATTATAGATTAGGAAAAAGAGAAAGGAGATAGGTTGCTTCAGATAAATCACTTTTAAGGGTATATCTAAATTACAATTCCAGGAAAAAAACCCTTTTTTTTTTAAATGTTAAAGTAGGTATTTTAGATCTGTATGATGGAATTAAAATAATAAGGTCTTATATTCCTTAAGTGAGATTGATCAATACTATAATATGTCATCCAAAACTTTTCTACATGCTCCAAAACTGAAGGTTCACAGGTGATCAGAAACAGATTTGTCTTCATGTTGCTTGGCAATATTAGATAATGTAGCTTTGGGCCATTTCTAATGTTCATCATATGGAGCTTCCTCTTCCAGCAAAAAATCTGAAAAAGGGATTTTGTCATACAAATTAACATCCTAAGCTTTCTGAAAGCAAAAATCTTTTTTCTTAAAAAAAAAAAGTATCTAGATCAAATCCAATGCAAAAGTTATGTGTATCTAATAGATTATTTGTACAGTATTTTTAATGTATATAGTTTAATGCATAGGATAAAAGAATCTTGATATTCTGAGCCACCTTAGCTGAGGATTCGATGCGGTTTCAGTCAACAAAGCAAATAATGCTGGTGGAATCTCATGAGTTGTATAGGATCTCCTTGTGCAGCACTGTTGAAGGAACTTGACCTCAAGTATATGATGAAGCTTAGGGTAGTTTTCACATCCAAGTAAATAACAAACATTCAGGACAAATGCAAATACAGCATAGCAAGTATCTGCTTCCTAAATTGCTGACTAGGTATACTTTAAGCATATTAAAGAGACAGGTGTGGAAGAAGGGGTGGAGGTGTTGCCCTCTATGTTAAGGAATGGATAAACTGTGAAGAGTTGTCCCTGAAGAATAGCCATGAGAAGGTTGAGAGCCTATGGGCAAGAATTAGGGATCATGACAACAAAGGAAGCCTTGTGGTTGGTGTTTACTACAGGTCACCTGATCAAGGGGAGGCTATTGATGAAGTTTTCATACTCCAGTTCC
>VYZX01000686.1:64693-98815 GCA_013401335.1 Brachypteracias leptosomus
GTACTGCAGCATGAAGGCTGTATGGGGAAAATCAGCTCAGCAGACCCACTACACCCATTATTTTAATTAGCTCTGGAAGTAACTGGCTTTTTCCCTTATGTTAAAATATAATACAAAAATTGAGTCCTTGGATCCAGAATTCTCTGTTAAAAAATTAGATTAAATCTTTGCAATCAGAAGCTAAATATGATTTTGATATTGGTCCAAATACTACCTAGAATGCATGAGGTATTTTTGTAAATTAGCAGTCTAGAATTCATCTCACCCAGTATCACCATTTAAAAGGTAGGCATGAGATCTGAGCACCCTTCACCTCAGTGACAGGACAAAGGCATCTCCTGAAGAGAAATAGATATCCCAGACTGCTGGGATGAGTCGCTTCTTCCCAAGTGCCAGTTTCTATAAATTGCTGGTGGAAGGTGACTGGTGGCTTCACTCAGTTACTTTTCTCTTAGGTGAAATGAATCCCATTCAAGTTTAATACATTCAGAGAAATACTGGAGGGAAAAAAACCCCCAACAAACCAGACATTCTGCAATGCAGGGCATTTGTGTGCCTTCCCACAAGTAAAATTATGCTTTGGATAATAAATGTGCCTATAAATATCAGGTAGCTATGGGAATTTTAAAAGATTGTATGTTGCTGGAAGGATAAATAGAGACTGACTGCCAGTGCTAACAGGATGGTAATCTCTCTCTGAACCAAAAACTTGTAAGTTGCTATTCACACGTGAAACTTTGTAGAGAAAAAAATTTAAGAATCAGATGGAATAGAGACTGGATTGAAGTATTATGCTTAACACACTGGGTACATTTCAGTAGTGAACAAAACCTAGAGCCCACCGGACCCTGGAAATTCCTGAATGTTCTGTAATAAAGTTCATTTTCACCACATAGCTAATTATTATAACCTTAAAAAGCAATTTAATTTTAACCTCTGTCTCAAGTGACCTTTTTCCCTCCAACTAGCCTATTAGCTAGCCTTATTTCTTCACACCTTCTGAAATAAGTAAATATTCAGAAATTGAAGCTTGCTTGATGTCTAAATATTTAGGAACTTAACAGTTGGATGCTTTAATGGTGAACCACTAAAGCCTGATCCCTGAACAGAAACCATTGCACTCATCCTCATACTGCAGCTGGGGATGGATACCCAGCTCTTGTCACACTCACCATACAGGCCTCCGAAACAAACCAAGAGTAAGCTCTGAGGTTACTATGAAACACAGCCCACCTTGCAGTACTTTTCAAGGGTTATACAGAGGCCCTACTGTATACTAGAGTCTGTAACCATTCTTTGAAGAGGTTAGTTTTTTGGGTTTATTTTTTTGCCTGAGTACAACATTATTCCTCTCAGAACATAGGTACTTCACCTGGTTTTGCACCTTTGTACTATAGAGTACAGAGCCTTAAGTGAGAGAAAGAAATTCAAGTATGTCTTCAGCTTAACAGCTCTGCACCTATCTTTTAGGAAAATGCTCTCCCCATAGTTACAAGCTGCTCAGGAGAAGTGCTGCAAACTGCTCCAGCTGTAATTAGGAAATACTATATACTATTATTTGTTCAAATTATATACCTGGAAAAAATTGCAAACTTTGGGGCTCAAAGTGGCTTCATCAAGGCTACCGAGACCAAAAACAAAGGGTAATTGTAGTAAGATTAAGTTAAGTACAAGTATATTTAACTTTGTTTGACACAGCTTAATCATCTTGGAACATCTTGCCTTTTTTTCCAACAAAAAACCTTTTTCCCCAAAGTTGTCTATATTAACTTGCCTTGTGGAAGACACCCCTACTTCTGCTTCTAAACCTTGTCTTTGGTATCTTCAATACACTCGGGGAAAAATGAAGGCAAAGTTATTTGAGCCACAAACTTCACAGAAGCAGCTCATCATGCAGGTGATGTGTGTGGTCTGGCCCTGCCTGCCAGGAGTCTGTATGTATTAAAAGACATAGATTGATAAGGTATAGATATATAAGATATTTTACACCAAAAGATACAGGCAAAAGATATTTATATCAACATATAAACTTATGTATTGTGTTACTATTTTGGGGCACATTTGCATCCCATTAAATCAATCTTTAATCAATACTTTGTTAACAGAAGGCTGAGGAATTCTTGTTGATATGGCTATCACTGTCTTAACTTTGTTGAGTATGACTTAGAAGTTCTTAAGCCAAGTGATCTTATGTGTTTCATTACAAGAAAACTTTTATATTTTTACAGAAGAAAGGAAGATATATAACATTTTCTCTCCTTTTCCTTTGTGAGTGTGAAGCTTATTAAGGGATCAGAGGAAATACTAAAAGAAGACTATTGTCCCAGTGTTTGCTGTGTAATATTGACAGCTAAATGAGAAGAAAAGGAATAATCTTTACACTTGGGAAAAAAAATCCTGCTTTGACACTCTACTCTTTCAAGGTGTATATTCAAGAGGATTGCTTCTCTTCAAGAAGGGTTACAATTTTTCCATTCATATTTCCTGATTCCTATACCCTCCTCATACTCAGGCATAGTGAGACATCTCAACCCCTGAGGGCAAGTTCTGTGTTCAATAAGATGATTTCTTTTTCCCCTGACCCAGATATATGACTTGAAAGTGCAATACCAAGTACATGGCTCTAAATTTTCAATTACACAAAATCAATCTGCACATCTGCAGCCAAGAATCTGCACATCAGCAGCATGAATGCATTGACGATTTCTGGTATCCAATATTTAACAGTTTTGTAAAGTGAGAATGTAATCTTCACTGACCATTTAATAAAACAAAAAAATACATACCAAATGTAAAACTCAAGTTGTTTTGAAGTATCATTTTTTGACATAGTGAATTGCTATATCAGTTCATAAGCAACTTGAAAATCCTCTTCAGGCACAAATGATGAACAGACAGCAGCAACAAAAAAAGAGAAACTTCTCCAAAAAGCCTGAGAAAACAAAGGTCCCTGGTGTTACCTTAAATGTAATGAATACTAATAGGTACCTGCTAAAGGAAGCTTCCAATATAATCTTGTCAGTCACACCAATGATTTGTGCAAAGGGGAGCTGGTGTTTGATTAATGGACAATTCATGTTCTGTCTTCGCGAGTCCAGCAGGAGCTGATCCTCAGCTGACAATCATTTGGTTTCTGCCACTCTCTTACCAACATATTATTCCGCAGAATCATGCATATCAATGTACTAATGACAATAAAAACTTTACAGTAAAGAAGATTAATTTTATTTCCAGTTACCATCTACACTTTGAACTGATGTTATGGGTGATCTTTAGTTTAGCTTACAGATTGGGGCTTTGGAGAGGTCTACTCTCAAACGTCTGCGCAAATGAATTCATGTACTAGCACTGGGGTCTGAAATGAACACTGTTAGTTTGTGGATTATGAGAATATGAGATCAGATATACAAATGGAGAAATTTTCTTTCACTCTTGCCCCCTTTAAGTAATTCCTTGTTCTGGAAATGAGCCCACTGTTTTTTCTCTCTGGTCTTCTGTGCCACAGATTACTTCCTAAGCCTGCCATTCCTGTCTGCAGGAACTCCCCTAACACACAGCTGGGCCCTGTTTGTGTGGTGTCACAAAAAAAGAATATCCATTACACTCAGAAAGGAGTGGGATAAATGTGGCCAAAGATCAAAAGCTAGGGTGTTCTTTTTTTGATGACAAGTTATTAAAATGAGCTCTTGTGCTCAACAAATAGGAGGATGTTCGACTTCGTCTGTTTTCCAAAATCCTGGAGTTGGTGATGAGTTCCTTCCTACTCTTTCACTAGTTTTACAGTCATAGTGACTATGGGTATGACTATTAGCCTAGGTTTTTCAGAGTCTGCCTATGTCAAGCTTCACTGCAGTTTAATCCATTTTCTAGTTGGATTGAACTCTCAACTGATGTATTTTATCCCTACATTCAGGCAGAATGAGCATGGAAATCAGTTCATTTACATTTTCCAGGCTACACAAAAGTCAGTAGACAAGAACACTATTTGTGTAGAGATTCTTGAATCAACTGAATGTGTTAGTCAGCATGTTCCTTAACATGGCATTCAAAAAGTTATTTCTTAGACTGTCTTCCGGCTGTTATGTAATATATGATTTAATTTATAATATGTGCAGTCACACAAATTCTGTTGACGTCAGTTGTAGTTCACTCCTTATAATTAGTGCATAATACTCTTCTCGTGTTTAACACAGGGAAGTGGAGGAAGTATTAATTTTTCTAAAATAATTAAGTTGCCATCAAAATATAATGAAGATAAGAAAATCAAACAAACTCTTTTATGAATCAGAACAAAATTTAAATTGAAAAGATTAGATGACTATCTACATCTGTTTTTTTCCCCCAAAGTAAATAACCTTATATTAAAAAAACAACCATTTCAGCTGGTGCCTTGACAAGTGTGTACATCTGTCACATTAAGAGCAACCCCTGAACACTTAAATCAATAATTAAGGATATCATAAATCACCCACATAATTATGTCACTTAAGTAACTTATCACTACTTAAAACAATAGACTTGGAACAGATTTCTCTGTTGCAGAAGTAACGGAGTGCTGACATCCAGCTTAAAGCTACCTCTGTGCTCCACCAGCCCTTCTCCTGAGCCCCAAATCAATGAAAGTTGCATTGAAATAAATGGAAAAACTCTCACTAATGCTAAAAAGTCTCACAATAATACAGAACTCTTCATAGATGAAAGACAGGATCCAGCCTATTATTCATATTCATGCCTATTCTAAGCTTGAAGTAGTAACTTCAATGTCTTGATTAAAAACCCCAAAATCTAGTGTGTTAATTGTTATTGTAGTAAAAAATGAAATTAAGACTGGAAAAAAAGAAGGAATGAAGTTAGTTAATTAACTAATTTTCAATAAGAGGATCAGAAACAGCATGGTCAGTGCATCCCTCATCATGCAAAAATTTCCACTGGTCATTCATTTAACCTTTTGCAAAACTGCTTTGGTAAAACTGTACTTTAGGAAGAAATTTAAGTGCTAATGCCAAGACTAAACCACAGATGCTTCTTTTTATTCAAGTTTATTAGAGGATTGAAGAATGTCTATTTTACAGAAGAGAATCTGAAGAAATTTTCTTCAAAATATGCGTCTTCTTCCTCCAATTTAAAAAACCACTACTTTTCACTGTTGCAGAATATCGAATTTGTATCTTTTAGCATGACCACAGGGGTGGTTACATCTTACAGATAAGATCTCTGAGAGCTGCCAAACCTTGTAAGGACAGAAAATCCAATGACTAGAAGCATTATTTGTTTGACTGACTTTGAAGAACTCAATGATCCGTGAGCAGACAGAAACAAAAGACTGATTTGCAAGGTACAGCCTTGGGTATGTGGGGCTTTTCTCTGCACTTAGTTTCAGGCTCAGTCAGCCCAGCAGATACAGCTGAGAAATTGTAGCCTATTTTCCAACTTCTAAATAGGGAAAAACTTGGGACTTGGTTCAAATCTCAGCGAAGTCAGTGGGCATCTTTCCACAGACTCTGATGGACTTTGAACTGGGTTCTTTGTTCCGAGCACTGTTAGTAAGCAGAGCTGCGAGAAAGTATTACGAGTGGTTGCTCTACTGAGCCTCTTTAGGAAAAACACTCAGCTCTGAGATGTGACTATGCACATGTGAGTGTGTGGGTGTGTATACAAATCATATGCAAACAGGAAAAAAGCATTTTGATAAGTAAACTGCTTTCCTCACATGACTCCCTCCTATCTCAGCTATTTTTGACTGAAAATACTATAAACAGAGCAGGACAGACATTTGTATCAGTCAGACAAGGATTTGTCTTGGGTCAGTGTACGAGCAAACATAATTAAGTCTCTTCTTGAGTGAGACATGGGATTTGTCTTGGTCTCTTCATATACACATGCGATCCAAGCTTTCCATGACCTGCTTTGTTTCCATCTTTTCAAAACTAGTTGATATCACCCATACTGGCCTTACATTCCCACCCCACCTCCCAATGGCCAGTGGCTCTTTGCCATTCCTTGCTTCTCTACCCCTGAACTCAAATCCCTTTGGAAACTCCTGCCTGTATCCTGAATAAATTGTCTATTTCTCCAGAGCAATTCTAATGACTCAGAAGAAGGAGGAAAAAAAAAGCCAATGGGAAATTGCCATTAATTCTCAATGAATTTCCATTTAATCTGCCTATCTTTCCCTTCTGGGCTCCAGCTCACTCTCTTTTAAGCTGTATTTGCAAAGGAAGTTTTTTTTTAATCCAGACTTAACCTTGTCCAGCCTATTTACTCCTTACACCTACTGCCAGGCTCCCTCAATTATCACAGAGTCTAATCCATTTTTACTCAATGTATTAATACTATGCAAAGGGACAGTTTGAGGACTTTGCATTAACTTAGCTCAGAAAATCATTTTAGAATGCCATAAACAAAAAAGAAATGTTATTCACACAAGTGATGTGTGAAGAGAGAAGGTCCCCAAATCTGCCACTGGAAAACCAGTGATAACCTCTTTGCATTTGTCTTGCTGTGCTAGTTGGTAACTAAAGTATTAGCTGAAAATACATAAATTCCAAGTTGTAACCTAAAAGGAGGTTCTGTTTCAGCCTGAGTTTTGGCTCTAGGAACTGCACTCCACCAAGCATTTTGTAATTTGTCCTGAAATTCCCCAAATTCATCAGCTTCACTGCTGTTTCCCTTTCTATCCCTTTGCTGTGGAACTACAGACTGCTCCCATACTGCTAACAGTCCACTCAGTGTTTCCTCCTAATCCCTTGTAGATGTGTGGTTGAAGGTGATGGATGAGACTACAATGAAGACTGCTTCTCAACATGATAAATCAGCCTTTGTTAAGGTCTTCCATACCAGGGTTAATTCAATCAAGGGTACCACAACACTATGGAGTAGGCAGCAATGCCTCTGCTCAAAACTTATGAGCAAAAGCTCATTTTTTTATTGGATTCAGGGATTTGGGGTTGATTGGTTGCTGGAGGGATTAGGACTCCCTGTAGATTCATGTCACTGCTCTAAATTTCTGTAATATAGATTTTGTTTGTTCTTTAAAGACACCTCAGGGAATCACACAGAGGAAAAAGCTCTTTCCTGACAAAACTATCTCAGAGAAACCTGAATCCAATTAAGGTCAATGGGAGTTCTGCCACTGAATTTGCTGAGACCAACATTACACCTCGAGAACTGTAGATATCTTACAACCCTGTTGGATCTGTTCTTGTTGCATCTGATCATAAATTTCTTAGTGAAAACATAGGAGCTAAAGCACTCATCCATATTGGATCCTCTCCAGTACCAATTCCCTTTTAGCTTCCAAGCAAGGCATGAAATATAAAAATGAGCACTCTACTCACCTTCTGGACAGCCTCTCAGCCATCTGTCTGAAAAGCCACTGTGTAAAAGCTTGAAAACTGACATTTTTTTTTTTTCACAACTAGCTTGATTACATCCTGAAAAGCAAGTTTCACTTGTTGAGTGAAACAACAGTATTGAGACTTTCCACAGTTACTTCTCTTGTTTTGAGGCAAGACTTTTGTTACATTGAGGCTGAACAGAATATTCAACACTAAAATCTCATCTCTGAGGGCCCTAGAAGAGGGTGCGATGTGCATATGTTAGGTACCTACGTCTCTTCATTGACTGCAAAATTTGCTGTGTTCAAAGAGAAAGTTAAAATTTACATCCATGCAGGCAACCCAAGCAAGAAACAAATCTTGATCTCATAACAGTGATACTAAATACAGACTGTGATTGGTAACCATAAACTGTTCAAAATGCTCAGGACTGAGAACCACTCAGAAGCCTGAACAGTTCTTGAAGCTATTCAAATCCCTTTTATCTGCTAAATTGGGTTGGGCAGTCTTGTGAGAACTGTTCTTTATGAGTTTTTTTAGTTGTTTCTGCTTCTGGATAAGCTGTAAATAGCCTGAGAAAAGGCTTTCTCATAGTATTTTGGCTATTCGCATTCTAGTCCCAAGAGACCTGGGGCAGTGTGAAAACAAAAATGGAAAATAATTTTTAAGATTGCCTAAAAGCTTGAAGTTGAGAGAGAGGTGCATGATAACAGAGTTGAGGAGAGAGGAATAAGGTAGATGATGAAGCCAGTTTTTTGATCTGAGATGACTCTCCTAATATAAGATGTTAGGATGACACTTGACAAGACCATAAAAATGCAAGAACAGCTATACTCAGACCAAAGATTTGTCTAGCCTGGTATCTAACCAGCAGCAGATGCCAAGTTAAACGTGGAAGAACAGAACAGGCACATACTTATACCTCCCTAGGGCTGCTCCCAGTAGCTTGTGTCTTATGGCTTTCTTGAGATGGTGAAGGCATCCCAGTGCTGAGCACTGCTTATTCAAGAGACAGGCTCCACAGCCCCTTTCCATGAGGTGCAGGGAGATTGCAGATCCTACACTTCTTCTTTCTAGCTGTGAATTCATCCCCCACCTACCAGAAGCTTTCCTCATAAGGCGAAAACAACCATTGCTCTGAGCTGATCTTTCCCTGTACAGTCGACAGTTTACAGGGTGTGAGCATCTCACCAGCAAAGAATGTTGCAAGATTTGTCTTATTTATACCAACCTAGAAAACAATTGAAAACCACTGTGAGAAATGAGGGAAAGGTAGAGGGAAAGAAGGGAGAAGAACCTTCCTCCTGTTGACTGCTACTGTCAACAACAGCTAATTTCTCCCTGTGTTCAGGTCCTGGCTTCTGGGCAAAAACAGGAGGAGAGCTCTGTCTCCCAGGAGACAAGCATCAGCACAGAGAGTGGCACTATGGTAATCAGGAGGCAAAATTACCTGTCAGAAGTACTCAGTCAGGCACATGTGTGTGTTTCCTGTGAGCACACTGGCCCCAGAGCATCCATCAGCACAGCTCAGCCCAGCCCCACGGCCACCGCTCGCTGCTCCTGGGGAGTGGAAGTGTCAGCTTGAAGAGAGCAGCGTATCCGTGCCTAGGGCTGAGGGCCACACGGCAAGGGGAAAATGGCATGGAGCACTGGTTAACAGCAAATCCTGGTGTCATCAGAAGCAATAACAGTCTCTTAAATCAGGATTAAGCTTCATAGGCCAGAGAAGAAGGAGACTAGTTGATCTTATTTCAAAGTTTTTATTCCTGAAATGTGTTTATTACCATGTAATGTACCTGCATATTTTAACAGATTATATTACTACTAAAACAGAAATCACAAAAAATCCTGTATGTAAAAAGGAGGCAACGTTTAACTCACTTGTGCTACAAATGTACTTTCTATTCTGATAACCTTAAGTGGTGCCCTTGGAGAATGGGCTGGGGAAGGACTCCCTTAGTTTCTGTAAGTGTTAAAGGGAATGAAAAAGAATATGTAGCTATAAGAGTTACAACTTCTATCCTTGCATAGCTGACTCAAGAAGGTAAGGCCAGTAGAATTAAGAAACTAAACCCCATGGCATTTATAAAACCCTGCTCAGCAACACAACGGGGTGCAGGAATATTCTCCTTACAGACAAATTGTCCTTCCTTTAATGGCTAGGCAGCTGGCCAGAAGGGATTACTAGCCTCATTAATATCTCATGTTTAGTTCTGGCTTATAAATAAAGCCACAATTATGCATGTACATGGACTATGCAACTAAGTGTTCTTAACGCTGCTTCCCTCTTGTCCTCTCCTCCAGTTTCTCCATTTATTTTATTTGTTTATTGTGTCTGAATTTAGACTGTTAGTTTCACAAATCAGAAATATTTGTTTACACAGTTAGCATAATAAGATGATCTTGTTCTGATAGAAGCTGTTGTGATACAAATATACAAATGCTGCTAATTTGTTAACATTGTTAATCTGTTTGACAAAATCCTTTTGCAGTTATTTTACTAACAAAGGAATAAATGCTCTGGTGAGCAGAATCTGGATTAGAGCACTTGAGACTCAGGACAGAAGCTACAGCATAATCTCACCTTTTCCTCCTACCTTCCTCAGATGATTTGTGCTGCAATCTCAGCTGTCCTGGTGACTCTCAGTTCCTTGTGATCTTGGATTAAAAGCAATTGCTCATTCCTGAAACCAGCTCTCTTTATGATCACTTCCCCTGTTCTTGTATGTTTAAGAAGACACCAATGATATGATACAATGATTAACATTCTATAGTTAGTGATAGACTATCAACAGGGGAGGGAGATTCTTGGAAAGTAGGAGCAGTGGATGCATATCTCTTAACGAAAAAGGGGAATTTGATATATGTTCTCTATTCCATGGGTAAAAGCCCAGCTGCTGTATCAAAAGATCCAATCTCTTCCAACATTTTTTGAATCTAACTGATGACTTCTCTTTCACTGTTTTGATCAGATTAGTTCTAAAATAAATAGAAAATAATTTGTTAAAAACTTTTAATAGTATGCATTAAGAGTATAATGAGTAATAATTTTCATTAATAACTTTTCTCTGCAATTGCAATCTGCAATTACAACTGGTTTGGGGTTATTCAAAAGCATGTTTTCTAGTTAACAAAAGGCTCATGGAAAAAAATCACCCAGTGCTAACACTAGCTACAGAAAAACATAATTCTCCCTTAGATAAGATGCTTTCAGACTGTTGTTGGACTCTTCATGATTTCATGTTGCAGATGAAACATGATGATGACTATGCTGCAGAAAAGTAGTCAAACATCTTGTAGCTGTGAATTACACAGGACAGCAAAGCTCAGCTGCATCAACTTCTTTTATAGTATCACAGCACAATCCTTAGATTTTGCAGAACTTTCTTGATATGTTCCACATTAATATTTCAGAGCATCTGAAATTTTTTTTTACTCTATATGAAACACACTCAAGACATAGTACACAACAAACCAGCAACTAATAACCTCTAGCAGTCAGCAATCCAGCATATCAATCCAATCCTTTCCTTTCCCTTTCCTTTCCTTTCCTTTCCTTTCCTTTCCTTTCCTTTCCTTTCCTTTCCTTTCCTTTCCTTTCCTTTCCTTTCCTTTCCTTTCCTTTCCTTTCCCTTCCCTAGAAGGATTACTATATCCTGAAGTTATGAAAATGAGTCTTGCAAAGAAACATTCCCATATCATTTCAGGACACCTATTTAATTCCCTTTTGCCAGCTTGTCTTCTTCTACACCCCTTCTTTTGATTTCAGACAGGCTCTGTGAGCAAAATTTTAGGGCCAGCCAACAGATCTCTTCATATAAACCTTCACCTAATGAAGAAACCAAACATATAGTCTGTGTCCATACAAATAGCCTGGCCCATTCTTGAACTCCAGAAAGTGCTTTAAAATGATTTGTAGTCTTTCATAAAAGGGATCAGTTCACTCAAAACTTGAGTTCACCACTTCAGCTCTGCTTTTTGGTATTACTGGGCCAATGATGAAGACTGAAGTCTTGGCTTGCCACATGGACATAAAAAGCAGCCAGGAGGCTGGCTTTCATGGGAAGAATTCACTTTGCACTGACACTGTGTACTCCTGTGTAATCCTGTTCCTTGGCATTTTCCTCCACTTCAATCTCTTCACTCTCACTCCAGAGCTCAGGACTGGGACAAGTAGTGAAAGCGCTTGAAGTCCTGCTGGTTGGCACCTGGAGCTGGAGAAAGTGATGCTCCGTTGTGCTTACAAATAGAGCATCATTTCCTATTTGTTGCGTCTGTGTTCGGACACTGCAGACACATTTTTTCTTCTTCTGTATATATTCACAAATATTCCACCAGCTGAGATGAGAACTGTTCTGTCCTGGCTAGTGTAATAATGGTTCATCTGCTGGATATACCCACCACACACACAAAAACCCATGAAAGGTTGCCTGACTGCTGTCACCAAGAAACTATGTGAGGTGCTGATATGATTTCCTGGCTTTAATCAGGCATGAAGGCTTCCTGCAGGAGGCGGCTTCTAGTCGCTGGATGATGACATACATAGGTGATGTCGGTAGGCCTGGCCTGAAGGCCCAGGATGTTGGAGAAGTTCTCCCCATGCTGTCTTTTAGAAGAATGGAGACCATGAAGGAAAAGACTCATCCCCTTCTTGCTAGTAGTCTGTAGGGGCAAACAGGCCCTTGGAGGTACAGTGGAAATAAACAGCATCGCAGAGGCTGAAGTTCACTCTGACTTCCCTCAAGTTCAGTCTGGCTTCCCTCTCTGTGCTACAAAAATCTGGCTGATCATGTCAAAAGCAGGAGGCTGTATCTGCTATGCTAGGCTGCAGGACAGGTTGTGTGCAGTGTGGACAAGAGGTGGGGTAAGTGCTGGAGAGCCCTTGCAGGATGGTAGAAAGGTATTGGATTAGATGCCTCTCTGGAACCATCTGTCTGGTATTCGATGTTGATTTCATTCGGACTGTCTGAAGCACTCTTACCAAACTGTCTTAAAATGGCAGTTTGTAGGTTGCTAGAAAGTACTGTAGAAAGTCCTAAGCAATTAGGCTCCAGGAATTTCATCCTGGAACGCAAAATTAGGCAGTCAGCTTTTGACCTTCATCTCTAGGTCCCTACAACGGGCTAATAATGATGTAGCACCTCGGCTGGGTGCTGTGAAAATTAATCCACTGCACTTGTGAAGTATCCAAATACTCTGAAACTGAGCTCATCAGAACAGCTGTTGAGAAAATTGACAAATCTCAGTTCTGAGGAGGGTTTGCATAGTATGAATTAAGTAAGATCTCTAAGGTCACATACTGAATAAAAATAAAAAAGAATATTATGTATCCATGCACTGAATGAGGCATAGATACTGGGGGAAAAATATGATCATGTAATGAAGGTCTGAATGGTAATGAACAAGACAGAACAACAGAAAGTTATAGGCAATCTTAAGTCTTCTGTTCTGAAACTTTTGAATGCTTGGATTTGCAGTTTAGGTGTACCATTTCTTTGACTCTCCTCTCCTCTCCTCTCCTCTCCTCTCCTCTCTCTCTTTTTCTTTCTATCATGGTTTAACCCGAGCCAACAGCTCAGCCCCATGCAGCTGCTTGCTCCTCCCCGCCTTGGTGGGATGGGGTAGAGAATGGTAAGAGTAAAAGGGAGAAACTCATGGGTTGAGATAAAGACAGTTTAATAAGCAAAGCAAAAGCCACACCCACAAGGAAAGCAAGCCAAGGAATTCATTCACCACTTCCCATCAGCAGCAGGTGTTCAGCCATCTCCAGGACAGCAGGACTCCATCACACATAAGAGTGACTTGGGAAGACAAACACTGTAACTCCAAACATCCCCCCTTTCCTTCTTTCTCCGTCTTTCTATGCTGAGCATGACATCATACGGTCTGGGATATCCCTTTGGTCAGTTGGGGTCAGCTGTCCCAGCTGTGTCCCCTTCCAACCTCTTCTGCACCCCCAGCCTACTTGCCCGTGAGACAGCTGTGTAAGCACTGCTCAGCAATAGCTAAAAGATCCATGTGTTATCAACGCCGTTTTGGTCACAAATCCAAAACACAGCACCACATGAGTTGCTATGAAGAAAATTAACTCTATACCAGCCAAACCTAGTGCACTTCATTTCTTTCTTTTCCTCTCTTTCTCTTTCTTATTTCTACCCTCCCTTTCTCCTGCCTCTTTTTCTCTCTCTTTCTAGAATAGCAGTTTTGAATGTAGTACCTTTTATGCCACCGTGAAAGTGACTTCTACACATACAACTAACAACTTTTTAGAATGCAAATACTTCCAAGCATCTCAAATTGACTGGATTTTTCCCAGCTTTTTAGAGCTTGATAACATCTGGAAAAAAATCAGAATACTCAGATGTTTTTTCTCTAACAAGCACTGAGCATGTGGCTCATCTTTACTGTGCACTGAGATCCAGCAAAACTTGGATTCAGGACTTAGTGAACAACAGACCAAAGTGACAGTTCAAGTTTGTTGGTTCATGTTTTTAAAAGGAATAAAATTCCTAAAACAATGAGAGAGATTTTGGGTTGCTGATCCATACAGCTACATTAAGTGGCTTAAAAATTATTTCACAACCACAATTGCAGCAAGTTGTGTAATACTAATGGGCAGGATGATGAAAGAATTAGATAATATTGTAATACTGAAGTATAGGGTGGTATGGAAAATGAGTTTGTAGCTTGTTTCTGACTCTTTATAATAAGCTTGTTTGTGCAGCATGACATGCATGGCTAGCTCTGCATTGCCTGGCCGGACAGGCAGGCAGAGCAGGAGCCCCTGTGCCTGCTCCTGGGGTCCGCTGGCAGCACAGCCACGGGCTGGCTCTGGGCTCACTGCCAGGCAGCCACACGGCAGGAGACAAAGCACCCTTCCTGCACAGCCATCTCAGGGGCTACTACTTCTGAGCAGCGAAACCACGGCCCCAGCCTCTACTGTCAGCATTAACAGAGAATGTCGACTTGCTGTGTGATCTTGGAGAAGTCGTTTCATTGCTTTTTGTCCAAAGTTCTTGAGAGCAGGTGTCTGAACAGTGCCCAACAGCATCGAGTCCAGGGCTAACTACCACAGGAGGTGTCTAAGTGATACTTTCTGCACCTTTTGGTGTTTGCCAAATCTCTTTGCAAATCTTTCGCAGCATTTTCACTAATAATGCTTCATAAATATTTAAGTCTTCCAGGTCACAGCAAATAAAAGCACCTTAAACTGAAAGAGCTGGTGAGAGCTCAGCAGTTCTGAAAATCTGGTTGTTTTTATTTAAATAATTACATGGAAAACTAGCTCTTCTTGCCCTGTCCTCTTCCCATGTATTCTTGTGAGCACTTTAAGAATATCAATAGCAGCACAATGATAACTAAACATCAGGCTCATATGATTTAAAACAAGAATGGATTGTTGACATAGACAGTCTGACTTCCTATACAGGTGACTAAAATTCTCTGTGCAATTCCTTCACCTGTTCATCTACACTACTTATTTAAGAAAACCCTGATCAGATAAAAATCTCTTTTTATTTAAAGATATCTATCTACTTTTAAAATAAACTACTTAATAGATGTTACCTGCACTGGTCAGAAAGTACTTTTTCCATTGACAAAGGAATTTGAGGGTGGGGGTAGGATTTCATTTGGAAAAGCCAACACAGAATTACTGGGTAAATTCAAGTACATTTTGCTTTTGTTCTTTTTCATAAGCCAGGTTGCCTGGTTGAATTACAACTTCCAAGATGTACTGTGATCTTTGTTCCTCTCAAAAGAAGCACACTATATCATTGGAGAAAAAAAATCTGAAATATCAATTGCAATGTACTCACAGTTTCTGGGTGACAATGTAATTATATCAAAGCTAAAATATTTTTCATGTGAATATTTATATTCAAAATTTTGTGAAAAACAGAAACATGGTAAAAAATATAAAACCGGGATATAATAGATTATATTTCACTAATACTATTTTTTCTCAGTTAAAACCACCAAACAAATGCTTTGTTCCAGGCCACAAAAGACAATGCTATGACCAACAGCCAGAAGGCTTCCAGTTCTACTTGAATATCAGAGCAAGCTGTGATGTTCCAGGGAGTTCCTCTGCTTCTGAAGAAGATAAAGAGAAAAGCTTGATATTCATGCAGTTTGGGAGACAGATGTTCAATTTCTTCATTCAGCACAGACCGCCTATATAACTCTGAACACATCATTTGGGTCTCAGTTGCAGGAAAGGTTCAGATGCCTAACCTAAGTTCCTGGCCTCCAAAATAGGAGCCAATAACACAAATATAAGTTCTAAACCTCTCCAATGCACAAAGAAAACACAAACAGGATCATAACTGGCAAAGCATGAAGCAGTGGGCTGCCTGGAATAGTCAACAGGCTATAGTGAGCATATTTTGAGCTCTACCTCATGTAAGGTTGCTCAGGGCTGCAGAAAGGTGCCTCTCTTATGACAGAAATAGTCTGGCTAGTTCTATCACCTGGTGTGCCAAAATTCTTTAAAAGTCATTTGGGCAATACAGATGATTTTTACAGCTGTTATGCTCACTGCTATTGTTATCTTTGAGATCCAGATTTAGTTCCTTCCTCTGCTATATCTCTTGTATCTCTGGAAGTGCCCTAATTAGCAACTGTCAGCTATTGTATGGCCTGGGAATTCTTTGTCCCCTTAGTGAAGCTATATTGCTTTGCATAAAGCAGGGGTTCAAGGGGTAAGAGACAAAGTCCCTAAATGTGAGCGTGCTGTGGCAGGCTACCAGCGCAAGGTGGGGAAGGAATCCTGTGCCTCAGCCACTGCCCCAAGTGCTGCTCATGCATCAGAGCTGAGAGCTGTTTGGGTAAAACACATGAGCAGTGTTCAGGGAAAACACATAAGTAGTATTTTGATACTCAGGCCTGTCTTTCAAAAATGCTAAGCTGCTGAATAAAAGGGGGAATTTGCACCTGTGCTTTAAAAGAAAGAGTAGCCAAAATGGATTCATTTACTGGGTTGTTTTTTTTCAGGTTCCCAAACAAAGGGGCAACAGATGAAAATATGTCTAATTCATGAATCTGGAATGATCTCTGAGACAATCTCACCACAAGCTATGTTAAGATCTGTTAAGACCTGTGATGGAACTAGACATTTGTAGAAGCAAAACATCGTGCAGCAGGGAAGCTCATAACCAAGAATGCAGCACATGTGAGGTTGTGACCCATCCAACAGTAAGCAATGGCTGAATCACAGTTCAGGGGACCACAGTTTTGTACTGCCCTCTATTTTCCGCACAACAGGTTTTTTTTGTTTATTATTTCAATTTCCTTGTTTAATCTTTCCGTGTTTCAGCCTCATCCATTAAACCAAAAGGATGGGCCTACCTCAACTATCAGCTGAGCTCTGAAGGCAAAGGTTATACAGATTTAGAGTCATTATCGTTGTCATTAGGATCACGTAACTAAGGTAGATGCTTAAAATAAAGGTAAAGCTGAGGACATCAATCCTCTATTGTATAAACCCTATATAGTATAAATCAATCCTTTCACTTAAAAAAGGCAGTATCTAGAAAAATATTTTTGCTTAATTCCATTTTTGTTTACGGTGGACTTTTATATGTATACTGAGGACAGAGTTTTTTGTATTCAGGTACAAGCCTCCCACAGTCATACCAACTTAGTTATTATGGAAAGATAGACACTAATTTGCCAGAATTTTTTTTAAAATAGCTGAATCAAAAAGGGAGGAATTCCATCAGTCTATCCATCCCCACATAGGAGAAGAATGCAGTAGTAGTTCAGGCCTGGCTACAAAGAAGAGAATTCATGGAAGGCAGAAATGTTAGAAATGTTCTAACCATGGGAAAAATGTCAGTGGGAACTTTACCTTATTAGGCACTGATGAATGCACTCCTCCCTCAAGATTTTTCTTCCATGTGAGTTCCCTGCACTGATGTTCTCACTTAAAGCTAGAAACAAATACTTAAAATCCTCTTCTCTTCCATTGGTCCTCCAATAATTTTCTTGTGTGTGGTCGATCCTATTTAGATTTTAAAATTCTAGGAGCCTATACTATTCCCTAGAATAAAGGTTTTGCTGCCAGTGTCAGTAGCAAGATTTTAAGCAATTAAATCCATTACGTTAGATGCTTATGAAAAAACTCAGCTCTTCCTGTAAGCTTTGCTTTGCTAGATAACACAAGCTACAACATAATTTCCTCTCTCTGTAGTACACCGGGTTTAATGAGGCTGCAACTAAAAAAAAGCTATATCCCTTTTATTCTCATACTTTAAAGTCTGTCTGGAAAGATTAATAGAATAGTGACACATCCTAGATCAGAAGTGACATCCTGAGAAAGGTGGTGAAACTAGAGCTATTCAGTATTGAAAGGCTTTTCTCTCACCCCCCAAAAAAATGTTCTGGGTTTTCATGGCTTTTTATTATTTGTTACTTATCTTTAGGAACTGAACTAATTATTTTTAAAAATATCTGGCATTCCTCACATTTGAAAAAGGTATGAACAGATTATAACAAATATCTTTATTTTCTCAAAATAATGGCTCAAAAAAACAAGATAAGAAGTGATATTTATGGGGTTTTTTTTAAGTTACAGAGGGGGAAAAAAAAAGACAAACAAAACCTCCAAACAATCCTCTATCCAAATCCCCTTTTTTTTACAAATGATAGACAGCATATACATATCAGCAGTGTGATCACAAAGGACTCGCAGTCTTAGGAAATCAGATACCATTTTTTCCAGTCCATCTTTAAGAAAGGGCTTCAAATTTGTAGCCAAGTATCTTCAGTAAACCTCTTCATCTTACATCTTAGTGTGTGAGCTCATGAGAGACGAGGAATTTCCTTACTTAAAGGATTGAGACCTCAGCTGACATATGCTTTACAGGCTATAACTGACAGATGTTTCTCTCCATGTTCAGCAAATGAAAAATATTATAAAGAAATATGTGTACAAATATGAGTCTAAAGTGAAAATTTCAGAGTAACACTCTATAAACTGGAACCATGAAAACAGAAAACAATTTTTATTACTATTTTGAGGTCAGCTGATGTGAAACTGAAATACCCTAATGAAAAAACTATGTAGCCACAGTATTTCAGCAAGTTTATACCACCTTTTTCATCTAGTTATTTAACTACAGCTTGTTTTCATATCTTTATGCATTTTGGGGCAGGAAGGGGTGGAAGGTATTTTACTAGTTGAGATGGAGTATCTTCCATGCCAAGTCCATTCACATGTGTGCCCATGCATATACATTGAAGTAAAGAAATAAAAGGCAGTACATGAGAGACACTACAATCTCATTTTGGAAACTGCTAAAAGAAAAGTTTACTTTTTGTTTAATTAGCAATTGGAATATACACAAAAGAGAAGAATTGCCTATTTCCTGCCCTACTGGTTTGTTTGGAAATGCAGTATCTATATTTGTTCAGGCTTCTCTCAGTATTTTGAGTAGATGTCACAATTTAATCTCGACATTTAAAAAAGAGCACCTCTTCATTTTCTGCAGCCTAGGAGACTAAATGCTGCCTTCAGGCTCAGGAGAGTGGAATGCAGCCCCTGGCCCATGGACTGACCTCAGGAAAAGTCATGTCATCTCCCTGAGAAACTTCAGCTTTGCTGCTTGTTTGGGCTGCCCGGGGTCTTGTGGATGTCATGCAGGGACATACAACTTCAACATGAGAAACCATGAGTGTCTCCTTGCAGGACACTTCTTGTGATAGATGAGCTTGAGCCCCATTAGGTGAAGAAAACCTCTTCTCCCCTGCACACTGATTAGACAGTCTTAATTGCAATGCTCTGGAGCAAAACGATAATTTTTCCTCTCGGTGGACTCTACCCAAAGAAGGTTCAATTGACAAAGTGCCTGCCTGAGACCTTGAGCTCCAGTGCACACACTGGAGAAACAGAGAAGCATTGGGTCACAGATCTCTCCTCAGTGTTTTCTAGAGGTTGGTTTTGGCTGTGCCCACTCATAGTGTTCTGGGATGGGACGATTCCCCACGTTCACTTCATAGGCACTAGGGAAAGACTGTCATTACTTCATAGTACTACTGATTAATGGATAAAGACAGGAAAAAGCAATGCACAAGTGCCTGAGAAACCACCAGAGAGATGTTTGTAACTGGAGACAAAGAGAACTGATGCAGCACAGTTTGACTCAGGATGAGCTCTGAAAGTGGTACGAAAGCTTGTATTTGATGTAATAGAAAATGAAGTTGCATTGGAGGTATTTAGAAACAAGAATGACTTGACCAAAATTTGTAGTATGTGAGAAGTCTATATGTAGGTATACAGTCTGGAGAGAGGTCAAGAAGAAAACCAAACATCAAAAGAGGAGGATCAGAAATCAAAGTAAAAAATGAATCCACCTGGGACTGCTATCTTCTGTGCTGCTGGCACTCCCTACAGAGTGCTCCATGTATGCAGCACCAAATTGAAGGCACTTCTTAAACTTTCTTATGAGACATATTTAACATAGAAGCACAAAGGAGAATGAGAACTTTGTCACTTTATAGTCAGACATTTTTTGACAAATAAATGTTTTAAAGGCGTGCCTTTTTTACATTAATTAAATAGTTGGAACACTATAGAGCAAATTGTTAAAATGAAAATTCTGCAATTCTTTCATAACCTTATTTGAAGGAGGCAAGTGGTAGAAAGGCATGAAAGCCACCCAGTGGCTAATGTTTGGTCCAATATTCAAGCTTCGGTACCAAAGCCTTCAAATAGAGTATCTGGACTATTTCACTTCGCCTGAAATGAGGAACTGAAAACAAAGACCTGTGCTAGAATTCAGGAATGTATTTAATGATTTTTTTTTAATCTGATACTCAATTGTATGTTTTAAAATATGGAGGATGAATTCTTCATCTTCTCTTCGTGGATGGAACTGTTTTATAGTTGTTTGTCTGATTTGTTTATAATTCAGTAGGAAGGATTTGGAAATTAGATTTATCTTTCACAGAAAGTTATTATAGAGGAATGAAGCAGTTTGGAACAGAAATAATAAACAAGGATATGTATTCATCTTAGTAATACTGACCTTGCAGGAAATTAATTTATATTTCTCTTTCTGGGTAATTCCAGAGAAAGCTTTACTAAATAATACATAGCTTGTTACTGAAATACATTTTATAAGTATAAATATTTGGAGTTAACTAAACAGTTTGAGCATTTGTATTGGGACCAAATCCAGCCCTGTGGTGTTAAGGCTGCTTAGTCTTCACCCAGTAGCATGATTTTAGAGTGGGATCCTAAAATCATAGCCAAAGTCTAGAAACACATCAATACGTGCTTTTGAAAATCACAGTATTCCAGGAAAACGAACAGGAGCTGGCAACTCTTCTCATTGGGGCAGTCTGCAAGTACCAGGATTGAACAAAGAATTTTCTGAAAAAAATTCTCCTTTTCTCCACTAGCAGCTGTTGGGGCTTACAGGACTGTTTCCTTTTAAAACTTTCCTTTTAGCCAGTACTTTTTAAACTTAGCCTCTGCCAAATTTTTCTTGATTTTGAAAAAGAAAATTAACTGTGAGAGAGACCTGGATAGTCTTTAGAAATAATACAGTCAGAGCCAGCCATACTGTCACCATATCCATACATGCCTAAGGAGATTCAAGGAAGTAAATGGTCATTTCCATGTGCACAGTTTTTTTCCACGACATTCCGTAACTCCAGAACCTATGATTCTATGATTCCACTTTGCTGCAGTATCCATACCAGCTGAAACTCGTGAAGAACTCAAGTCTGTGAAGAAGTATTTCATGTTCCCATAATAATATGGAAGCAATTGGTTCCTTCTATCAAGTTACTTACCAATCACTGTAGAAAACAACATGCTCCCAAATAACTAAATGGTGTTGCTTAAATCTGTTACTTTCCAAGGATGATGTTTCCAGACTATCCCAAATCACTGATGGCATTCATATGAGGATAGCTTCCCTTCAGGAGACAATATTTGTGGATTTGTGTATATACACACTGGTCCTGAGTCAGAGGCTTTTCAGTCCTAACAGCATCTGCAAAAGACATTCCTCCTTTGTGTGTCCTATACTCAAGCTGGGAGGAAACCTGTTTCTGCTGAGTGTGTTTTTGCCTGTAGCATTACACCTCAGAGTATCATTCTTTTCTTCCTTATGTCCTTTTGCAAAACACTGTATTGGTTTTCCTTTAGAGAAGTATATTGTCTCTTTTCTTTGCACTCTGCCTTCTTTTTGTTCCATCACTTGTAACGTTGAGCCTGTGTAAGAGGCTGTGTTAAATGGACACTTCTTGCATTTGTTTGGCTTAGAAGAACATGATATATCACAGAAATATCACATTTATGCTTCCAAAAGCTAATAAGGAGCATCTTGGAAGATCTTTCAGTTCCACCTCTGACACAGGCAACCCATGCTGCAGACAGTAACTGATTGCTAATGTAAATTTTATTTTGGGAGTAGTGAAATACTGTGGCTCATTCCTGATAACGTTGCAAGCCTTTGGAGCTCCTGTTGTGAATATTATTTTAAACTTCAAGGATCAGGGGACTTCTAGACTATATGAAGTATGTTGTACCTGATTAATTTATGGAATAAATGGTGTAAGAATCAATTTATTTGCCAAATAAAATATCAATCTAAATGGATCTTTCTGAATGGATCTTTCTGTGCTTTCTAGTTTGGGAACACCGTGTACCACGGACTTGGCTAATACATATTGCTCATTGCTGTTTCTGCTCTTTCATAAAATCTTTTGAGGTTGATATTATTTCAGTTTTCTATTTCTTTACAGTTAAGTGGACACCCAAAAGAGTTAAGCAAACTTAAAATAGCAAATATATTCTCATAAAAACCCATTAATAACCTTGCCTGTCAACTAGAAATAAATGTGCACTTACACAGTGTATGAAAATCCAAAAAGCAAATTAAAACTGAACTAATGTGGAAAAAAATTAACTAAAAGGCAGAGTTTTGATACGGTCTGCCCTTTTCCTGTTCTTTGTTTCTTTATCTTTCAGCTTCTTCTTACACATTCTGGGTAGAGCTGTAGAGGAGTTAAATAAACAGGGATTATTTGCCTCATTTGTTCATTTCCCAGGGAATAGCTTCTAATCCTAGATCCTGAGCAGCTGCAGGTTACTGAGGATGATTCTGCAGAAGGAATTTTCCCTCTTCCTGTTAACTACCTGCAGAAGAACCAGCAAAGATACATTTGCTTATTGAAACTGCTGGAACATAAAATCTAACACCATCAGGACTTCCATACTAATTCAATACCCTGTCTCTGACAGCAGCAAACAGCAAATATGTAGAGAAGAGTGTAAAAACAGGAAAAGACAGTTGGTCTTTCCTAAGTATTTTCCCAGAATCCAGTGATTTGCATTTAAAGCATTTCCTAAGCCAGCAGTATTTAAGCCTCTGTGGGTTCTTCTTCCATTAATGTGTTCAATGCCTAAACTTGAACTTCTAGGACACACACCCCACCCCCCCCACCCCCCTGGAAAGGTCTATATGCACTGTCTGTGTGTTGTGAGAAAAATGTAGCTTGGTAGTTTAATTTCATGTCTTAACTAGTCTTTGTATTGAGAGAGAGCACCAGCAATCTTTCATTATTGATCTTCATGCCATGCACACACATCCCCTGGAACACCATTTCAAAATTTGTAGCGTATTAACTCACTGACAATCTTCTGCACCAAAGATTTGAATGAGAAATTGCACATTATACTTAGCTGCTCAGTTCTCTCACTTGGGAATTCCTTTAGGATCCTTTGGGAATATTGTCAGACCTGGCAGTTACTGTTCCTTTTTGTCTGTTCTGTAACTTCTACCAAAATCTTGATTAGAGACAGATTTTCCTGAAATACTGATGATAAGCAAGGCTCTGCCAAGGTGAGCTCTATAGACTCCTTCATTGTGATCACAGCTGTGAAGAATCTATTTTGTTTTTTTTCTATGGCTTATCATTTTTACACTGTTGACATATCTTGATCCTCTATTGGCTGTACCGACGCTCCAGCAGACTTGCTGCTTCTGATGTGTTTGAGAAAGACTTTACTACTAGTACTGATGCCATCTGGAATCTCATCTCCTGTCCTATTCCACTTTTTCACATGTAATATGTGGAGTTTTATGATTTTTCTGGTTTTCATCATTTGGGCACATTTTCAGTTTTTGAAAAGTTCTTTCTTCTAATAACCTCCTCTACCCTTCTGTTCAGCCATGCTACATTTCTTTTTTCCTTCTAAAATGGGATACACTTGCCCTGAATTCCTATATGGTATCTTTGAATAGTCTCTGCTGCTTGACAGAGCTTTACCTTTTTGACTTTCCCTTTTATTGAGCTTCCTCCTCTGTATGTAACTCTTTTTTTTTTTTTTTTAAATAAGAGGAGCGGCACTCTTGTTTATGTATCTCCTACCAAAACTGAAAATGACAACAATATCTAGGCTTTATCCAGAGACATCACTTATCCTTTAACCCAAGAGGGTCAGGGGCATCATACTCCAATAGAAAGTGACAGACTGTTGAGTATCATCCTACAGACCTTTCAATACTTTATCGTTCCATGGACATTTATTGCATTTTATCATTCCATGAGCAACCATCTATTTCTTTAATTTTGTGCCACCTCTGTGAATTTGATTCTTCCCTTATGCATCCTTTCTGCAGCGTCATGTCTGCATCTTCCTTCCCATCAGCATTAACATAATCAATGTACTCAGCCCTTGGCAGATTGGCAGCAAGAAAACAGAAAAATCATACCATTCATTTTCAGAATCACATAATTCTTTTCAGAAACAACAAAAAAGCTCTTGGGTTTAAATTCAGTTAGGTAAGTGACCTCTGTGAGCAAATGTATTTATTTATCAAAACGAAGTAGTACTGAAGATGCTGTGGCTACTGCAGTCAAAATCATAGCTGCTGGGTATTTTGAAATCCAGATAATTGATCAAACATTGCACTCCTCAGGTAAACTAGCATCATGCCTTGACAAGTGGGAGCTGGCACATGACCTTAAGAAGCTGCTGAGGAAAAAAAGAGTGAAATTAATACCATATGCTATCTAGTGCTCAGCCAGCACAAGGCAATGAAGAAAGGCCAGACAACAAAACAATAAACAATGAGAACACGAGTAGATGACACTTTGAATCTGAGCCCTGTAATTTATCATACTGCTACAATCAAAATGCAAATCAGCAGCATGGGGTGATGACTAGCAGTTAAGAGACAGAACTGCAGCAAAGACTTTACAGGATATGTGAGCTGGGGGCTGTTCCAGTAACAGAGAAGTAAATGAGTAACATCAACGTGTGAGTTTAGTATTGCATGAAAGCTGATGTTAGCATTTGATCTTACAGTCTTTCATGTCTTCCTGTGCCACTACGGACTGAGATACTTCTAGTGAGTAGATGCAGTTAGTTTGAGCATAATATAATTTGGAGCTCATTTACCTTAGAGCAGTCCACGCAATCAAAGCTCTGTGATGAAAGCTGTTTTTCAAAGAAAAACCATCAACATTAAAGGTTTGCTTCCAATTGGCATATGCAAATGCATTAAGAAAAAGGGGGAGAAAGTGGAATGACTAGGAAGGGAAAGTGTGTACTGTGTGTGCTTTTGTGCTCTATTTGGACAGAACTTCAATGTTTCAATCCAGCCTAAAAAAAAAAGTAAACCTTAAAATCTCTGCAGACAATTGCTCATTAATCATCTTCTAGGACATTCCGAGCCTGTTCCTTTGTTTTGGGTTCTTGTCTTGTTTTAACTGCTTTGTGCCCTGTGTCATCACTAACAACTGTGGAAGGAATATGTAAAATACCATCAAATTTGGAAAAATAGGACATTACATCCACCCCAGTCATTTTGCTCCAATGTAAATCACTACATAAGGTGCAAGACAATAAAGACTGTGCACCACTATATTTCCATAGCCTGACCTTAATATTAAATCCTATGACTGGTGAGTCAATTTCTGCCTGGTATTTTGACATTTGCCTCTCACTAATCATTCTGCACAATTTCATTAAAAACAGTATATATTAAAGAAGGGAAATTATATCTCTTAGGATTAATTTCCAAGTTTCTAACCCAAAATAGCATTGTGACTGGGGAAAAGTTGAGCTGGCATTTCAGTTTGGGAGACTTGGTTAGTTGATTGCTAGTGTATCTAGTCAGTGTGTCTCATTCCTCAACACAAGTGGCACCCCACACTATAGCTGCTAAATATATTTAAAAAAGGAGGAGACTGTGCCATCATTTCTCTGATGATCATAAGCCCAGCCAGCAATGTGCTCACCTCAAAATAGCAGTGTGATTTATGGAAATTTTGGGGGTTGAGCAATATTTACATGGTTTCACAGCCAAGTGCTTCATTGTGTTCCCAGCTGAAGCCAATGGGACCATTGTCATTGATCTCAAGGTGAACAGGATTAGGCCACAAATGCAGGATTAAGGCTAACAAGGCAATACTCAGTTTCTCTTGAGGGTTCAGTGATTCCAGTCAGAGCTTCCTCAATATCCACTGCAGCTGCACAAACCCAAGGACACTCAACACCTCTCTAGAATCAGAGCAAGAGATTTTGGAGTATAATTCTCAGGCTTAGTTAGCACTTGTTTGTGCTATTGTTTGTGCTATTCCTGAATGATTCAGGAAATATGAGGCAAGATCCAGACCACTGACATACATTGTTCCAGCAACATGTAAGCATCTAGGGCCTTCAAGCACTTTAGTACATCTATTCAAAGCCACAGTTGTTCATACCCATCTTTTGTGTAATACCACAGCAATAAATGCACTTTCCCAGAAAGCGGGAAACGTGGGTTTCCAGGGCCAGGTAAGCCTGAGGGGGGTTGAACACACAACTCCCAGCTGACCAATCCACCAGGCTCTCTGCAAAAAGACATCCTCCATGTGTCCTCTGAAGCTAGGCCATTATGCAGCCATGAATCTGGCTGTCATTTTCTATCCATTTCTAACAACTTTCATACCAGGTAGTTCATCTCAAACAAAGAGAAAGTATCAAGGATGTAATCACTGGAGAACACAGCACTTATCTGCTTCTCGTATTTCCTTTTGCAGACAGACACCCGCTCACCCGAATGCCCGTCTTTCTTCACCCAGTAACGCTGGCAGCCTGTGTCCCAACTGCTCTGCCTTTTCCTGATGTGCAGACTTTTTTTCTTTAACTTGGGCACCTGAAGTGGGCGGTGCTGGTTTTGTCTGTGGGACACTCCTGTGGATTACAGGGGCTTGTTTGGTCCACAGGTATTTCTTTTACCCTCCTGTTGTGTGGGAAAATTCTTATACAAACTTGAGTAATCCATTCCTGATGAGAGTGTCATTCAGGACACATTACACTGGATGATCAGGCTTCACTTACTACCTTATGCTGTTGAGTTTTTCTGTTAATGGAGACAGCAGTTTTAGAGTGTTTAAAAGTTTAATTACACTAAAGATGAAGTTTCTCCTTTCATATCTCCTGGGTAGACTTGAGCTAAGCAGCAGAAATCCGTAAGTCTCATATTGATAACTACACTGAAATCTCACCTCTCTTCTTTCTAAAATTCTTGCTTTATGTATATCCCATTAGGCTGATGGTTATTCAAAGTTTTTGAAAGGATGCTGTTCTGAATTTCTGAAGTATGCTGAGCTCCAGTCTTCTTCCTGAATGTCAAAAAAACCCCCAACCCATGGTGTAAACAATATTCTACCCTAAAGACACAAAAATTTATCAAAACGACCTCAAGCTGTAATTATTCTGACTAAAAATTCACTATATACTTATTTACTTGGCTCTATTCCAAGATTTAAAGTCTGGCAAAATTAGCACTCAATCTTTTGTCTATATTGATGCATTTCTCCCCCTCTCCTTCTATCATGACTCAGGGTGGCCCGGATTTTTCATCTGTTTTTTAATCATCCTTTAGTACAAATCTTAAATGTTTCATTTTCCTGTGTCTCTGGAGAAGAGCCCAGTATAGGGTTTCTGATACAAATACTCCCAGATTACCAAAAAACGAAGATCCAGATCCAGCTTTTGTAAATTGGCCTAAAATCTGCTTTGTACCACAAAAAGGTTCCACTGAACAAAAAGTCTTCAGAAAGTAGAGTCTGGTAGAGACTTTTTTTTTCCCCCTCTAGCAAAATTTATGGCTGTTTTGAAAAGCCCCAAATGGGGAAATTTATCCAAAAGTTAAATATTTGTACTTCTGCCAAAAATAGTCATATTTTTGATGGAAAATAGAAATTTACCACAAAGTAGGATAGGACCTCTAGAAAAGCCTGGTCTACTGTTTGTGCACAGAGCCACCATACAATATTCTTTCCACTGGCTGATTAAGTCCTATCTTGAGAAGCAATTTCTTTCCTTGCTGTCACTGTTAAAATATTTGTCCAGAACAGTTACCCGGATATCAATCTATGCATTTACTCTCACCTAGGTTAATCCACCTGTTTTTCTGCCAAATTTCCTTTAGCCTACATAGTTCCTTTCCTGGTGACATATTTCATCTCAGTTTATATTTTAGCAAGCTATTGAACTAAGCATTCTCTAAAATCCTTAGGTCTTCATTTACTTCCTCTGCACCTGCTGAATTCATCTTCCTTGACTGTGGATTGCTAAATTTATACGCAACACTCCAGATAAGATCTGAGCAGTGTTACCTGGCCTCATTACTCCTCTAACTCTACAGCTGGTCTCTCTCCCGTATGTCCTAAGATCACATTTATTTTTCACAGCCATGTCACATTAATACTCATATTTGCCACATGCTGATTTGCACACACAGGACTTCCTGCTGCTGCCCTTTAGCTTAAGGTGCAAATGCTTGTATGTTGTTCTTCAGCAGATGAGCTTTATTAAACTTCCAACTTTTTTCTAGTACTTCATTTTCAGTTGATCCAGCTTTGTAGGATATCCAGATATTGCTTAATATTGGCAACACATTCAATCATTAGCAAATTGCATTTCATCAAACCTAAAAATAATTACTAAAAATAATAAAATAGGACCCCAGTTTGATCTCTGAGGAACTTCACTGCTATTTCCTTTAATCCTCCTATTTACACATCAGCTTTATTTCTCAGGTTCATTTAACCACATCTTGGCCAAACAGATTTTTCATTAAGTCTCATTATTTCTATTTTAACTAGCAATTTCTATGGTACTGTATCAAATGCTTTACTGACAGCTATCTAGAATAAATCTAATATCTTTTCTTTGTGTAGAAAGAAATTTTCTTACTTTTTCTTAGTAAAGTATTGAATTAAGCTGGTACTGATTTCTCTTGATAAATACTACTTTTATTTTATTCTATTCTATTTTTCGTTTGTCTTCCCTTCTGCACGCACTCTTCTCTACTTTTCTAAAGCCTTACCTACCACTCTATGGGTTCATTTCTTCTGCAGCTTTTGAGTTTTGCCTCTAGAGTTTTGTGGCAAAGCCCATCCTTTACTTTAAATTGTACCAAAAAAACTATCATCATCATAACTAACCATTACAAACCCCCTAAAACTAATGGGAACAATTGTCGTCTTATTGTATCAGAATAAAAAATACTTCACATTTTCAGAATAAAAAGCTTTGATTTCTTTGTGTAAAAGATTCGAAAGTCACTGATTAAACCTGGAGCTTTGTAGCAAATCATAGCTAAAATGACGTTAGCTAAGTATTTTCCATTATGTCAGATATCCAAATTATTTATTTTACATTTAATTTATAAATGTAAAAGATCAGATGTGTTCAATAAGTACTAATGAAAGAACCTGCCTATAATGGAAATAAGAGAAATAAAATGCCCTTGCCAAGAAATTGGAAAGGTTCATTATATACTGAAGGGACTTCTCTCACTCTTTTGAAATTACAAAAGTCCTGAGAGTCTTATAAATTTGAGAGGGAAAGGACAAAACTGAATACTCTAAGTATTATAGAGTATGCTCTGTGCCTCTGGTGAACAATGTCCCTGTGCTGTATCCTGACTGAAGACTTCACAGTTACACGCATCTCCTTAAACAAGCCACGTGAAAGTCCTGAATTTAACATGCCAAAAAGTCTCTTTGTTATCATAGAATTTCTTTGTATTTTTAATCTGCAGAAACATATTTTTGAGTAGCCAAGATACTTGCATCTTACAGAAAGATCATTCCGAAGAGTTTTTTATATCATTATGTTGCCAGCTAGGAACACTTGCTATGCTGATGTTGGCAAACTGCAGGCCACTGCAAAAAAGCACTTTGGGGAGCAGTTTGAGCATCATCACTAGAAGATGGGCTCTCAGCTACAGCATGAAGCTACTCTTCATGTCTAGAGACAGGAGGGCACTGTTGGGGATGCTGAAATGGAAGAGAATGAGAAAGCTGAGGTGACACTTAAGAACAGCCTTTCCTTGGAAAGCTCTCCCTTAGCATAGGGTTGCTTCTTTGTCTAAGAAACAAGCATAGGGTTTGAGAGATGTAGACATCAGATGATCAGCAATGACAGCAAAAGGCCAAAATAACTAGAAGAACTTTTTGAACACTTGCTGGAGCTGCTGATAAAATACGAGTTTCTTTTATTCAGGGAATCTGCATTTCACCTTCTCTTTTTGCAACTACTACACCATTTGGTGCAGGAGGGTCAACAGTTGGACAGTAGCAACACCGCGCTGCTTCTCAAAGGATGAGGCTGTAGCCATATGTCCCCTGGAGCTTGTCCAAGTTCTGCAATCCCATTGTCATGAGCAGAACACATATTGTTTGCCCCACTCAAGCCTGGCATCTTCTTTGTTGTGCTTACATCTGATCATTAAAGGAGGCTCAATAAAATAATCTATGTTCATAGCTACTGATGCTTAAATTTTGGGGAACTTTAATCTTCTCCAACATAATAGGTCCAAACAGCACATACATTAAAGTCACAATTCCTTTTTCTTGGAAACCTTCTCTAATGTTTATTTCCACAGCTGATGAAATCTTCCCTTAAGTATTTGGACAGCAGTAAGAAAGAAAAGCCTAACAAAATACAGGATGACAGCAGAGAGTGCCTTTGGGAGATTGATTATCTTTTGAAAACCTAGTGTCTTTGCTAAGTGTGACAACTTAGGAAAAGCATCCCTTTTGCAGTGAGACTTTAGAACAGCATTCTGCATAAGGTGAAAGCAAAAAGTCTCTCAAAACATGTGAAATAGCTTGAGCAGCTCATGAGATAGCCACCCGTGAAGGAGGCACATTCTCCAAGATAGCTTGTACACATGCTTCGAGTGAAATCCTTCTAAGTTTTTCATGTAGTTATGGTATTTCTGGCAACTATATGTTCCACATGATGTAAACAATAATTGTTAGATGACTGAAAAAAAAGAAAACCTTCTTTTAAACAACTAACGTGATGGGCTTGGGGTTTTTTAGTCCTTATACTCAACATGAACATGATTTGTGGACAGAATACAAATTGTCAAAACATGCTGAACTCCACAAATAATTTAAGTAAGGATCACCTCAAAGGAGATTGATGTCATTGCTTCAGTATGGAAAGCTGTCAGCTTCTTCTCCATGGACCTGACCAAAATCACATTAGTCACTTATTGCCAACACTCTGTGTTAGAGGACTCTGAAGAGGCAGGTGGCCAGGCAGAAGGTACTTTATACTTATAACTCTACTGGCATGTACCTTTCCTTGGTAAACAGACTTTTTGAACAGCTGGAGTTGTAGCAAACCTTTTGGCTCCTGCACATGCTGTGGGAGCAGACAGCCTGCAGTGCCTTAGCTCTCCTTGCCACTGCGTCTATTACCTGCTGCTGAACTTTCCATTTCTGCTTTTACTGCCCTCGCTGTTACACCCAAGCTCTGCTGAGTTAAAATAGTATCTATTTCAATTAAACTGCATTTACTTTTCCACCATCTCTATTGTAATGAGGTGGTGAATTCTGTGAGGTGTGTGAATTCTGTGATTCTGTGATTCTGTGAATCTCTCTGTATTTGGACTCCATCCTTTTCCTCTATGTCTGTGCAGTCCTTCTGTGCCCCATGGATACCTCCACCAAATCTCTTTGTTCTTTCCTTTGAATTTGACAGGCTATTCTTGAAACTGGCATCAAATCTACACTGACTGCCTAAATTTCTATGACTCCTTAGTTCCTTCATAACCCTATCTGTTTTTTGCAGCATGAGTATCAGTATCATTTGTATATATCTCTATATATCAACAGCTGGTTTAGTTCCATTCTTGTTCTTTTTTTCTCCTCTACATCCGCTATAACAGGGCACTGAACTGTTCTATGTTTAAGCAAAAAAAGAACTTGAACCACATTCTTTGGGCTTCATCCACCATTAATTTATATTCTTTTCAGGAAAAAAAAGCGCATGTAGCTACATCTAAACAAAAATATTAATATTTGATGCATTTGTTTCATCTGGTGTCTCTTTCATGTCAAAGGGTCACTGGGAATAGTGACATGAGAAATGCCTGAGAAATAACTAATGAGTTTTCTTTTTGCCTGAAAATGCAGATTCTTTGAAAACAAATCACAAAAATCTGACTCTGGACAATCTTCTGATAGAACAGATGCAAGTTTCAAAACTTCCTTCCCAGTTCTGGGCTATGTGGACTGCCTACTACCCAAGATACTAGTTTCTGTCATTCCAGAGAAGGAATAATGATGATAGTTCCCAAGACTGTTTCTACACAGAATGTTAACACCAATTTGTTAATTGGTTTCCCAGGCTACTCAGCTTCAACAGCCTAATGAATCGTTTGCTCAAAGAATCAAACACTGAGTTTTGGTGTCTGGCAACTCTTGTGTCCCCAGCTGCTGGGGTAGTCCAGCTGGTGGACAGTCTGCCTGACAGCTCCTCTCTGCGGGGACTGCTGTTTGGCTTACTGCTGAAGTACCTGAAGAGCCTTCACATGTATAAATTTAACTCATGAGAATGACTGCACCTTAGCTGGGTGCCAGTCATCACAAAGTGTATGAAAAAAACTTCTAAAGATAGGGAAGGGTTTTCCAAAGCCTTGCAATAAGACGTTAGAATCTTGTGAAAGGTAAGATTAGAGAAATGGTTTTGAGATGGTTATTTTGGAAAGACCTATAGCTCTTAAGAAATTGTGAGGAGCAACCACCAGACTGCATGTGTCAACCAGGAGCCCAAAGAGGAACCTCGGACACTGGTCTCAGGCATCAGGGAGGTTGCACTTGTACAATTCTCCATTTTCAAGAGGTTTGACCTGAGAGTCTGCCCAGGAATCTCAGCGCTAGCAGCATAATCAGACACTTCTCCAACCCAGCTGTTTCAGGAGTAAGCACAATTTGGCATTTCAGTCCTGTCACATGCAGCTCAAAGTCAATCTAAAGGGGCACTATTCTCTGTTACAATGAAAATATTTTCATTACTTGATCATATGTCATACTACAAGAAGTTTTTCTGTCTACATTCACGTTTCTCCCTATTCCCAGCATACAGGTTATAGCACTGCTCATTGCAGGTTGTGATATTTATTTTTTATGATATCACAGAGGTCGTAATCAGGTCTTTCTTCTCAGTACAGTAAAAGAATTTTTGGAAATCAATTAAAAAACATGAAAATTCTCTTCAGCTTTTTCCTAGAAATGTCCTTGGTTTTGCTTATAGCTCGTTATTTTCAGTGAAATAAGGCTATTTAGGAGAGTCTTACCTGCTCAGTCTCTTTTAATATTTAGTACTTAAATTATAGCACAGTGTAAAGACAACTCTAATTTATTCTCAGCTAAAAGCCAGCATATAAACTCTGCTTTTTCAATTAAAAAAATCATGGGCTAACATCAATGTCACTTAATTACATATGTCTTGTGAAGCAAAACCAAGATCCACGCCTGGTGTAAACTCCCATGGAATAACGTGGAGTTGCTTAAAATGTTGGTCCTTTATTGAGATCAGAAAAAGCAGCTTGAAGTGAAGAAATAGTTTGTAATACAGCTGCTGATCTGCCCGGTGATAAGACTGAGCCTGCCAGGGGTCACTTCAGTTACCCCTCATCTGTGTCGGGGGTTTCATATGTGTCTGGCTTGGGAGGACCATGCTCGGTTATCTTAATGGTTTCACAAGCATCGCAGTGTTGGCACCGGTACGCTGTCGGGACGGGCACCCAGGCCCCCCTGGATGGGTGTGCATGAGAAGAGGGGGCTTCTCCGGCACCTGGGGGAAGGCGGAGCGGGGTGAACGTGAGCCGGGATGGCGGGGGAGCACCTGCGGGGCGCCGGGATGGGCGGGGAGCGTCCCGGCTGAGGGGAACGACTCGCACCTCTTATGGGGGGAGCAACGGCGGCAGGGAAAGGGAGGAGGAGAAAAGGAAGGCGAGGAGAGGGGCTGAGGAGAAGCAGGAGGGAAGGGAGCCGGGGTCTAGAGGAGGAGCTGCGCGCAGAGCGGCGGCGGCGGGCAGGGACTCAGTCGGGCCGGGAGCTGACGGACGCCGGAGCGGGGGGCGGCCGGGGCAGGTGTGGGAGCCGCTTTCGGCTCTGAGGCGGGGGGCTCGGCTCGGCGCCCGGCAGCGGCCCCCGGGCCCTATGGTGTCGCGGCGGGACCCGGATCCTGCTCGCCGCCTTCCAGAGGGGCCCGCGGAGCGGCGCGGGGCAGTGGAGCCCGCCCGCCCCGGCGCTCGGTTGGCATGAGGACCCTGCCGATCGTCCTCTTCTCCCTCTGCTGGAGCCTGGGCCGGGTAAGTCACCCCGCGCTCACCCCCGGCCCCGGAGAAGGGTAAAACTCGCCCTTTCAGACCGCGGACGGGGACACAACGGCGGGTGGGGAACCCTCCGGGCTGGCGGTTCCCATTTCCCCCGCAGCACGGGGCTCCGCGGCAGGTGCAGACACTTC